>OX387428.1:48509975-48829975 GCA_947563755.1 Lochmaea crataegi
ATAATTTGACAGATGCCAAAACCAATATTTAAATGAGGTTAGATTATTGACTTTTCATGATAACAGTTAGCTATAGGATGGAGTGATACTATTTATGCTTTACAACAAAAAAATTTATTATAATTATTATTATAATTTTTACAATGTTGGAGCTACTCGTTCTCCAACATACTCCCCGCGTTGAAAGATTCCCATCTTTCAAAACAAAAAATAACAAAGAAACGGAGAACTGAGTAGGAGGGGATGAATCTAGGATAGATTTAAAAACAACGAACAAATATCACACAATAATATATACCAACAACACAAAAAAAAACAACGCACAAAATTGAGAAAACAATTAATCTTGTTCATGGGGAAGACGACATACCTTCGTGATGGGT
Organism: Lochmaea crataegi; assembly: GCA_947563755.1. NCBI lineage: Eukaryota > Metazoa > Arthropoda > Insecta > Coleoptera > Chrysomelidae > Lochmaea > Lochmaea crataegi. The sequence goes on from OX387428.1 coordinate 48,510,359, forward strand.
CTGGTATATATCCCAGAAGAAGTTTTCAGCTGAATGGATCTAACATTTCCATCCTTTCCAGGGAAAATTTTCACAATGCGAGCGAGGGCCCACTTAAGAGGAGGGGAATTGTCTTCCTTTAATAAGACAAGTTCATCTACTGAGAGATTTTTGTTGAGTTTAGTCCATTTGGGTCTATTTTGCAATTGATTGAGGTAATCAACAGACCATCGTTTCCAAAACGATTGCTGCAATTGGGAAATTCGTTTCCATATGGACAGTCTATTTTCTGGGATTTCCGTAATATCTTTTTCAGGGTGAGCAGTAAGGCTTCTGCCAATTAGAAAGTGGCCTGGGGTTAGGCACTGTAAATAATTGGGCTCATTTGAAAGACTACAAATAGGCCTCGAGTTCATGATAGCTTCTATTTGGTTTAAAATGGTGTAGAAAACTTCGAAAGTGAAAGAGGTTTGACCAATGATTCTAACAATGTGAAATTTACAACTGCGAATGGCAGCTTCATGAAGACCTCCCCAGTGCGGGGAAAGAGGTGGAATGAACTTAAATACAATTTCATTTTCTACACAATATTCTTTAATGGGGTTAGAGAGGTGAGAGTGCATAAAAAATTCGTGAAGTTCTTTTAACTGATTTCTGGCCCCCCAGAAATTGGTACCATTATCACTAAAGATTAGGGAGGGGTTTCCTCTACGGGAAATAAATCTTTTCAGAGTCATTATAAAAGCTTCTGAGGAGAGGCAGTCACCAATTCTATATGTACAGCTTTGGTGACCATACACACAAAAACACAAATATATGCTTTTATCACAGGGGCTTTACGTAGATGAGATGATTTTAAATAGAAAGGGCCTCCATAATCGACTGCCACTTTCTCGAAGGGTCTAGAGACAGTTATCCTGTCACGAGGAATGTGGGACATTAACTGTTCCTGGGGTTGAGCTCTGAATCTAAAACAGGTGTGACAATTTTTAATAACTTTTTTGATTTCTTTTAAGCCATTTAAAGGCCAAAATTTCAATCTAAAATTGGAGAGTACTGTTTGGGCACCTGCATGTCCCAGACGTAAATGTTCATCTTTGAGCATGAGAGAGACAACAATATTATGGGAAGGCAACAAAATAGGGTGCTTTTGATTGTAAGGGACATCAGCATTTTCTAATCTACCTCCTACACGAAGAAAGCCATCTTCTACATCATATTTGGGTGTGAGTGAAATTAAATTTTTATTTTGTAAGCAACCATTTTTCTTTATTGCAATAATCTCTTCTGAGAAGTGCTTATTTTGTAGCGACTTAACAATGCAATGAAGGGAATGAGTCATTTCATCAACTGTCAGAGGGCCAATGAATTTTTCTGGGGGCTTTTTCAACAAAAATTTATTATGTATAAATCTCTGACAATATGCTACCACCCTTTGCAGTTTAGAAAATCTAGAATACTTTTTGAATAAGTCGTCCCAAAAATCATTAATTGGGGTTTCCACTAAAGATATAAGGATTGCCCTTTTTTCTTCAGGTAATTCTAGTTGTTGACTTAAGGGTTTAAAAACTGGGAGATCAACATATGGGTCCTTTAAACAGGTGGGACCTTCCCACAAAAGATAGTTATCAATAATTTCTCGTGAAGTTATTCCACGAGAAGGGAGGTCAGCAGGATTATCTTTAGTCCCAACATGATGCCAAACACAATCTGAAGTTAACTCTTGAATCTGAGAAACCCTATTAGCAACAAATGTTGACCAACGGGAAGGGTGGGAGTGAATCCAGTGGAGTGCAACTTCTGAGTCTGAATATAAATGAACTTTTGTAACAGTGAATCTGTTTTCAAAAATGCTTAAAAGAGCTTTCACTAATTTTGCTAACAGGAGCATAGCTGATAATTCCAAACGGGGAATCGACAAAACTTTTAGTGGGGCTACCCTTGATTTTGAGGCAATCAAGTGACAAGAAACTGATCCATCTAAGTAAAGTGTGCGAACATAAATACAGGATGCCATGGCAAGAGAACTAGAATCAGCATAACCATGAAATTCTACATTAATAATGGGTTTGTTCAAAAACAAATATCTAGGGATTTTTAATTGAGAAAGATAGGGTAAATTATCAAATAAATTTTTCCATTCTTGGAGGAGAGAGGTGTCTGTGATTTCTGCATCCCAATCTAATTTCAATAACCATAACTTCTGAATAAGAAGTTTGCCAACAACAATTACAGGTGAGAGAAGGCCAAGAGGGTGCCAACACTGTGAAATCATAGCGAGCATTTTTCTTTTGGTGAGTGTGCCTTGAGGTGCTATTTGGGGAATTGAAATACCTAAGACATCAGTATTAGGGTTCCACTTTAGTCCTAAAACTTTGTTGGGTGAATCATCTAGATTCCAACAATATTCACTTGGTTTTTCATTAGTGATGCTGGGGAGAAATTGAGAACAGTTTGAGCACCACTTATGGAGTGTGAAACCGGATGACTTAAGGAGAGTGGTGAGCTCAGAGTACAATTTTTCTAAGTCATTTAAGTCATCGCAACCACCTAACAAATCATCAACATAGGTTTGGGTTAAAAGAATATTGGAAGCTAAAGGGAATTCAACTTTATGTTTCAGAGCAGCTTCTTGCAATACACGAGTGGCGAGGTATGGAGCTGAATTTGTTCCATAGGAAACAGTTAATAACTCGATGCATTTTAAGAGAAGTGAGGGATTATCTCTCCAAAGTATATTTGTCAAAAATGTTTGGGTGGGGTTTATCTTTATCTGTCTGTACATTTTCTCGACGTCAGAGGTGAGCACATATTTAAACGACCGAAAGCGTAACAAAATGTCAAAAAGGTTAGGCTGAACTTGATATCCTTTAAGCATTATGTCGTTGAGAGAGAGGTCTGTATTAGTTCTACAGGATGCGTCGAACACAACCCTGAGTTTTGTTGTAATGCTGTCCTCACGAATGGCAGCATGGTGTGGCAAAAAATATTTGGGTTCTGAATTTTGATTAGTTTCAGAAAGTGGGACATACTGACCATGACCAAGATCAACATATTCATCAAAAAATTGTTTATACTTTAAAAAATAGGTGCGATCTTTTTGAAATCTCTTTTCTAAGTTCAAGAATCTATTTTTTGCAGTGTAGAGGGATTGACCTAATTTGAGGTGTTCACAAGAGGTTTTTAGGGGCAAATTTACTCGATAAGAACCATCATCGAGTTGTTCAGTAGTGGACACAAAAATTTCTTCACATAATTTTTCATCAAGAGATAAATGAGCTATTTCTGGAATTTCCTCCGATTTCCAGAACCTTTCAACTAAATTTTCAAGTTTGGAGTGATCACTTACTTGTGTGAGCATTGCTACACTAGAGGTGGGAGAGGAGGGACCTGATGAGCAGGTAAACACATGGGAATTAGAATATCTGTGAGGGCGTAAAAGAGGAGCGTTGCCAGCTATCACCCATCCGAGAAGGGTGTTTTGTAGCACGGGTAATTTTTTTCCTAATCTTAAAAAACCATCACTTATTAAATCGTAATAACAGTCAGCTCCGATGAGAAAATGGACCTCTGCAGGCTGAAAATAGGCCGGATCCGCAAGCTGAGTGTTGGGGGGTAACTTTATTTTTGATCTGTCCACTATGGCTTGGGGGAGTTTACATGTAATTGTCTCAAGAATTGAACAAGAAACCTCAAACTTGGTGCGATTAATAGTGGAGTAAAAAACAATATCAACTGTTTGGTGAGAGAGGGTGGCACTTAAACCAATGCCTGACACGTTCAACTTTTTATTGTAAGGGGTGCAATTTAACTTTTCTACAAAACTTTTACTCATGAAGGAATTTTGTGACCCGGGGTCAAGAATTGTGAATTATATACGTAAACTTGAGCAGTACCTAAAAGCACAGAGGAATCTTTCGTACTTATAGCTGAGAGAAAGTGAGTCACATAGGAATAGTTTTGCTGATTTTCAGCAACCACCGGTGAGTTGAGAGCACGCAAACTATTTGGGTTACTTTGAAATTCTCTATTGGGAGGTGGGTTGTAAAAATTATTTCTTGGTGGGGTGTTTGTCCTGTGTGACAACGAACTAGTGGAGGGTTGGTGAGAAATTGACTGTGAGGGGTGAGCATTTCTTTGGGACCCATAATCTGCACTTTGAGAGTTTGGATGTGAAGAAAATCTATTTTTTGGTGGAATGGTAGGGGTATAGTGAAGGAGAGTGAGGTGTTTCTTACCACAAACATTGCAACCTCTACTTTGGCAATTCATCACAGTGTGAGCAGTTCCAAAACAATTAAAGCAAAATCCCTTAGCCTTAACAAAATTTTATTTCTCGGTGTAAGTCATATTTTTAAATTTTAAACAAGAGTAAATTTTATGAGATTTACCATTACAAAATTGGCAACCATTTTGGCTGTGTTGGCCGATGTGAGAATTCTTATTATTGACACTACTGAAAAGTGTTGTTTTCGTTTGCTTTTTTAAAAAACCTTCATTATTATCTACTGATCTCAAATTTTCTAAACACTTTGATCTGCCATCTAAAAATGTTAAAAATTCATTGAGTGTGGGCAATTCATCTGAATTTCTATCAAACTCAAAACTTTTCTTACTATTAAAATCTAACTTGCGTTCTAATGAATAAACTAAAATCAAATCCAAAAGCTGAGTGTCTGTTAATTTACAATTTTTTAGTGCTTCATAGTTTTTACTTATTTCGGTGTAAAATTCTCGTAGCGTAGTAGATGTACCTTTCTGCACAGGTTTTATGTCTAAAATTGCAGTCAAAAGACTATTTATTACCAGAGTTTTGTTTTCATATCTACTTTGCAAAATTTCAATAGCAGTGTGAAAGTTTTCATTAGTAACTTGTAAATTCTCAATCAACTTTAAAGGTTCACCTGCCAAATAAGTCTTTAAATAAATGAAACGTTGAATATCCGTCAGATATTTATTTTCAATTATAAGAGCAGAAAAAATTTGAAAAAATGGAACCCATTCTGTTCCAGTACCTGAAAACTGTTGAATTCTAATTTCCGGTAATTTTACTAATGGGGGGAGAGCGACAGGAGAGAAAAGTGGGGATGAACCTGGTGGGGTGGGAGTTTTTACATCTTCTAAGTCTTTAATCTTTTGCTGAATTTTAGACAAAACATCATAATATCTATCTTCAATTAAATCTCTATTTTCAGTATTTTCCTCTAAAGTTAAATATATATCTAACAAATCTTGTGCCCGACAATATTTTTCAAATGCACTTCTTAACTGTTCTTCGCGACCTTTTAAACTGAACACATTGTCTGTGGTATCAATGTTAACATCAACCCAGTTTTCTATTCGCGTAATAGCAGCTTTTGCTATTGTCCTGTTCCCTTCAACTTCATTGACATTCATTGTTTCAAAACACTGAACTGCCACAAAATGTGCCTGTAGCGAGTAAAAATCATAAATTTCAAATTTATAATGTGCGAGTCATATAACATTTACAATAACAAATGTAACTAAGTGGTGGAAAACACTAGAGCAGTGTGTGACTTGAACTTTTAACCATTAACAAATCAAATAATATGGCGTGAAACACTGGAGCATGGTATGACTAACTTCTAGCCATACACACATCAAATACAATATACAATAAATTTACAGTATATCGAAATAATATCAAAAATTTGAGTGAAAGTCACAGTGGTGAGAATTAATGGTGTGAGAGAAGATTACTTTTTTAGAGAACTCTTTTTTCAGCGTACAAAATTTTAAAAACAATATCCGGCTCGAAGGACCAATTTTAATGTTGCAGTCACTCTTTGATTCCAACACTCAAGTAGGGTCGACCTTTTACTTAGTCGAAATACAATAGACCATAATCTCATGGGTGCCGGTTAAAAAATGTTTATTGTTTTTATCCTTTTGTAAACAAAAACCTAAATGATTTTAATTAAACACATTAACCTGATTTTAATATATTTAATTACAAAATCTAACTGAAATCATTGAGATTATAAATTCCAAAAAAAAGTAAAACAATAACTGTGACCTTACTCCTATAGTATAAAACACTCATGCATAATACCCAGGCCTGTCATTCACCCTTAATTGAAAATTGCAACAAAACAAATTATTTTACATACTAAAAATATACAATCAAATTATAACAGTAGAAACTATGAAGTTGTGGACAGTAGACCCTTTGGTGTAATTTGTCTATTTTGGTGAGTAAAAAATATGAGAAAACCACTTATCTTGAAATTGTTAGCACAGCTGTAACAATTTTCCAACTATCCCAAATACCGTTGCCAACAAACTCTCCTCCCCAGGTGTGCAGGTTAAAAATTTTTGAGAATGCTATTCATTCATTCAACGTTAGCTTCATGAGGTGGGAATTATTTTACCACACAACTTCTTTAAATGAAAATTTTACTACTTTTTTCCTTCTTTTAGGGTGACTTTCTTCTGAGTGACTTTTCTATTTATTTCGTTGCTAGTCTACTTAGTTTTTTCAAATAAAATACCACCTATGGAAATGAATTTTTATCATTTATAATTTGACAGATGCCAAAACCAATATTTAAATGAGGTTAGATTATTGACTTTTCATGATAATAGTTAGCTATAGGATGGAGTGATACTATTTATACTTTACAACAAAAAAATATAATTTTTACAATGTTGGAGCTGCTCGTTCTCCAACAATATATATACATCCTTCTATCGTTAAAGCGTCCAGACAAAAATGCGCTTTATAGCGTCCGACGTTGTTTTCTGCAGATATAGTGTTAATTGAGCTGAATACTTTTTGATATACATAAAGGATAGTGAAAATAAATGGAAAAAACGACTTTGGCACGGAAAACAACATTGCTGTATATTTTCTAAACATTATGGCGCCCTTTCAGTCGATGGACAATTGGGCGTCTCTTATATTCAGCATTACGTATATATGATGACCTTTAGGGCGTCAATTTTGTTATTGCGTTGTTGCCGCTGTAAGTACATATCTGCTATTTACAGAAAATAGGACCAATAAGATATAATGTGGTTATTGTAAGTAGGAGGGATCCATATTATGTTATTGCAATGAAATTTCAGAAGTATTCATTTAACAAGTTACAAACACTCAAAATATTGAAGACAGTGAACTTAAATAAATCTTCAAATGGACAATTTCTTCACAAAATTGCATTAATTTCAGAATTACATGATAGTTATTATTTTATATGGTGTTTGTTAGGTACTAGTTGAAGAATAACTATTTATGTAGGAAGTTACAAAAAATATGATTTTTTGTGACATTTGTGATCATTCAGGACACGAGTATTGTCGGTGAAAAGTTTTAACCCTAGTTGTGAACTAATATTTTTCCTGCGTAGATAAATAATTTATATCCTTAAAATTGTGGGTTACGGGAAAATACTATAAGGGAAGTGATGTGATGGAGTGATTTTGACGTTTCGAGATTCGAATGGATCTACACGTTTCATATTAGTCCAAAAAACCCATTTTTAAAAAATGTCGGTCGGTCAGTTGTCAACACGATAACTCAAAAACACTACCGAATTTTTCAATGAAATTTTATAAGTAGGTTCAGAACATAAAAACTGAGGCTAAGTTCGTAAATAATTAAAATCTGATTTACAGTTTTTCGGAAAATTCCATTTTCATGCAGTTTTCTCAATTTTCCACTCGAAATAATTTTTTTAACGAATAACTGACAAATTTGTTGGAATCTTCGTATCAAAAAACCTCCTATACAAAATTTCTCCGAAATCGGAATCAAAATTTTTTTGGGAATTCCCTTCAGCTTTAATCCTTTATATTATATACAATATAAAATGAAAGAAATCAAATGTAGTAAGTAATTGAGATGCATGTTGAACATTTTGCAGTCCTGACCAAGAAATTGTAAATTTTGGTTTATATTGAATGTATGGAAAAAATTATGCAGTATCAAGTATTTTAATACAAGGAATCCATTTCTTGACGTAGTTTTATGAAATTTTTGTTATAAGAAAAAATGCTTTCTTAGTTTTTTTCAAGTAAAGTATTAGAAAACAAATTTTGGGTGAAAACTAATAGCCTCGTGCATAAGGTGAAGTCATCTGGGTACATCAACTGGTTCAAATAATATTCTAATACATCAGTCGGAGCTAGATATCTCGTTTATCCTTAGTGCCACGAAACAACATTATTAACAAAAGTAGTAAGTAGATATCGTCAAGGACCAGATTTCAAAAATATTCATAAACATACAGTCTGCTCCAAAATTCAGTGACGAACCAAACACATATTTTTTATGTAACACCCTGAATTTCTTAACATCTTTCCATTCTCTTCGAAGAGCTGATGTCGAAAAACTATAGTTTGGCAAACATAACTGAAGCTGTGAAAGGAATGCGGTCGAAAATATTCGATATTGCCTCGTTTAACTATGAAAAACCTAAAGTGCTAAGTATGTAGTGATAATAATTAGAAAATGGACTTTTTATTATTAACAATATGTCAATAATGATTAAACGTTAGTTCTTTAATGTGCTTGTTTCATTGGATTTTGTCTATTAACATTATTTTTTCAATTTCTGAATATTAAAAGGAACACTTTTCCAAATATGTTATGGGTTTCCTTCAAGCCGGCAACGTCGTGTGAAAATCATAATTACCACTTCCTCCTACTAACTCAATTCGTGAATATTTATCGAACCTCCGTTGCTAGGTAACCACCTGACTTCCTATTGGCAAGCGCGTGCGTGTGTTCTTCCCTCTCATTTCGACAATTGATTGACATTGATTATCCAGTGGCGTTTATAATGTTAATATTTTCCTTCGTATTTTCAGTTTTACTTGGTATCTTATTATTTCGTATCCATATTGAATTCAAGTACGATTTTCAACAAATGGGTACCGTGTTTTGAAAAATACCTCACCTTTAAAGCAAAGCATAAATCAGTTTCTATATATAATTATTTTATAATAATAATTATTATTTTTAATACTTTTATAAAATAGGTACCGTAAGTTATTGGTACGTTTATGAGAGATATCGGCCATGTTTCCTCCCGTCTTACCGATGCCCCGTAGCTTCAGATAGACTTTCCAAACTATATAGCACTTGGGGTCAAATGGTTATAGTTTCTAAATTCCAGGGTGTTGAAAATCACTTTTTAACTTCAAAGATTTTTCAGCTAAAACAATTGATTATTTAAAAAAGAATGGCTTGAATGTCCCTATATTTACTTGGGTTTAGTTGGGTTCTTCAATCAATTTTGGAACATCCTATATATTTATGAGTACTTCTAAAATCTGCCTCTTGGCGATATCGGCTACTTTTATGTTTCATACATCAATATTGTGTATAGGAAAAGGAATAACTGTTGGCCCTTGTACTATATGTCTGTTGTTAAAAAAAATTGAGTTTTTGTTATTAATCTAATGAAACTATGTCATATCAACCTGTTGTTGGTTTTCCAATAGTCCTTCAGTTGGTTCTTGCTGATTTGCCATTCCAAATGAAGTATTATATACAGGGTGGTCAATATATTGGGGGATATTAATGTGGAACTGGGTATTAATACTGAACATGTGAAGGATCTTCACAATATCATGAAAATGTATGGCTTTAGACATTATATAAATGATCCAACAAGAATCACGCCAACAACTAGATCATGCTTGGATAATATCCTTTCCAATATGAGCCCGGAAGTAATTTCCACTGGAATTTATGATCCAAGTTTAGCTGATCATACTGGTATTTTCCTTAAAATCGGGAATTCAACCACAAATTAGCACACAAAAGATTAGTTAACAACAAAAGAATCAGTAATTTCTCTAACAAACTATGTGATATCGATTGGCATGATCTGAATTTGAAAAATTGTAATCCAAATGTAATAGCCCATAAGCTAATGAGTGTATTAGCATTAAATGTGGACATGTGTTTTCCCGTAACAAAATTTAAACCAAAAATGCGTAAGTGTGAATGGTTCAATGATACTCTTCGTGGAATGAAAAGAGAAGTTTTTAAACTTAACGTTACAAGTAAAAACACTAATACTTTTACTGATTGGATTAAATACCGTAATGCTCGTAAGAATTATAAAAAGGCTATAAAAAACCAAAAACGTGTCTTTTATACTGGTAAGATACATGAATCTGATAATAAAAGCAAAACTATATGGAACAAAGTAAATTCTGAAAGAAATACTAAAACTCATGGTAATGTTGCTACAGAATTGACTTCGGCTGACTTGAATACATTTTTTGTTACTATAGCAGATAAAATCACTATGAGTATTACTGACGAATCCATTCATCCACTTGAATATCTACGTAATGTTTCGAAACCTTCGGGTTCATTTTTTATTAGTCCTATTTTGAAATCTGATGTCAGACTGGCAATGTCAAGTTTAAAAAATTCAACTTGCTTAGATTTTTATGGGCTGAATAGCCATATGATGAAAGCCTCGTTTGAAGCACTTGTTGGACCATTAGAAATACTTTTTAATAAATATTTATTGGAGGGCTGCTGGCCTGAAGCATTAAAAATAACCAAAATTATACCCATACATAAAAAGGGAGATTTGAATAACCCTGACAACTTCAGGCCAATTGCAATTGTACCAATAGTGGGTTAAATTTTTGAAATTCTAATTAAAGATAAACTTGTTTCATTTTTAGAACATAAAAAATTATTGTCACCTTCTTAGTTTGGCTTTCGGAAAAACATGTCCACAATTAAGGCAGTAGTCAATATTGTTGAAAACGTGGTTGAAAGCTTTGATGAGAGATATGATACATTTGCAACGATGTATGATCTCACTAAGGCTTTTGACTGTGTTAACATTGAATACCTTTTAGATAAGTTAGAATATTACGGTGTTAGGGGTAATGTACTAAGATTATTCAGTTCGTATCTAACAGGCAGGTCTCAATACGTAAGTTTCGATAATGTTGAATCAAAATTGACTCCGGTCTCAAGAGGAGTTCCTCAAGGATCTGTATTAGGACCATTATTATTTGTTATATACGTAAACGATTTACCAAGTTCCCTGGGAGAAGCTCGTTGTGTTCTATTTGCTGATGATACCACAACCTTGGTTAAAGATGGGGTGAACTTGGCAAAAGCTTGCATGTCGAGTATAAAATCTTGGTTCAACAGTAATCAACTCAAGCTAAATGAAACAAAAACCCAGAACATACGCTTTACATCAAGCAAGTTTATTCCAGCTTCTGAACCAGTAAAACTGCTTGGAATAAGTTTAGATTCACGGTTAACTTGGGCGTCTCATATAGATTGCTTATGCTCATATAGATTGCTTATGCTCAAAGATCTCATCGCAAATATTCTAAAGCAGATTATAAATTGTTTGAGTCATAATATTCTTCGAGTAGTTTATTTTGCACTCGTTCATAGTCATCTTAACTATGGTATTATACTGTGGGGCGGAGCAGCAAATGCTTCAAAAGTTTTTTCATTACAAAAAATGGCTGTTCGTATCATCGCAAATGTTCAATATGGCGACCCATGCCAGAAACTGTTCAAGAAACTCCAAATCCTTCCGCTTCCTTGTATATTCATTTATGAGTATCTGATGAGTATTCATCTCAATATCGATTCGCTGGTATCCCATGCGGATATTCATAATTATAATACACGGAATGCAACCTCTCTTGTACCGTCGAGATCAAGAATCTGCTTATCGCAAAACAATCGAATAGATTTTAATTTATATAATGTATTTCAAAAATATTATAAAGAAAAAGTGGTTGGACAATTAAATAAGTGTGCTTTCAGCAAACTAGTGAAACGTTTTCTGCTGCAACATTGTTTTTATAGTGTGAATGATTTTATTACTTTTTGCAATAACTCTTGATAAGCATGTTTCAGTTTCCTACTTTCATAGTTTTTATTTAATGAGTTGTTCTCTGTAAAATATTTTGTGATAAGGGAGCCTCCAAGATAAGGACGAAGCTTTTCAATTGCGAACAGTACAGCCAAGCATTATTTTTCAGTGGTGCTGAATTTTCTCTCGTTTTTTGTCAGAGATCGAGAAAGGTAACAGATAATTTTTTCTTCCCCATTCTGAACCTGGCATAAAACTGCTCCTAATCTATAGTCTGATGCATCTGTTTGCAATATGAAAGGTAAATCAAAGTTTGGACAGGATAGAACAGGTGCCGATAGCAGGTGTTCCTTGTTGGTATTAAGGGCTACATTGCACATTTCATCCCAAACAAATTTAGTATTCTTCCTTAGTAAGTTTGACATCGGGGCAATGATGGTAGAAAAATTCGGGACAAACCGTCTGTACCAAGATGATAACCCCACAATTCTCCGAGTCTCAGAAACATTCTTGGGAGGCGGAATACGTAAAATTGCCTCTACTTTGTCGGGATCCACAATCCATACGGAGCTATTAACTACATAACCAAGGTATTTGAATACGGCTTTACAAAACTTATATTCATCTTTATTTAATGTCAATCCCGCCTCCTTTATTCGTTTTATACCTTCTCGAAAGACTTCTAGATGTTTACTAAAGGTTGGAGTGCAGATCACAATATCAACCAAATAGAACAAAACATAATTTATAAGATCGACTCCAATGACTCGATAAATGAACCTCTGCGAAGTGGCAGGAGCATGATGCAAACCGAAGGGCATTCGTCGAAATTGGAAGAGATCTCTAGTTGGGACCACAAATGCTGTAAGAGGTCTAGAATCTCTATCAACCGGAATCTGCCAATATGCAGTTTCGATGTCGAGTGTTGTTAAGTATTTAGCATCTCGAAGTTTATCTAATGTGGCACTTATAAACGGTAAGGGATAAAAATCTTTTTTACTAACTTCATTCTATCGTTTATAGTTGACACAGTTCACCATCACTATTGGAGATGCCCACGGTGAATTTGAGGGTTCTACTATTCCCTCTCTTAACATTTTATCCAACTCTTCATTGACACATTTCTGTTGGGTTGGTGATAGAGGATAATGTCGTTGTTTTATGGCTGGACTGTCGGTTGTTATAGTATGTTCCACCATTGACTTACATCCTGGAGTCGTTGGCATGCATTCTTAAAAGTTTCATCTACTAGTGTTTCTGAGGCAGAGCGTTTTTCGGCATTAGATGATCCAGAGGTTTCATAGCACAAAGATAATCGGAAGTACTAGGTTCGTCGGAACGAAAACACCAGTTATCCAAATACAAGATAGGAATTATTTCCATCCGAGTCCAGAAATCTACTCCCAAGATTATACTGTGAGGAATGGACGGCACAACTGAAATTTTTATTTGTGATTTTTACTCAATTGGTAAACTAACACTTCCCCACACAGGGCACAAATTTCCATTCGCCACTGTACACTCTTTTTGAGAACTAGCTTCTAGAGTACAGATATTCTTTAATATATTCCAACCCTGTTCTCCGATTACGGTCACACTACAACCACTGTCCAGTAACCCTATAAACTCACGACCATAAATATGAACTTTAAGATAAGGACGGGTACCATTCTTTGCATGCGACAACACATAATCCAGATCCGCCATAGTGCATGGTTTGGTAAGAAGAGTTTGGCGACTGACCTACTGCTGTCCTCTTTTCGCGTTTTTTTGTATACACTTTGAACATGAGATTAAGACAATTCCTTCTTGACCACATCCGAAACAAAATTTATTTCGTGGCTTAGAGCATTTACGAAATCGATTACCTGATTCCTTACAGTTCCAACATAAAACTTGATTTGACGTTGTGGCAAAAGTATTGGTTAAGAAAGAAATATTTATGTCGACTCTATCATTAATTAAGTTTCCTTCTGCCAACCGATACAGAATAAGTTGGAGTTGTTTTACTCGTACTATTCTTTTTGTAAGCTAGTTCTGGTTCAAGTTATTTTAAATTGGTAGGAGGAGGGCAAAATCGCATTATTCTAATAGACGTCCCTTCTATCATCCTAAATTTCGAAGTTAGTTCCTGGATCGTTTCAATTACTTGAAGAGCAAGTTAGGATTGGATATAAGGTAGGAGATTCCTGCGGATCATTTTTATACGAACAGACTCTTCTGGTATTGATGATCCTAGTTTGATAAAAAGATTTTCCATAATGCAGATATCACTTTTTCTTTTTCTCCTTTTGTCCTTCTTCAGATCTCTTCCCAGATATCAATTTCGTAGTCATATGGTAGGAAGTCATGTTGAAGCCAATGGGTTAATTCGTCCCAAGACTGAAACGACCAAGCTAGTGCATCTTTTTTAAATAACTCATATGCCCTTATAACTCATGACCTTAATAACAGATGTTTTGAAATACCCCGAGAAATCCTCATTTCCTCAATTCTCTCTAAGAAATTGGTAACGCTACCGTCTCCATCAAAAAATATTTTCCAACGACTTACATCAAAGAATGGTTTTGAAGACTCCACAATAGATGTAGAATTTAAAGTTGATAATTCGATATTTCTAAGTCGTTGTCAAAATCACTCGTAGAGTTAATTGTAGGATCTGTATGGCTTCGATTTGAAAAACCTCTCGGTATGTGCATTTGCTTCTGCACAGGTGGCACACATTGTTGATAAGAAACTGGAGCTTCTGTCTGTGAGGTCGTAGGTCTGAGCAAACATGCAGGATAATTAGCTCCTGAGATCCATTCCGGAAGGGATCCTTCTAAACTCAACCCTAAGAACTGCTAGTAGTGAAGTGGAGTTACAACATCGTTGGTTTTTTCTTAAACTACGAAGCAAAGAGGACGCACGTTGGCTTCATCAGAGATCGGACGTATGGCTCCTTCAAAAAATTGCTTGGACCGGAGGTAACAGCGTTGTTGACTTTCTCACCTCCCGGACCTTGATTTAGACTAACAAAAATAGCGCCAAGACAAGCCACTATGGCGACCAGCCAAAATGGTTTCCCTACGAGCGTCAGCCGCGTGGACGGCTACTTTTCAGCCTTGGCGGTGATCCCTAATAGAAAATTATCAGATCAACTGGGAACTAGTTATTCCTAGAACAAACTTACCCTCTCTCAGAGGAGGGGACACCAAAAACAGAAAGGCGATTAAGCCTAATGGCAGAACAGCAAATAGAACCCTTTCTTTCATCACGATCACATATAAGAGAAGGAATTCAAAAAAAAACTAAACCAAATAGATAGGTGATATTAATCACGGCTGCCAACTGAAGAGACTTGACAACGACACTTAACCAACTTCTAAGACTCGGCCTGTGACTGCTTGACATTCCAGCTACTGCATCATAGAACTAACTCAACTCGATGACAGAACTCTACACGACTACTAATCGAACAAACATTATTACTAACCTACAAATATGCTATATGCATGTGCCTTCCTACCACTTACATTTTCCAATATGATAAACACACTAATTTATTATATTAATTATATATGTATATATATGTATATATATATATGTATATATATATATATATGTATATATATATATATATATATATATATATATATATATATATATATATATATATAAGGACAGGAATATTGGGGAAGCGGCAAAATTGTAAAATGAGTACTCTTTACACCATTTTCCAAGCTTTCGGAATATCTTTATTTCCATTCTCAAGGACAGCATTCGAGATTGTATTACAAGTTGTTTCAAATGGTAAATACATCTAATAATAATAATTTTGATTTGAATTTTTTTTAAAAGTAAATGTCAAAATGATGTCAAACAAAATCGTTTGCTTATAGAAAAAGAAATAGTATATAATTATATCTAAAAATATCAAGATTGGCTAGGTTCGTCTTCTTTTTTTTAAATTTGTTTGATGTTATTTTAACCTCAAATGTTTGAAATAGACGAATTTGAAATTTGATGACACTCATGATCCCTATCAATAGCCAAAAGGTAGTAATAAATATCACTCAAATTTTTATGATCGCTCTTTCTATTGATGATATTTTGTTCTTGAGATATGTGAGCCATTTCCAAGAAAAGTCTTTTTTTGGTATTTGATTGTATATCTAAAATACTGACAGAATCAAAATCCATAATATGGTCTTTATCAATTATATGTTTGGCCAAAGCACATCTATCGGGATATAATCTGGAATCACTTTTATGGAGAGAAATTCGGTTTTTTAATTTTTGGCTAGTGTGACCAATATATTTATCCTCGCAATTTCTACAAGGGATACAGTATACTACATTTGAAAGATTAAGAATATCAGTTTTATCTTTAACTTTTGTATAAATTGATTTGATCGTTAAACATGTTTTATTTGCAATTTTTATGTTAGTAAGTGGTTTGAAAGTTCTAATTAATTTTGGTGTAATTTCTCTAATGTATGGCAAAGAAATATAGTAATAGGGAACTTCAGCATGTTCTGAAATAATGTCCAAATTTGGAGAGTTATTATAAAATATGTTTTTTATCAACTTGTTTGGATATCCGTTATCTAAAAATAATTGATGAAGGATTTTTAAGTTTTTTTCATGAAATACAGGATCTGAAATATTAATTATTCTATTTTTCATTTGCCTTATCAAATTAATTTTCATAGAATACTTATGATATGACCAAAAGTTCATGAATCTTCCAGAACTCATTGGTTTCCTATACCAATCAATAGATAAAGTGTTATTAGAATTTCTTATCATTCTAGTATCTAAAAAAGGTATACTTTGTAATTCGTCTTCCTTCTCTATTGTAAACTGAATGTGTTGATCATAGTTGTTAAATATGGAAAGAACTTCATCTACTTTATTATCTGGTAAAGCTAGAATAATATCGTCAACATACTTTTTTATGAAGATTAAATTGAAAGGCAATATTTGTATAACTGAGTCTAACAAATTATCCATAACGTAACATGCTATAATTGGCGAGATTGTTGCTCCCATTGGAGTACCAAAAGTTTGTTTATATATTTGATTATCAAAAGTGAAATAGGTATTTTCAAATAGAAATGTTATGATATCTTGGAAATATAATATAATATAATAAAAGATAACTATATTGAACTTTCCTTAGAAATTATTGATAATAGTTCTTCTTATATCAGATTGAAAAGAGATCCTACGTTATCAATACAAAATAAATGTAACACTATTATTAAAAAACTATATAATACTAAACAAATAGATAAAATTACGAAAGAAAAACTTACTTGTTATAATGGTATACCTGCGAAATTTTATGGTCTTCCTAAAATCCACAAACCAACTTTATCAGTTAGACCCATTGTTGCATCTTTATGTACTCCTACTAATTTTTTAGGCTCTTATATTACAGAAATTTTAACAAAAGCTTATGATCTTAATACAAAATACTACATCAAAGACTCTTTTGAAGTATATAAACAATTTAATGAATTTCAATTACCAAACAACCATGTTATTTGTAGTTTAGATGTTGTATCTTTGTTTAGTAATGTATATTTAGATTCAGCTCTGAAGGCAATCGATAAAAATTGGGAAAAAATAAGTCAACAATGTCAAATAAATAAGAAATATTTCCAAGATATCATAACATTTCTATTTGAAAATACCTATTTCACTTTTGATAATCAAATATATAAACAAACTTTTGGTACTCCAATGGGAGCAACAATCTCGCCAATTATAGCATGTTACGTTATGGATAATTTGTTAGACTCAGTTATACAAATATTGCCTTTCAATTTAATCTTCATAAAAAAGTATGTTGACGATATTATTCTAGCTTTACCAGATAATAAAGTAGATGAAGTTCTTTCCATATTTAACAACTATGATCAACACATTCAGTTTACAATAGAGAAGGAAGACGAATTACAAAGTATACCTTTTTTAGATACTAGAATGATAAGAAATTCTAATAACACTTTATCTATTGATTGGTATAGGAAACCAATGAGTTCTGGAAGATTCATGAACTTTTGGTCATATCATAAGTATTCTATGAAAATTAATTTGATAAGGCAAATGAAAAATAGAATAATTAATATTTCAGATCCTGTATTTCATGAAAAAAACTTAAAAATCCTTCATCAATTATTTTTAGATAATGGATATCCAAACAAGTTGAAAAAAAAACATATTTTATAATAACTCTCCAAATTTGGACATTATTTCAGAACATGCTGAAATTCCCTATTACTATATTTCTTTGCCATACATTAGAGAAATTACACCAAAATTAATTAGAACTTTCAAACCACTTACTAACATAAAAATTGCAAATAAAACATGTTTAACGATCAAATCAATTTATACAAAAGTTAAAGATAAAACTGATATTCTTAATCTTTCAAATGTAGTATACTGTATCCCTTGTAGAAATTGCGAGGATAAATATATTGGTCACACTAGCCAAAAATTAAAAAACCGAATTTCTCTCCATAAAAGTGATTCCAGATTATATCCCGATAGATGTGCTTTGGCCAAACATATAATTGATAAAGACCATATTATGGATTTTGATTCTGTCAGTATTTTAGATATACAATCAAATACCAAAAAAAGACTTTTCTTGGAAATGGCTCACATATCTCAAGAACAAAATATCATCAATAGAAAGAGTGATCATAAAAATTTGAGTGATATTTATTACTACCTTTTGGCTATTGATAGGGATCATGAGTGTCATCAAATTTCAAATTCGTCTATTTCAAACATTTGAGGTTAAAATAACATCAAACAAATTAAAAAAAAGAAGACGAACCTAGCCAATCTTGATATTTTTAGATATAAGTTAGTTATAATTATATACTATTTCTTTTTCTATAAGCAAACGATTTTGTTTGACATCATTTTGACATTTACTTTTTAAAAAAATTCAAATCAAAATTATTATTATTAGATGTATTTACCATTTGAAACAACTTGTAATACAATCTCGAATGCTGTCCTTGAGAATGGAAATAAAGATATTCCGAAAGCTTGGAAAATAGTGTAAAGAGTACTCATTTTACAATTTTGCCGCTTCCCCAATATTCCTGTCCTTGTACATTATTATTCGGCAAATATCTACTATAACTTTATATATATATATATATATATATATATATATATATATATATATATATATATATATGTACAAAGGAGAATCAAAAGGAGGTAAGCATACATTTTATTGATATTATTGATGACTAATCTTGTTGATTGCTTTTAGGTTCGTGTAATTAAAACAACTTCTAGAAAGATTCAGTATTACTAAAATCCTTTCAAAGTGCATGAAAATATAGATGATTAAAGTTTCCAAGCCTATTACCAGTTATATGTTGCTGTAAATACATCAGTACTGACCAAACAAAGCATGGAAATCAATCCTCAATTGAATTGTTTCTTTATTTATATATCAAAAAGAAGTAAATGATTTTTTAAATGCTACACACCCTTTCTCCCTCACAAAAAAATATGTTGACTTGTCAATATATTTTTCACCGATCTCCTATAGAAAGAAGAATTTCTATTTACAAATTTGCTTCCTTCTAAATAAAAATGGTATAAATTACTTCATCCAAAAATTAAGAGTAATTTATACCTAACTAAATTTCAAAAAATATTTCACTCAATTTTAAACATTTACTGATATTTGAACTTGTTTTAGTTCTCTTTTCTAAACATTAATTGATTCTTGAGCTAGTGCATTACACAATCTCTATCATTAAACTTTCATTTGAGCTTCTTTTATTGAGAGGGTAACTGCGTGTACCACACGTCCTAAACGGAGACACTATTGAGAAGTCATAATCGGATAAATAGTCAAAATAGGTAAGTCGCTTTCAATGAAACAAAAAAAAACTATGTTGTTTGGCTCAAAATTTTTGCATAGGGCCATATGAAAAATCAAAAGATTATTTATAACAGTTGTCTTCCCAAAGACATTTTTATTCCCTGTTTTGGAAATCAAAGAATTATTTTCTAAAAAAAATCTTACTATATATATTGTCATCAATTAAAAATATAGTACCAAAAAAATTAATTTACAAATGTAAAAGTATACATTGATCAGTTTACTCCATATATTTACACACAAAATTTATTCGAGATTCTCAAGTTCTCAAATTCCAAATATAAACTTATTCAATTCTCTACTGAAGTTCAATTCCTAAAATTTTGAGAATTCTAACTAAAAGATACTGACAAACTGAGACATCAGAATTAGAACCAAAATAGGGTTTTAAATTAGATATATGCCAATTACCTGCATCACATCTATTATGATGATCCAAAGCATACACTAATACAGAAATTCTCCGTCTTGCAGTGCACAAAACATATTTGGGTGCAAGCTTAGCAGAAAATTGCATGACAGCTTTGGAAAGAACCTTGTTCCTTTTGCAAACTTTATCGCCCACATTATAAGAATGATCTCTTCTACGCAAATTATATCTTTTTGACATCTCCAAAAATAGGTCTTAGTGTTGGGATTTAGAATAAATATTGACTATATTTTCCAATTTATATTAATAAGTTATTACAGAACGAGTAAAGTAAAATACTATGCGCCACGAGGCCATTAGAAAAAACATACAGGATAGAGAGTCTTCTTCTCTTTTTTACAATACTGAAAGGATAAACTAATGGATCATAGAAATTACTATGATTCTGGAAAAACATAAATATACATAATAGCTTACAGTTTCAACACTCCCCCTTAAGCTATACAAAAATAAACTAAATTCTAATAAGACCCATTGTATATTTTATATTTTGTGCCACTGTATATTTTGTATTTTACTCCACTGTGTATCAAGCCTGCCGGTGCCCTACCACCCCGACTACTTGACAACGGAGGGTTCGCGGAGAGTGGCACTTTTTGTAGAGCAACTTTGTATTAAATACGAAAACCACTGTAATAATTTGTTAGAATCAAAATAAGTATCATACAAAAACACTATAAATAGTTTAATTTAACAATGTACAAGGTGATAAAGTGAACCAGCAATGCCACAACATTCTACATGGTCCTTCAAGAGCTTAGATATTATATTGTGAGTCCTTTATTCCAAATTTATTTCGTAGTATTTTTAGCATTCCTCTCGACTTATTTATTATTATACACAACAGTATCACTCGTTAATCTGGTTTTTCTACATTTTTTTATTAAAAACATTTCCTGTATATTTATATAATATAAGCTGAAATAATGCCGGAAGAACTAGGTAAATTAAAACGCAAAAGGGGAGCCGTCAAAGCTAAAGATACAAATTTCAGTACAATTGTACAACTTCCTAAATTTGACGGTAATTATAATAATTGGCTGGAATTTCGGGACTCGTTCGATTCTTTGATATGCAAAAATGAGTCTATTAGCGGAATACAAAAATTCCACTATTTACGCGCTAGTTTGTCACACGGAGCCTTGGAAATTATTTCAAGCCTTGAATTTCCAAGCCCTAATTATTCTGTAGCATGGGATTTAATCACTAAACGTTATAACAACACGCGTATATTAGTTCAAAATCGTGTCAAGGCCTTACACAATATAGAAAAAATCACGAAGGAGTCTTCGCATGCTCTTAGAAAAATCATGGATAGTGTAAGCAAGCATCTCAGAGCATTAAAAATTCTGAAAGAACCCACGGAGAGCTGGGACACCCTTATCATATATTTAGTAACACTAAAACTCGACTCTGTCACTACTCGCGAATGGGAACAAAAAAAGGCTTCGCATGACAAACCAAAGCTCGAAAATTTGCAACAATTTTTGAAAGATCGAGCTGATATTTTAGAGACTTTAGAAAGTAACAATTGTCAAAAGAAATTTGTTAAGCAAAACAAAAACGGAATTTAAAACAAAAGCCTTCGTGACCACTCGGGCGAGTTGTACCTTTTGTAAAAAAGATCATTATATCCAAGACTGCTTGGAATTTCAAAAACTTAAAATCAACGATAGATTAACTACAGCAAAAAGATTGAAAATCTGTATCAACTGCTTCAGAGGTGGACATCTAGTTAAGCAATCTCGCTCTAGCTCATGCAAGGTTTGTAAAGGCCGACATCGTACTCTTTTACATATTCCTAGCTCAAGGTCTGATAGTACAGAGGTTTGCTGTACCTCTGCTGATCGAAACCACGATAGTATAGTGTGTGTGTCGCGAAGTGACCCTTGCTTTAATAATCAGGTTTTATTATCCACCATTTCAGTCTATGTTTTCGATAAACAAAATGAAAAACATACAGTACGCGCACTTCTAGACAGTGCAAGTTATAGTAGTTTTATCAGCGAAAACTTAATAAATACATTGAATTTAGATTTATCCAATATCGACACTAAAATTTGTGGTCTAAATCAAACCCAATCCAAAATTAAACATAAAACTAACGTAAATATTCAATGTCGTTATAATGACTTTACAAAAAGGTGTCCTGTCTAGTAGTACCTGAAATTACCGGTAATTTGCCAAATTTTCATGTGGATCCCAACTCGTTAGAAATTCCCAGTAGTATCAATCTTGCCGACCCAACATTTTATAAACCTGATAGGGTCGACATGCTTTTGGGTGCTGATCATTTTTGGGAGGTCATGTGCGTAGGCCAAATAAAAATCTCAAACCATGGCGCGCTTATGCAAAAAAGCAAATTCGGGTGGATCGTGTTGGGTACAATTGGTGCTACAAATCATTCACAAGTGATCCGCTGTAATTTTTCGGCAAATTTAGATATAGATAAGCAATTAGCGCGTTTTTTGGAACTGGAGGAAGTCTCCTCTATACGAACGCTTTCTCAGGAAGAAAGGCAATGCAAAGATCATTTTGTTAAGACCGTGTCGCGAAACGACAAAGGCCAATTCATAGTTACTCTTCCTCTAAAGGAAAATCCCAACGTATTAGGAGATTCTTACGAAAACGCTAAAAAACGCTTTTCATCTCTGGAACGCAAATTCAAAAGCAATAATAGTTTCAAGGCAGAATCCGCGAAATTTATAAACGAGTACATAGCATTAGGTCATATGGTGAAGGTTACGGAAAACAACGAGAAACAAATGCCGCTTCACGGGGTAGTAAAGCAAAGCAGTCTTACCACCAAACTACGCGTAGTCTTTGACGCATCCTGTAACACTACCAGCGGATACTCTTTTGACGATATACAAATGTTGGGTCCTACTATCTAACCTGACCTTCTTTCGGCTTTAATTCGTTTCAGAAAGTTCAATTACGTTATCGCAGGAGATATCGAAAATATGTATAGAATGTGTCTGATCAAACCTGAGCAGCACTCATTACAACGTATTTTATGGCGTGAAAGCTCCGAAAATCCCCTAGATACTTACGAATTAGTTACTGTCAGCTATGGAACTTCCTCCGCGTCATTTTTGGCCATAAGGTGCCTTTTTCAAATAGCATTAGATTGTGGTCAAAAGTTTTCTGAAATTTCCGAAATAATCAAACACCATTTCTATGTTGATGACTTTATTAGCGGAGCCAAAACGGTCGAGGAAGCCGTTTTTATAGCTAACATGGTGGCTGATATTTTGCGAAATTATGGTTTCTCATTACGCAAAAGGGTCTCAAATTCTACGCAAGTTTTGGAGGGCATTCATTCGCGGGATAAAGCAAATTTTATTGACTTTGGCGCACACGAAAGTAGTAAAACGCTTGGATTGATTTGGCATGCCAAACCGGATTTTTCAACTTACCATATCAACGGCAGTTTTAGCGAAAAGATCACAAAACGAAGCATTTTGTCTGACTCCTCGCAAATTTTTGATCCCTTGGGACTGTTAAGCCCCTCCACTATAGTTGCCAAAATATTATTGTAAGATTTATGGCTCGAAAGGTTGTCCTGGGATGAAAGCCTTCCAAACTCTCTACATACGCGATGGTTACAATTCCGCAGCGAGTTAAGTTCCTTTAACAAGCTCAATATAAAACGACAAGTAACTACCACAAAGTTTAGTACTGTAGAGATCCACGGCTTCTCAGATGCCTCATTAAAGGCTTACGGTGTCTGCGTCTACATCAGATGCAAGGATTTGGATAGCAAATTTAGTGTATCGCTTATTTGTGCCAAATCGAAAGTAGCTCGATTGAAAACACAAACTGTGCCTCGTTTAGAGCTTATGGGAGCACTTCTGCTAGTTCAGCTAGTACAAAAGGTCATTGCATCTATTAACTTGCCTATAGAGGGTATTACGTATTGGTGTGACTCAACAATAGTTCTTGGGTGGTTGAAGACTGCGCCTAATCTTCTTCAAACATTTGTTGCGAATCGGTAGCTCGAATACAAGAGCTATCTAGTGCAAATAATTGGCGCCATGTACCTACTTCTGATAATCCTGCGGATCACGTTTCACGCGGTGTAATGCCCTCTGACTTATGTTCTCTAGATAATGATTGGAACGGGCCAAACTGGCTTACGAATGAACATTCCTGTTGGCCGATTTTACTCTCGTCAGAATTTGAGCTTCCCGATATGCGCAAGAGTATATAGTCACATATTTGTAATATAGATCCATACACACAATTTGAAAAATACTCCGATCTTAGCAAGTTAGAGCGAATAGTTGCATATTGTTTGCGATTTAAAGAAAATTGTGCTCAACTCCCGCCCTATTTCTCCACCAGCCACCCGCTGATCCAGATGTAACAAACATTCCCACAAATAGATGAGACCACTTTCAGCAGCTGCAAAAAATACAGCAACATTTTTGGAAAAGGTGGTCTCTCGAATATATTTCGGAGTTGCAGCCGAAGCAGAAATGGCTGAAATCAGAAAAACCGTAACTTGAAGTTAACGATTTAGTCATAATAAAAGAAGACAACCAGCCGCCACTAAAATGGAGTTTAGGGCGGATAACCAACTTGTTCCCAGGAAGCGATGGCGTGGCAAGGGTAGCAGAACTGAAGACATCAAGCGGAACAATCAAACGGTCTTTTGCCAAGTTGTGTCCGCTACCACTGCAAGAATCTAGTGATTAGTGAGTGTGTGCGCGCGATATTAGTGCATGTCACCGACACTCAAATAACAAAAACCATTTGTATTTAATGCCATATTGTTTCATCTCTTTTTTACTGACAGCTTTGTTTCACACCATATTGTCTATGTTTGCAGATGCCGATTATTTCCTCATGCATTGAAAACCATGGCCTTTCAAGGCCGGGGTAATGTATATTTTATATTTTGTGCCACTGTATATTTTGTATTTTACTCCTCTGTGTATCAAGCCTGCCAGTGCCCTACTACCCCGACTACTTGACGACGGAGGGTTCGCGGAGAGTGGCACTTTTTGTATTCTGAACTCGATAGCTCGTGGTAGAGCAGTTTTGTATTAAACACGAAAACCACTGTAATAATTTGTTAGAATCAAAATAAGTATAATCATACAAAAACACTATAAATAGTTTAATTTAACAACGTGCAAGGTAATAAAGTGAACCAGCAATACCACAACATTCTACACCCATATCCGTAATAAACTGTTCATGTTTGATTCGCCCTAACCCTTTTGTTAGTTCATCAGCAATCATATTAGTTGATGGTTTGTTACAGGTCAAAAGTCAAATACAAACACTTACTCAGTATGCCAAACTTTACCAACAAATTATAGTAAAAATAAATAAATATTAGGACTTACTCTTCATATTTGTGTTTATTTTGTATTCTAATCATACTACTTTTACTTAGCATTCGTAATTGACCTACATTTCCTCTTTTAAATTTTTCATATACCACATCTTCAGAAGTTCAACCTCCAGACTTTCGTATCCACTTCAATTCCCTAAAAATATAGGTACAAATAGAAAATGATTCTTAAGTAATGGTTGTGAGCACTATCAGTTTCAGAATATAAGGTATTTAGTTGTAAAAATACAATATATATCTCAAAGGTTCCAATGTTTACCTTTGTTATCATCTAGGTTAAATTGACATCTGTCAGACTAAGATTAAATCAAATTAATTGATTGATAATCAGATGTGACTGATAATCAATCACTGATTAACAAAGTGGAGGTTGTACAAATGCATGACATTCTTTATCCTTTTCCATCTTTGTAAATCCACATCTACATATCTTTTAAATTCTTAGAAGCTACTGGTAAAGGAAAAGAACTAACCATTCAAGACAGGTTGTGAACAAGGGAAGAGAGAGATTGTCTCATTTTTGCTTTTGGATGCTAGCTAAGAGCACCTCACGTTAATTTTAACGGATTTTTTTGTAACTTACAAAAAGTTTTCAAAGGAAAGTTTCCAAGGTTCCTTAGAACTGGAAACTCAACCAGTGGGTTGGATTTATCCTTTTGAACAAACTGTAAATTTACCTCAACTTGTCTTGTTTCACTTAAAGGCCACCCACCATCAACGGTAAGTTTGTCGACCACTCACTTCGATGAGATTATATTTTGAATACTGGCTCAATATCATTTGCTTACGTTTATTTCTATTTCAGGCCTTCATCTTCAGTTTCATTTTCACCTTCATTTTCACCTTCATCTTCAGTTTCATCTTCACATTTATTTTCATTTGCAACTTCGTTCTCCAATTGTAATTCCACTTCCATCTTTCGATTTCAACTACATCTATCAACTTTACTCTACGGACTTGAATTCTATTGGGGGATTCGACTGGTTCTCGCCACGTTCTCATCTCGTTGACGACCCCTAGATCATCGTAGGACAGCTGTTGCCCCGAACACCACGTGCGAGGACTACACTGATGGTAATCAACCCCTACACGTCCTAACCTTTGGCAAGTAGTTATTCCAGGTAACTTAGCTTTAAGTAAGTCCTAGGACTTCTCTCCGGGAACTTCAGAATCTACCAATAATAAAGTTACCAGGATTTTAATTATACATTTATACTTTGTTCGTAATATTTACCTTCAGTAATCTGTATATACGATATATTAATTTGTCACATACGTCACCCTTCAACTGTGATAGTTGAAGTTTAAGTATATCGGTGGTTTGCACCATAGAGAGACCACGTTTTTCCAGTAACCTCATTTCAGAGCCCCTTTTTGTGAGTACCTAACAATACCAACTTGTAATCTGTATGGCCTACCACCTGGGAGGTCGATCGCTAGTATTCATTTTATAAACCACATATCTACATAACGCGATAGTTTTATTTGTCCCCCTTAAGAACCCCTTCCTTAACCCTGAGATATTAAAGGGTGTTTGATACTTTTATTTCTACCCTTCAATTTCCAAACATCCCTTTATAACTAGAGCGTTATAGGTTTATATTCTAATTTAATCTTGCCATCATTAATCACTTCGCGAATAAAATGAAACCGAATTTGAATATGCTTGGTACGGTTATGGAACACTGGATTCTCCGCAATTTTTATCGCACTTTTGTTATCGACAAAAAGCTTAATGGCTTTTGGTGATTCACACATCACTTCACTAATAAGTAGACGCAGATAAACGGCTTCTTTACACGCTTCAGATGCAGCCATGTATTCTGCCTCACAGGAAGAAAGAGCTAAAGTCCTCTGCTTGTCCATCAGCTAACTTAAATATGAAACCCTTATGAGATCGTCTGTCATCTTGATGATCTCCTCAAGTAGCATCAACGTAACCTTCAATGTTTGTGGAATTGCATTTTTTATATCTCAATGGTAAATCAGCTGTAGTTTTCAGGTAACGGAGTACTCGCTTTACACAATTCCAATGTTCTAAAGAATGTCCATTATTAAATTGGCTTAGATAGCTAACAGCATAAGCTATATCAGGCCTTGAATTGACAGCTAAATACATTAGACATCCTATGGAGTTCTGATAAGGTACATCAGCATTATTCCCAGAAATTTTAAATTTTAAATTTTGCTCAATAGGAGTAAAAACTTCTTTTGCCTCAGATAATCCAAACTTATCTAAAATTTCAATAATGAGATGTTTTTGAGACAAATGAATAGTGTTTTTTGATTCCCTTCTCAAAATTTGCATGCCCAGAATATTCTGTGCTAAACCTAAATCTTTAATATTAAATTGACAAATTAAACAACTTTTGTTTCTCTGGTAAACTGTTATGGAATACATAAAAATCATCTACATAAAGGACAATAATAATAATTGAACTATTATTAACTTTTGAAAACAGACAAGGTTCACTGGAAGATTTTTTGTAATTTGCCTTTTTTAAGACTTCATTTACTTTCCTACTCCAGGCTCTAGAAGACTGCTTAAGTCTATATACAGCCTTTTAAATAAACAAACCTGGATTAACCTTTTTTTTATGAAACATTCAGGCTGTTCCATATATACTTGTTCAACAGATAATGCAATCAACATTTTTTAAGTAGAATTACGGGCAACTGGGGAAAAAGTTTC
Organism: Lochmaea crataegi; assembly: GCA_947563755.1. NCBI lineage: Eukaryota > Metazoa > Arthropoda > Insecta > Coleoptera > Chrysomelidae > Lochmaea > Lochmaea crataegi. The sequence goes on from OX387428.1 coordinate 48,538,574, forward strand.
AAAATAGTCAACCCCATATGATTGAGAGAAGCCTCTTGCCACTAGTCGCGCTTTATAACGCACATTATTTTTGCAATTCTTTTTAAACTTGAAGATCCATTTACTGGACACTACATTCGAATCTCTTAGCCTATCAACAAGCTCCCATACATCATTTTTAATGAAAGATTCGTACTCAACTGTCATAACATCCAACCATTTACTTTTATTAGAAGCTTTTAAGTGCTTCATCCACAGATGAGGGTTCTATATCTGGATCACCAGAAATTAATTGCATGCAACTGTCATCAGGTTCATGTAAATAGTCCTTCATCCAAACTGGTGGACGTCTGATTCTACCTGAAGTTGTAGGAAGTAGTTCTAATGAGCCAGTAGAATTACTGTTTACTTGAAAAATTGTGTTATCCAAGTCTAATACCTCATCAGATGTGGAATTATTTTCACTTGACCCTGTATCTTCATCTTCACTCGTAGATTCCTTAGATACATGGTTATTTTGACTTTGTTCAGAAATAATTAATTGTTCTGACACACAATTTTCATCTAGCTTTGGATCGTTAATTGAAACATTTTTTGCAAGCATAATATGTTCAAGAAATATAACATCTCTAGCTTTTTCAATTTTACCAGGGTTATTTGGATCAAATAATATATATCCTTTGTGTACTCACAATATCCTACCATAATCATAGGTTTAGATTTTGAGTCAAATTTTCCTCTGAAATGTTTTGGTATGTGCATATAAGCACTACATCCAAAAAATTTCAGATGGCTGAGATCTACCATAATTCCTCAGGAGTAGAATTTTTTACTGCATTTGTAGGACTCCTGTTTTCAAGATAAATTGCAGTTGATACTGCTTCAGCCCAAAAAGACCTAGAAAGAACCGATTCATTTAATAAAGTTCTGGCTTTCTCAATAACAGTTCGTTTACATCTTTCTTGAACACCATTTTATTCAGGGGTATAAGGTACGGTTAGTTCATGTATAATACCGGCTTGTTTAAGAGAGTAATTGAAATTTTTATTACAAAATTCAGTGCCATTGTCTGACCTTAATTTTTTTCAATTTTTAAGCCAATTTGGTTTTCAACTAATTGTTTGAACTCTTTAAATTTAGTGAATACCTCTGTTTTTTGTTTTAAAAAATATCCAAAAGTCTTCCGAGAATAACCATCTGTAAACATAAGTACATACCTTGAACCACCCCAACTGGGCTCCGACATTGGACCACATAAGTCTGTATGTATTAACTGCAAAAATTCATTAGCTCTTCTTGCTTGGCCCTTTGGAAAACTTTTCCTGGTTTGCTTGGCTTCAATACAATGAATACAGGAAGAATTAAACTTTTCATTTTCCCGAAAAACAATACCAACAGCAAGATTATTTTTAAGTAATGAAATACTATGGCGCTTGTGCCAGGTTTCTCTTGTGACCATTGCAACATCTTGACATGAAAAAAATTTATTTTCATCGGGCAAGTTGTCTACTTTATAAATTCCACCTTCTTTGGATCCAGTAAATTCAGCTGTGCCTTCTACTTTAACTTTATCTGGTGCATATTTCACATTGGTAATAGTGCATTCAAAATTTATTTTCTGTTTATTATTAAATAAATGGATTTTAACATGACCAGACCCTTTACTTGACAAATTTCCATTGTCAGCAGTACAGAAAACGGTTTCAGCATCAGGATTAAAGTTTTTCATTCATTCTTTATTGAAGCTGACATGATTGCTTACACAACTATCAACATACCATGAATTTTGATTAAAATTACCAGTAGCTAAGGCAGCAGAAGTAAATAGAGCAGCATTCTTGTTTCCTGTAGGTGCATTAGTGTTATTTGAATATTTACATCTCAGTTTTTCCTTAAACTTGGGACATTTTGGCCTAATATGACCTTCTGAACCACATTCATGGCAAATAATATGTTTCTTATAAGATACTTTTGTAGCCACGGCAGAAGCTGATGTTTTTTCTCGTAAACCACGACGAGCATCTTCTTCTAATAAAGTTTTAATGACATCTTCACTGGTTATTGTGGTATGAGTAGCTCCATAGCCACTTAACATTGTTTCATACTCATCAGGTTAACCACTTAGGAGTAACATTTCTATTTCACTATCATTGACAATAACTTTAATATCTGAAAGTTGGTGTATGAGGGATAGCATACCACTAACATATTCATTCATTGAAGGAAAGTCATCATATCTGGTTCTATATAGTTTTCTCTTCAAGAAAAGTTGTCTGCTTAGTCCAGCACTTTGAAATGCTTTTTCAAGGTTATCCCATGCATCCTTGGAGGAATTAATACCACGGATATGGCTAGCACATACTGGTTTGACAGATAAACTTATGTTTGCCAAGGCTCTTTGGTCTTTATCCTGGTCATTGTCTTCACCTTGAACACATTTCCATAAACCATAATCAATAAGAACCATTTTCATTTGAAATTCTCAGTTATAATAATTTTTATGACCTTCCAATTTTTCTATGCCAGGGACTCCAGCAGGACCCATATACACTGTATTTATATTTGGCAAAGTTATAGGATTAATATCATCCGGAATTTTTTTTTCTGTTAAAAAAAAACGTACACTTTACTATTAACTTATTACAAAACTTTTATGTGGAAAACACCCTGGGCCCATAACCTGTTGGAATTTAGAACAAATATTGACTATATTTTCCAATTTATATTAATAAGTTATTACAGAACGAGTAAAGTAAAATACTATGCGCCACGAGGCCATTAGAAAAAACATACAGGTTAGAGAGTCTTCTTCTCTTTTTTAGAAATACTGAAAGGATAAACTAATGGATCATATAAATGACTATAATTCTGGAAAAACATAAATATACATAATAGCTTACAGTTTCATATCATGAACATAACTATCTCTGTTACCAGAAGATAATTCAAAATTTTGAGTACTTTTGGGCTCACCATAATATTTTCCTGAAGTAGGAATATTTCTTCCAAAAACTAAAAAATTTGGCGAATAACCATCTTGTTTAGCTGAAGTAATGGCAAATTGAAATTGATTAATTTCTACATCCCAATATTTGGGCTCCTTTACATAACTACGAATAACAGTACCTACGGTTTTGTTATTTCGTTCAACAAAATTGCAATGTGTAACGGTTAAATTTGTCTCTACGTCTATTGTATATATTAAGTATTTGTATTTATTTATTTATTTATCTAGTTCTTCCGGCAGTATTTTAGCTTATATTATATAAATATTCAAATAAGTATACCAAACTACGAAAGATAATCACCTAGTTGAAGAACAAAACAAATACTTTATACATAAGCAAGTGTAACGGTTGAATTTGTCACTACGTCTATTGTATGTATTAAGTATTTGTATATAGTAATTACCTGACGGATTTTATCTCTATGTTTCTAACATCATTTGTTCACTACGAAAGTACTTCAGTAGTTAAATAATTTCTGTCAGCCCAGAATTTTAGGGACTACTCTGCCATCATCCTTCCGGTGAAGAGGTGCAGGCTGCAACCAAACCTGTCTTCACATCTTGACAACAAATTTATATTTTGTCGCTAGGTAATGTAAATAATAAAACGAGCGCCTATCTGGTAAATGTCCATATAGATAGATTGATTCATGTTTGTTGTTTCTTTTTGTTTGTTATAATTCATAATTAAGGGTAGTAAGGGGTTTTCTCTCTTGTGGATTTTATTTTAGTTTCTAGTTACCGTGGGGCTACTGATTTTTTCTGGCTTTGATTATATCACCTTTGGGGTGTAGCCACAGTAGTCCAAATACTTTGTCCGCTTCAGCTTGATAGACGCTAAAGTTTCTTAGGGTTCAGTTATAAATTACTGACTCCTTGACTTGAAGTCTAAAACATTTAAAGTAGTAATTAGGTTGGATAAAACTTATTGATCTATGTAGACATACTTTACTTTTGAATTAGAGGTGTATTTTCTTCATATATCTACCATATTTTGGCTTGAGTAAAGACATACTAGTTAGAAATCTTCTGTGTAGGTTGGCATTCGAATATATTCTGAACATCTACTTATAATTTATTAGCTGTTTATCGCCATGTGTTTGGTCTGTTAAATCCGAGTGTTTGATCTTGCTTTGTTTACGTTGGCAGGGGGGTATTGTGGTACTATTATTGCTCAAATTTATTTGAATAATATTTAATACAGTATTATTTATTTTCTCTCCATATGTTTACAAAGTGAAATTATTTGTTGGATGACATTGACAATTGGCTGTGACTGTCGTGTCTTGGATAAACGCGTTCGTTCGTCAAGCCGTGAAGTAGTAACGCTGAGTGTAGTCGTAATTTATGTTTCGCATCTGCTTTGTGACTAAAGAGTCCACAGATAACTTAGTTTGTCGCGTCGATGTTGTCGGTATAGATAGAGCAATGCTATGACTTGAAAGAGTCCACGGACAACTTAGTTTGTCGCGTCGATGTTGTCGGTATAGATAGAGCGTTTGCTCTGTGACTTCACGAGTCCATGGACAAATGTTGTCGCTCCGTTTTTTAGAATTGTTAGAGCGTTTGATAGATGTTACTCAGTAATGTAGGCTGTTTTACTAGCGAATGCGTATTGACTAACATAGAGGGAAGTGTAGCACTTTATGACTTGATCTGTGCGGAACACGCTCGGAGTAGTGAGCAGTGTAGTTCGGATGTATGTTTCGGGTAGGTTTCTCTATGGTAGTATTCTGTATTGAAGTTGAGGAAGTGTCTTTCTTTCCAGTGTGCTCCTACTAGATGGTTTAGTTTCCAAAAAGTGCATCGAACGAGAATCTGAATTTTGTTAATGACTGAGTAGTCATCCCCTGCTGGGATTTATAGGTTCTCGTTCTGAATTAGTTGAGGAATACGGTTTAGTATTTTGTTCTACGGGAGTTCGTATTGTTGGAGAATTCCGTCCTGTTTTGGAAGCCGTTTTTACAAACCCTTATAGGGGATATATTGCACTTGAACGATTGAAGTTCGTTCATTATTAGTTGAACTGGACAGCAATTCAGAATCTAGGGCACAACACCTTGGAGACTACTGGATAGAAGAGGGACATTTACCTAAGTTGAAGCCTGCAGATATCCTAAAATTCCTCCGGGAGATAGGACTAAAGGAGCTACTAGTCTCTGAGACTTTCCTCGGGAACTAAGTAGAAGTAAGGGGGCACAATAGATCTTTTAGGTCTCAGTGAATGTCACCCCAATGTACATACATTAGTTGGTGGCCGTCCAATAAGAGAAAAATATTGAGTATTGGACCCTTTTTGGAAAAGGGTTTACCTGTGGGGCCAGGGTATACTTACCACCTTCCAGATGCATACTTCACCTGTGGGGTCAGGGTATACTTACCACCCTCCGGATACACACTTGCCTTCGGGATGTTTGGAGTCTACCTGGTATATAGATAGGGATGTCTTCTGGAGATTGCTGCTACTTCTCCACAACCTCTTGAAGAAGACTACATTGATGGTAACCCGGTATCGGTGTGTTCCTAATTTATTTACGAATTTTCATATCATTTTTACCCAACCACGGAATGGTTGAGGTTGAATAGGCTTTACGCCAACATGTATATATATTTTCATAATTATTTGATAGGTATTTCCTTACTGATTTATTTTTTCCATGTAATTTATTGTAATGGTGGAAATTAATATCTTGAGGTAAATTTTCATAATTTTATCCACTTGCGCATGCGTCTCTACCTTGGTACAAACGCCTTGACTATGGTGTTGCCTTGTATGGAATTTTTTTTCTTTAAACTGTACATTACTATTCAGGTTCGTTTATATAACATATAATTAAAAGTTTGTATTTAATCTGTACTGGTTCACTGGAACAGCCATAATAATTTCACACAGCGTAGGACAATTAACTGGTTTAGTTTGATATTTTATTGTTAATTATTTGACTATTGGTGTGTAACAGATGTTCACGCTATTATTTTGTGGGGGATTGTACTAGGGTTTTCAGGTAGTTTATAAGTGTGAAACACCCCTTAAGGGTATTAAATGTTTTTTATTGAGATATTATAAGGCTGAGGTTTGCCTTTTATTTTCATCCCTTGTTTTACTGGGTTATCGGGGAAAATTAGTCGTGCTAGGCCAAAGTGGAAAACTCAGTTGGCGCCCACACAAGTTGTCTACTATTTTGTCCGGAAGATCAATAAGAGGGATCCACCCCTACCTCCGTTCTGGGCGACGTCGAAGGCCTAAGGTTGTCACCGGAGCAACCGAAACAACAAGTAGACAAAGTAATTGAATATCTTGCATTTTTTTTCATTATCATTTAAATTTTATAAATAAATTCTTATTTGGGTTCGAGCTCAATTTTTGAGGTTTCATTTTTGACGCCCAACGTGGGGCCTGTTTTGTTCGGAAGCTAGGCTTGCTATAGTTTTTTTTGGTAGTTATATGGCTGTTCCTTGTGAAGCCAAGTATATCGAGTATATGGTTATGTATGTGACTACCATTTTGATAAGCTGATTATTGCGTTGTAGTGTATTAGGTGTACTTTATATTATTTTCCCTTACCCTGTTGTATTGCTCGTCATAGCTTGTAAATATCGTTTATTGATAACTGAGGGTGATTATATTGTTGATATTTTTTCTCTTATTCCCTGATTATAATACCTTGAAATCTCGTTGGTGATATTGACATCAAGTTGACACGGAAAATGTTTATTATTAGGTTGGAGAAGGAGGAGATTGACTGGGAGCCCAAGTTTAGGGGTCTTAAGATCGGAACTGCGGAGGAGATGCGTACTCAGCTTTCTATGGCTCCTCGTATGGAGAAATCTGGTGAAAGTTTCAGGTATCCCAAATACTCATTCCCATTTGAGGAAGATGAGGCTGTTCTGTTCTTATTAGTATATAGAGCTCGAAACTTTGTTGGCTAGTTACAGTGGCAGTTCCAATGTCAGTGAAACACAGAAGTTGCAGACGAAGGTATCTCACGCATTAATAAGGTTTGATCAATGGAACGCTGCAGGGGATGCTGACAAGGAAACAAAGAGGTCGGAGTTGTTGACTAAGTTGATAGGTATCTATGATAGATTTAACGCCAAATCCACCCAAATTACTACTGAAGTTGTTGTGCCAGCAGCTTTAGATGTCATCACTGGCAATCTGACAGGACAATTTTTGGCGAAATTGCACAAACAAAATGGCATCACTGAAAATTTAAATAGGCCTCTGCCTGGTGTACTAAACGCAGTTTTCTCTTTTGACTGTTCTAAAGGAATCTGCCAAAAAGCTTTTCTCAAGTCTATACTAGAGACATATTTAGCCTTGCCTAATAAACTAAGGATACGATCAATTCGTGGTAAGGGATAAGAATCATGTTTGGTTATTTCATTTAACTTTCTGCCATCAAAACAAAAACGATATTCACCTGTCTTTTTCTTTACTAACAAAACTGGACTGTTCCAAGAACTAAAAGAAGGTTCTACTACTCTAAGCTTTATCATATCGTCCAAGTCTTTATTTAAAATATCTAACATATATGGTGACATTAAATACTGAGGTACTTCAAATGGTTTTGCATCACCTGTTTCAATACATAATTTAATTTTTTCTGTCCTGTCTAACTTGTTTTCATTACTTATTTCTTTAAAATAATCTACTTCCTGTTACGCTATAATTTTTTGGGGTTTGTCTAAATTATCAAAATCTTTTACTACTTTTGGATGTTTAATTGAATTAACATCTGAAACTGTACATGTTATAGAATCAGTCAGATTACACTGAATGTCCCATTTGAAATCATGAAAGTCCACTTTCACTTGAAATATTTCACAAAAATTCACACCAAAAATTATAGAATGAGATATTGAAGGAGCTACCAAAGCCGGTATATTTTATATGTATTATTAATCAAAATAGATGAATCTACTTTGCCTGAAACTAATTGAGAATTTCCATCAGCTGTAGAAATATTTTTAACATTTGTCTCAATTGAAATCCCTAAATTTTCCAAAAGCTCTATGCCTTGAACTACTGAAATATTAGCACCGCTATCAAGTGAAGCAATTATAGGCATTTCCAGTAATTTTACTTTTATATAGGGTCTATTATTTTTTTCCCTTCTAATACACAGAGGTGAAATTTCATAAACAGGCCATTTTTTATTATAAAATTCCATAACTTTAGATTTCCAGTTGTCCCAATCTTTTTGATAAAAAAATGAAGTTACTATTTTACTTACATGAGAATTTTTATTGTTGGCTTCAAAATTAGATTTGTTAAGTGTCCATGTGCCAACTACAGGAACACCTACTGTACGTTTTTTGAGCAAACTATTTTATGGTAACATTATCTTTACCACATTTATAACAAAATTTTCTTTTCACAAGAGCCCTACAATTAACATACGTGTGATTAGTTAGATTACATTTCCAACAAACTATATTTTTAGGTTCACTACCAAGAGAATTATTGTATTTACTTTTACCTCTACCATTATTTTTAACAAATGTATTATGCCCCTGATTTTTATTATATTTACTCTGAAATTTATTATTTTTACTATTACTATTACTAACTAGCTACCTGTGAAGTTTCTGAGGAAGGATAATCTGAAAGATATGCTAATTCTGATTCTAATAAATAATTAGTAGATTTACTACAAGACGATAAGCTTAAAATATCTGCTTCTAATTTTTTGGTCAAAGAACTCAGTTCTTCCACAGATACAATATCATGGAGTGCTAATCGTTTTCTATAATCAATATTATTAGATCAACTGGAAACTAGTAATTCCTAGAACAAACTTACCTTCACTCAATGAAGGGGACACCAAAAACAGAAAGGTGATTAAGCCTAATAGCATAACAGCAAATAAAACCCTTTCTTCCATCATGATCACATATAAGAGAAGGAATTAAAAAAAAAACTAAACCAACGAGATAGGTGATATTAATCACGACATTTGCCAATATGATAAACACACTAATTTATTATATTAATTATATATATGTTATAGTGTCAATACCCCTTAGCTTGCTAGATTATAACTTGTCACCATAGAACCTTGAACCGTATAGTGTAATTGTACTTTAGACTGTTTACTCTGCATTTTTTATTAATTCATTCCAATCATGTATTTTTACCTTTAGTCTGGAATCAATTGTTTTACTAATCGAACGTCTTTCACATATTGAATTTTTTTGAAATAAAAGTTTTTAAAAAGTACCTTACGGCCTTTCGTAATTTAAGTGGCGCAGTCAGTAGGATAGTCAAACGGTATTTACGGATATATTATCGGTTCGTTTCAACGATTTATTGGCTATTTGAACTTTATACCGTGTGTTGCGAAACTTAGGCGAATTGAGTATCCTAACGAGAAGACGTGTTGGGCGAATTTAGTATCCCAACAAGAAGATTCAAGTGTTATTGAAGACTTCTGTGCATCAAGATCTTCAAAGGACATTGGAGACAAACTTGAAGCAGCAGGCACATGGAAGGAAAATTGATTTTGCTGTAAGTATATTTTATGTCATACAGAGGTTCGAACAGGAATTTTTCTTCAGTGAATTTCAATTTTCACATTGAAATCGACAGAAATAAAAGAGGACTGATAAATGGCCTTGGCAGTATTTTCAAAACAATAACAGGAAACTTAGATGCCGAAGATGGCAATAGAATTAATAAAATTTTAGAACATTTACAAACAAACAAAATCAATTACAGAATCAGCTAAACATGGAATATTCCGTAAGTCATAGTATAAAGCGGGGTTTTCATTAGCAGGGTTGGCGGTCGAGTACGCTGGGTAAGTACTAACTATCCTTCCAGCTCTACTAATGAAAACGTAATTAGTCGAGTAGAGCACTAGATCTTAGTAGAGTAGAGCAAGATTGCACGGTGGTAAAGTAACTCGCCCACTCTCCTTCCCCTACCACCGATTTCTATTCTACTCTACCGCTACTTTACCAATGAAAACAGTTTTGGTGTGTAGTCGAGCGTGTATTCCGAAAGATTCACGTCACGTTGTTTTTATTTGTGTGATGAATTTTGAAAATGCAGTGGTCCGAATCAGAGACAAAAAAATTAGTGGAATTATATGGCGAATACGAATGTCTTCGGAATATCACAAGTGTCGAATATAAGAACAGGAATAAAAGAGATGCAGCGTATGAAGAAATAGTTCGTGAAATGTGCAAAGAGAATTTTGGCGTAGCTGAGTTAAAACAAAAAATAAAAAACCTGAGGAGTACGTATGAAAATGGAATGTATGAAAATAAAAAAATCAAACAAATCAGGCTGTGGAACTAAAGACATTTATGTGCCTACATTACAATGGTTCCCTATAATAGACAATTTTATGAAAAATATAAAGGGCAACAGTGCAACCGAGGACAATTTGAGTCAAAGAACATCTCAAGTAAGTTAGCATTATTAGTAATTTTCTTTCATACAACAGTAAAAAAATATTAGATTAGTAAACATGTACATATTGCCATGGAACAGCTCCTTCATTGTTAAAGTAGTCCCTCAGGTGGTCGCGAAGTTTTTGCTAGTTTGGTGGCTTTTTTAGAATTATTTCTCTCCAAATTTCTGAATTCCGCAATTTCTGACCTCCAATGGCCTGGAATTATTTCTCCCGTATCAGTATTTTCTTCATCAACAGAACCAAGCGGCATATAATTTGTTGGTGAGGATATACGCAGCCAGTTGTGGCGAGCACAGGTAGCTAATACGATTTTCTTGACTGTGGATACTTTCAAACTTATTCTTTTTTCAAATTCCGAAAGCATTTTCCACAATTCTTCTCGCTCGACTAAGGCGATAGTTGAAAACTTTTTCTTGGTTAGTAAGAGGTCGTCTGTAATTATTAAACGGTTTTAAAAGATATGTTTTCAAGGGAAATGTATCATCGCCAACTAGGTAACATCCATCAGGAATAAGTCCATCTTCCAAGGCATCCCAAAGTGTACAGTTCTGAAAAATACCACCGTCAGATTCTGATCCCTTGCTACCAACGTTAACATACCCGAAGCAATAGTTGGCATCAACAACTGCCATTAGAACTACACTGTTGGAACCCTTGTAGTTGAAGTATTCACTTCCACAATTAGGAGGAGCAACAATTAAAATATGTTTACCATCAATAGCTCCACAGCAATCTGGAAAATTCAACGGATCTTTAAAACGAGCACATTGCTTTTTCCAATCTTCTTGTACAGTTGGTACCTGAAAATAAACACAAACATTTATTAAAATTATTGTCTACAGGATTCACCAACAGAAAAATATGAAAAAGAATTCGATGAAGAAGGGACTCTATCCCCTCCTGCAACTCCAGTGAATGCGCAGCCAACTCCGTCAACATCAAAAGCGGGGCAAAATGCTGCAGTACCAAATAGGCTGGCAAATTCGGAAATCCCGGCGGCAAAAAAAGGAAAGTATCGTGAACGGAATCTAGAAGACCTGCATGAGGCTGTGAAACAATTACGCAATGTTCATGATGACTTACGCGTGGAAGAAGCAGAAATAACTGAAAATATTGCTTTTGGCAAATATGTAGGTATGACATTGGATAAACTGCCTTCCCAACAATCCATAATGGCGCAAAATGAAATTCAATCCGTTTTAACAAAATATAGGCTCTCATTATACACATCACCAAGCTCAGCATACACACCACCAAGCTCATCATACACATCACTAGCCCCATTATCCCATCCATCTCCTGCAGATTCAATTCAGTCTATGCATTCAACTCAGTCAAGTTCTCAACAAAAACCTTCAGGAAACACAGAGACATCGAACCACTCTCAATACTTATCTCATGACATTGTGACGCAAGCTTGGAACTTTTCTTAAGCAAACATAATTACGAAACTAAAATACTTATTACATTAATAATGTAAGATGTATGCAATAAAGTGATTACAAATTTGTCTATTTTCAACTATTCCTATGCTAACTAGGAAAACTCACCTGTATGTACTCACTCAGGCTTTCATAAATGGCATTACATACTTCAGGAACAACATTAGAAATTGCTGTTCTGGATACTCTATAGAAATGCAGCATACTTCTATAATTATTTCCTGTAGCTAAAAAAGTCAAAGTAACTTCTAGTTTTAGTCGCGGTGTTATTGCATCTCTCATTTGCGTGTTACATTTCTGAATTTTTGGAGTAAACATCTCAAGTAGAGCCTCAAAGTTTTCCGGATCCATTCTTAAATACAATTTATACTCTTGCCTGTCCTATGCAGCTAGTTCTCTCGAAAGAACAGCAGACGCTCCACGAGTATGCGTTTTTTTGTTCCAATCTCACATCCATATTTTCTTTATTCTATTTTCTTCTTCCTCAATGGCTAAGGTCACTTCCCTCAGTAAAATGTCTGGAAAATTTATCAAACACTTTCTCACAGTACGACGACGACGGCTGATGTTCATTGTTGTGTTATAAATTTATAACTGTACTCTACCACTCTACCACATTTTCAATTTGCGTGTGAATGGCTACTCGCTCTAAATCCGGTCTAGTAGGGTAGGCATGCTGAAAAGCATGCTAGTTATTCTACCGCTAACTCTACTAATGAAAACATACCTTAATTAGTAGTTTTAATAAAACAGTACAAGATATATAGGCTAACAAATTAACCTTGAAAGAAAAAATAATTTACTTGAAAAATATTGTTGATTTTCAATCAAATTTTGAGAAAATAATTCATTTTAAAGATTTACTTAATCAAGTGTTATTGATTTATAAGTCAATATTAGATGGTATACAAGAAATCGAAAATTCACTGACCTTCTGTAAATTGAAGACGTTGCATCTAAGCATTATACAATCGCAAGAATTACTTAAAGAACTTGAGAAAATTGCAAGTCACTATAAAGAGCAATTACCTTTTGAATTAAAATACGAAAACATTCTAAAATTTAAATCAGTTATGAAAGTAAATCGTAAAATAGATATAAACGTCATCCAATATTTTTTGTGAATTCCCATTAATTACAAAAACACTTTGAACTTTATCAGTTAATACCCATACCTACAAAATACGAGTCAGGGTTTGTAACAATAATTCCCAATTCAAAGTATATTTTAAAGTCTGAAGAAAATAATGTGCAGCCTTTGAATGATATGTGTATACCAGGCAAAATCTTCCAGTGTGCGAGCGATTTGCCTTCCAATACACCAATAGATTGTGAAAAGCATAATCATAATCAAGGAAAATTCAGACAACTGTAAATATTTAAAACTAGAAATTTTAGAAAGTCACATACAAGTGGTTCCAGAAATCAATAAATTTTTAACAGTTTTTCCAAAGGAAGAAGTACTAAGCATTCACTGCCCAGAACAAGTCGAGACAAAGACAATCAATCGAATTTTTCTGATAGAAACAGGAAACTGTAAAATAAAATTTCACCAGCAAGAACTAGAAATCCAAGAAAAAACTTTTGGGAAACGTCTCGTTATCAATAAGCCGCACTAGGTTTTAGAAAAAACAAACATTCCAAGAATGACGATTAGATTAAGAAATCTTAACTTGAAAGAAATTCCCCAAAATCAAGTTGCACCTATAATTCAAGAAAATATTAAATTATTTAAGCCAAGCTTCTGGACCATTGTTTTATACTTCTTAGCTATCTCTATAACTGGATATTTTGTCATCAGGAGACGTCAAACCAAAAAGAATAAATCTTCTAGACAAGAAACAAAAGACATCTTCGAAGAAGAGAGAATTAATCAACCACAGGAGGCTGGAGGTGTTATAGTGTCAATACCCCTTAGCTTGCTAGATTATAACGTGTCACCATAGAACCTTGAACCGTATAGTGTAATTGTACTTTAGACTGTTTACTCTGCATTTTTTATTAATTCATTCCAATCATGTATCTTTACATTTAGTCTGGAATCAATTGTTTTACGTCTTTAACATATTGTATTTTTTTTTTGAAATAAAAGTTTTTAAAAAGCACCTTACGTCCTTTCGTAATTTAAGTTATATGTACTGATGGCTAATCTTGTTTATTGCTTTTGGGTTCTTGTAATTAAAACAACTTTTAGAAAGATTCAGTATTACTAAAATCCTTTTAAAGTGCATAAAAATGTAGATGATTAAAGTTTCCAATCCTATTACCAGTTATATATTGTTGTAAATTCATCAGTACTGACCAAACAAAGCATGGAAATGAATCCTTAATTAAATTGTTTCTTTATTTATATATCAAAAAGAAGTACATGATTTTTTAAATGCTACATCACTTAATAAACCAAGACCAATAATTAATTCAACGAAGAAGAAGAAAATCAGATTGTAAACAATAAAGATTATCCCTTACTTTAAAACGATCACACGGTATTAGAAGATATATATTTTTTTCTTCTCTAAGGTAAGATTTTGGTTATTTATCGTCAATATTTTTAATAACTGATTCCAAACCGTAACAGTATTACAGCTAATGATAAAAATTTGTCAAACAGGGTCAGTAGCTAATCAAAAAAAGAACTATGAAAATAGGGTTAGGACTGAAGCGGCAGAAGTAGCAATTTTAGGTCATAATAATTTAGATCCTACAACAAGTACAAGAAAATTGGCCGAAGAATCTCTTTTTTCGCGCACTTCCGTTCTTAGGGTTTTGAGACATCATAAAAAACAAGATACATTTGGTACAGGAAATAAATGAAGATGACCCAGACAGACGACTACAATTTTGTGAGATTATGACTGACAAAATAAATACTAATGCAAACTTTTTATTCAATATTTGTTTTTCGGATGAATGTTCCTTTTTTGTAATTGGTGAACACATACCCAACATCCTCTTAAAATAAACGTGTGGGCAGGAATTCATGGGATCGTATTGTTGGGCAATTTTTCATTGATGGCAACTTGAATGGAGAAACACATCTCGAATTATTAGAGGAGGCTATTGATTCTGCTCTCACGGATGTAATCGAAAATGATAATAGGTACTTAGAAGATGATCTTTTTCCAACAAGACGGCGCACCTCCACATTACAGTAGAGCTGTAAGGCAATATCTTAATGAACGATTTCGTAGGCAATGGATTGGAAGAAGAGGCCCTATTGAATGGCCTGCAGGATCCCCTAATTTAACACCCCTCGATTTTTTTGGGGGGTTATTCAAAGAGCAAAATTTATAAAACCGAAGCCGCTTCGTTGGAAGAACTAAGACGACGAATAGTACATGATTGCAGTCTAGTAACTCCTGAAATGCTTCAAAACGTTCGACGTAATTTCGAACAGCGACTCTACAATTGTATGGAAGTCTATGGACACCATTTTCAACATCTAATTCATTAATTCAATATTATCATATCATAACTTCTAATTTAGTTAATTTTCATTATATTATTACAATTAATTATCATATTGTTTTTGCAATATTTCTTTTAATTTACTTTTGATGTGACAGAAAAAATGACACATTAGCAAACCATAGGCATTGCGTTTCATTTTAAAGAGCTGTTGGTAGAGTGTGGTTGACTGGACCTTCAGGTTAACTGATCCACATTAAAATTTAAATATCCGCGGGAGTATTTTTATGCGTGTGGCATCACACTAGCATCCACGATGCGTACCGAATCTAATGTATTGGATGTAGATCGTTTTTTGTTGGTTTCTGCTTGTGTGCAGTCGAACGAAGAATTTCGAGGTGAAAAGTTACTTCTGTGTCGTTATTATTGGTGAAAATTTTCGCGTAGCTTCAAATTATTTTTGTACCGTTTAGGTAAGTACATATTATTGATAAAGTTTCTGTTCTGCTTCTGTGCAAAAAATTTTAAATGAAAAATTGTGAATACAAAAATGGAAATGTCTATGCAGTGTGGTTATCCGGACCACCTAATGATGAGGATAATCGGACTAGGTCCACTTAACCCCATTGTTTTTGCATGTTTCAGAATTTTGAAAAATGCCTCGAGTTCGTAAGAGAACCACTACAAATCGATCGTTTTCTGAAGAAACCTTAAGGTTAGCTCTAAGAGAAGTGGTAGAAAATAATATGGCCTTTCGTAAAGCAGCGAAAACTTTTGGCATACCGTGAATAACACTTATACGGTTCAAGACTAAAGTAGAAAATGTGGGACTTAACCAGGTTAATTTTGCCCCAAAAAACGAACATTTAAAAGTTTTTTCAAGTGATCAAGAGGAGATATTTGCTCAGTATCTGAAACAAGCTAGTATGATGAATTAGGGATTAACTGTCAAAGAGACTCGTAAACTTGCATACGAATTTGCCCCCGCTAACAAAAATTATTCAAGAAAAGGATTGAAAAATTGAAGCACAGATAAGATGGCTGGAAAAGAATGGATATTATCTTTTCTAAAACGGCACAAGCTTTCGCTAAGGACACCAGAGCAAATAATCCCCACAATGTTTCAATGTTCTACAAAAATTTGAAGGAAGTTTTGGATACAAATAAGATTGAACCTCAGGACATACTCAATTTGGATAAAAGAGGTTAGTTACAATTGTTATTGTAAATGGTTTATTTATTATACATAAAACAATCTATTTTAGGGTGCCTAACTGTTCACAAACCGCCTAAAGTGATTGCAGCAAAGGGGTCTAGACAGGTCGGGCAAGCTACCTCTGCTGAAAGAGGCACATTAGTAACTTTATGTGCTATACTTGGATGTACCGGTAAAGCTCTTCCTCCATATATTATATTACCACGCAAGCACTTTAAAGACCACATGCTGAAAAATGCACCAGTTGGAAGTGCAGGTAACGCCACATGTCAGGTTGGAAGCAGGGTGACTTATTTGAGGAGTCATTTTGTGAAATATGAACGACCTACCAAAGAAAATCCAAAGTTAATTTTGCTGGACAACCATGAAACCCACTTGAATGTAAAGGCCCTAGATGATGCTAAGAAAAATGGCATAATATTATTAGTTATATATAGTGTGTAGTTTACCTCCACCTATTGAATATTTAAAAGGTCGTTATGAGAATTTAATTTACTTCAACTATGATGTTTCTGAGTTAAATGTTCAATAATTTCTTATTTTGCTATTTTTTAATAAAATGATCCATGTTAAATTTGTTGATTTTTTATTAACGATGATGGGTTTAAATTGTCAGTGGTATGTCCAATTAACCTAACTAGACAGGTTAGGTGGTCCACAAGCACTGTTTAAAAACAAAAAGTTTTCCAAAAAAATGTTGAGTTTCTGATTTCAGTGCATAGTAATGCGGTAATATAATGTTTTATTAACATATTCACAAATCCCAGAGTGGCTGATGTATTATAAAATGTAAATTATATTAATTTTAAAAAAAGCGGTCCAGTCAACCCCAGTCTACCCTACTTTAAATTGTTTAAGTCTTTTTTCGTCGGCGACGGTGATTATCCTGAGTTGCAGAAATAGACCAACGTTAAATAACCGAATAGAAAAAAATGACTTTTTTTGCAAAGATGGTGTAAATATCGAAAAAAATCGTGGACGATCATTATGTCTGAATACTCCATCTCAATGCCTTTCTAATGATGTGATATATTCCCTATTTAAAAATAAGAGGTTGGTGGAGTGGGAGGGAGGGTGTTGACATATGACAGATGCCTGTAAAATGTATACCCCTTAGAACAAAAATCGACTTGTTTCCTAATATTGCCAAATATTGGGGTGGACTGTTTTCTGTGGCCCACTCTGTATATTCCTCCTTCTCAACCTTTGTTACAGATCAATGAATAATATCTACTCTTAAAAACTTAATATCATTATAACAAATATATATTTTTTGTATAAACCCAGGGTTACTTTCGTTTTTTATTTGTAATAACTGATAAATAATACTTACTTTCTAAATTTATAATGAGCCAATTTCCTTCCTGGTCTTGTTCTACCATGCCATCCTCATTTTTCAATAATTTATGAACATTTTTATCCAAGCAAACATTTTCAATCTTTAAGAAAGTTCAACTACTCACTCAAAATTTAAATTTAAAACACCACCTCCCTTATGATCACCGATACTTGAGCCAAATTAAAATATGATCTCTAAAATGGCGACCGCTACCTTAGCGCTCCGGTAGCAAAGTGCGTTCATAAAATAACTAGATATCGCTACCTGATCGCTCAAGGAGCGGTGTCTCGCATGAACGCACCTAATGTTTTTAGTGTACTCAGGTCCTTTGGTTCTAAAAGATATTGTGGACTTAGCTATATATGAAAATATTCTTGCACTTCATTTTTCTGTTTCAATATTGTTATCATAGAGCAATACTAAAAAATTTCAGATCCCTTTTGTGAGAAATATTATAAATGTCTTTATTAAGCATCCAAAATATTTATATGATTTACATTTTATGGTTTATAATGTTCACTTAATGTCACATCTTTGTGATGATGTAGCACATTGGACAAGTTTTCTGCTTTTCCATTTGAACATTATTTGGGAAAGATGAAATCATTAATAAAATCACCAACCAATCATTTACAACAAGTTCATCGACGACTTGTTGGAAAGGATTTTTTAAATTCACATACAGTTTCTAATTTCACATTTAACTTGGAAATGAAACATGCATTGGGGCCACTTGTACTTGTATTGAAAATATTGAATGGAATCAACAGTTTCATAAATTGAGATTTCCAGGCAAAACATTGTCAACATTTAATCATTCTAAGGTAGATAGTTACGTTTCTATTGGGAATGAAGTAGTTGAAATTCATAATATAGCAAAAGTTGCCGTCAGCAAATATATCTTATTGGCAAGGAGTTTCTTTGCTATTTATACTAATATACATATCCATATTCTTCCAGCAATTCTCATGGGAATTGTAAACACACACAGTGGGTGTCTTGTCGATCCATTTATCATGGGGGATCAGTCCATTACAGTTTTTTTTTCCCTATACCTAGATATTATGATGTGACTTAGTTTTTTCTACGATTTTCGGCCACAACTATCTATCTTTCATTTTATTTTTCGCTTCCTTACTATTCATGATATTTAAATCCGCGTTTACTTGGTCTTCCCATCTTGTTTTTGGTCTTCCCTTTGCTCTGTCCACGACTGGTATCCATTCTGTTATTTTTCTTAGTGTTTTATCTCCACTTTTTCTATAAATGTGTCCGTACCATCCCAGACTGCGTGCTTTTATAAATTTTACAATGTTAATGTTATAAATGAAACAAATACAGCAATTTCTTTTAAAACAGAAAACAATGCGAGTAAAAAATTGTTAAATGTAAAAACAAAAATACCCCAATTAAAAAAGTCTGGAATATATAAACTTAAATGTCCAGAATGTAATGCTGTCTATATTCGTCAAACAATTCGAAATTTTGAAATTAGATACAATGAACACTCACGAGCATACAGATTAAAACAGACAGATAAATCACCTTATGCAAAACATCTACTTGTCACCAAACATTCATTAACACCTAACACAGAACTAGAAGTACTGCATATTTGTGATAAGAAACAAGAACTAGATTTCCTTGAAGAACTAGAAATAAGAAGACATTTAAGAGACCCACAATATTAAGTTGTCAATGATGCGTTTATCCCTGCTCCTCCTCGTGCTGCGTTATAGTCTAATATTATCACAGGATTTCCTGTTTTCTGATCAATCTCATCATCTGTATGTACCTACTGTGGATAAAAGTATAAAATTTTTATTTTTACGGGGTATATAGAAAACCATTGACGCGTTTTCTTGAAAGGCGAACATTGAAGTCTTTTCCGGTCTCCACAATGTGAGCAGTTCGGTTGGTATTTGAGGCTTATTTTTACCAATCAGCGTTAGTTTATAATCTCTTCGAAGTTTATCAGCCAGCTCAACAGAGGTGGAAAAATTATCCAATGTAATGTTTCGATTCGAACCACGAATTGGTTCAGCTTGACGGCAAACCAGTGATAGATTTGAATTATCCAATCCATAAGGACCTACAGGCTGCTTACCTAAATACAACTCTAGCTTCATTGTGTAGAATAATTTGGCGTCAACTAATGCATAAATTTTGATATCATATCGATTTGGTTTGCTGGGTATGTAATTTCTGAAA
Organism: Lochmaea crataegi; assembly: GCA_947563755.1. Classification (NCBI taxonomy): domain Eukaryota; kingdom Metazoa; phylum Arthropoda; class Insecta; order Coleoptera; family Chrysomelidae; genus Lochmaea; species Lochmaea crataegi. The sequence goes on from OX387428.1 coordinate 48,558,600, forward strand.
CCACAACGTCCTCTGAAGATAGCTTAAATTTCATCAACAGTTGTATAGAATGAAGAGTTATAATGCTTCGGGAGATTAGCTACAAATTCTTCAAAAATTTCTCGGAAAGCGGCCAATTTATCAATTCTTTGTCTCTCATCTCTGTCAGTCTTGCTATCAAATCGAAGATGACGTAGCAAAAAACTAAACCTTTTCACTGACATAGTTAGTCTAAAAATATCCATTTCCATTCCATCAGATCGAAACAAATCTTTGTAATTTTGACGAGCCTTATTGTTGACTTCCGAGATATACAGAAGCCCCAGAAGTGCTTTGATTTCTATTAAATCAGTTGGTTTGTTACTTCTATGTTTTCCTGTGACTTTACGCTTGCACTTACAACACTCTTGCCTGTACAATAGCTTCAACAACACTGTATGCAAGACTTGGTCGAGGAGGCATTTGAATCACCCGGTAGTTATCTGATACAATAAAATATCACTTTATTTCTGTACAAATAGGTAAAAACTTTGTATTTTCATTCATAAGTAGTGAATTCAACTGTTGGGTTAGTCCCGTTCTGTATTCCAAATTGAAATAAGTAAATAATGATTCACCGGACCAGTTTTGACATTTTAAAATATAGGTATCAATAATACATAAACTAATATACAGTATGTCTGATATACAGCATAGATAAATAGGTTTTTTTGTAAGATGTATTGTTTGTAAAAGGCAAATGACCCGTCATTTATAAAAAACTGTAATTTTACGTTTCTTTCACGGTTTTCACACAAAACCAGTCACTTACAGATTTATAAATGACTGTTCATTTGCCGACACTATATTTAATCACAACAAACTATGATCACAAATTTCTAGGTTAGGATAATATGGACGTAAAATTGGTGGAGATGTATTGCTCACATTCAAAGGTGACCGGATCACTTTCCAAAAAGAAACCAGTCACTTTTCAAATGTAGCCGGTCACTTTCGGCATTAGTCACTTTTGAAAGTGTCCGCCAACATTATTTGTAAGGTTCTCGATGTAAGGCTTTTTCATTGTTTCTCATGCTAGGATGAATAAATTTAATGAAGATAATAATATATATTGGTTTATTTTTATAGGTATCCTCCCTTTCCTATATACTTTTTAAGTCTTTTCTTTTAATAAAACAAATTAAAGCCCAGTAAACTTTTTTTAAACTGGCACAAATTAACGTAATATAGATGTCAAAATCACATCATGCAACTATTAAGGAGGTCATTTTCACGTCGTATCCACGTCATTGAACTAGTCATTTCATGACCAGATTTCGACGTAATTTTCACGTGACCTCGCTACATGGGAACACTGTCAGCCGTCACACACTAGCAGAGTTTCAGTTGGCGTGCTCAAAATCGTTTACCAATTACTTAACTTAAACCATCATTTTGGTTTTGAAAGGTAGGTAAGTGTGTTTTTTTGTTATTTGTTATAGGAAAAGTATATAGGGGAAGGGTGTTCAAAACGGCATAGTAAAAACAGCCTGAGGTTCTTCATGATCTTCCTAATACCCCATCGGCTATCGTAGAGCGGCTTGTACAACCTGTGTCCGGGACTCACAGAAATATTACTTTTGATAACTGGTACACAAGTTCTGAGTTGCTGGTGACCCTTCTTGAGAAGCATAAATTAACACTTGTGAGTACTGTCCGGAAAAATAAACGCTGCATTCCACCAGAATTTCTAAAAGTCAAGGATAGAGAATTGAAATCTACAATATTTGAATTTACTGTTTGGACCCTTACTTTGTGGAATCTACTCATATTAATGTTATAAATGAAACTAACTGTTTAGTTTCATTTATAACATTACTACAATATTTGGCTTCCCAAAGAACCTAACTATTTTGTCGTATACACCAAAGAAGAATAAAATTGTGTTAATGTTATCGAGTCTTCATAAGTAGTTGATGAGCTTTCGGGAAGTTATGACTTATCGACGAATTCTAGAAGATGGTCACTTCCTGTATTTTTTTCTCTTCTTAACACAGGTGCTATCAATGCTCAAGTTATTTACAGAGAAAACAATAAAGATTCTAAAACACCGAGACGAAAATTTATTAAAGTATTAGGTTTTTGATGACCACGAAAAAGTTCTGAAAGATAATCCGCGAATTACGTCGAAAAATTGGCGAAGTTTTTATGACTGGCGGTGGCTCCCCTCATGAACAAAAATTAGACTCAGTCGATGATCGTCAATGAAAAGACGGTTCGTGGTTTAGATGTGCCATTTGATACTGACAGCATGTATGAAGAAAATTGTCAAAACAAAAGAAAACGAGAACTAGAGTGTGATTTGTTAACAACAAACAAACCGTCCACTCCATATGCAGACGATAATATAGACGTAAGTTTAACTAACACTACTTTTGTTCAGAATGTGTTTAGTAATTTTTTGTTTCAATTTCAGTCAAACATAGAAATTCACTTTGAAGAGAACATTCAAAATAAAAGATGTCCAACAAAAGAGCTGCAGTCAACTCCCAGCTGTGAATTGAGAACCCCTAATGCAACTTTTAATGCAAGCAGAAGGCGACCTACACAGGGAATAACAACATCCTCTCATGTTTCGGAAAAATATAATAAACTGCTCGATAGGAGGCTAGTTTTAGTTGAAAAACAAATTGAGCAATCAAATGAACATAAAAAACAACAAGAAGAAAAGCAAAAACAAAAGCTTGTAGTGTTAAAGCTCCAACAAGACGTTTTTGAATTAGATAAAAAAGAAAGGAAACTTTAAATAGAGGCACTCAAATTAGATACTGCTTTGCTTCAAAACGAGCCCAATTTAAAGTTTGGGCTTAAATAAATTGAAATTTTGTATATATTTTCTCACTTTTGATTTTCTTGGCTTATATAGCTTAGCTTTAATTTTGTCTTTTTTCTTATAATTTAATTTTTAAATTTGTTACATGTTGCATAAACATAAAACCAATATTCATTTATTGTATTTTTAAAAATACAATAACTAATAAATCACTTTACAGACTAGTCAAAATTAGAATTAAATATACTCCGATACACTTAACACATACATACATACACATTTATTAGTAAAACACAGTACAGGATAGTTATTCTACATACTATAAAATATTTAAAAAATATCAATTTGTATATTTCTTCTGGTAGGGCATCCAAAATTTCCCCACGTTTGTAAAATGCACATATTGAATGATTATAACAAATAAAATGCTGATAATTTTTAATATGAAGTTTTCACTTCAATAATCTTACATGTTGCAATCGTAAACTATTATAAATGTGCAAAATGATTACTAATTAAATGTTGCCTTTTGTTAAAAATGTGAATAGGTCTCCCGGGGTCTCCATTATTAGCTGCCATGTCATTAAATATCCTTGTAAAATTAAATAATTTAATACTGTATCATTAAAGTGGGGAGGGGGAGTTTTGGACCACAGCACTTAGGCCACATGTGACACTTTGTACATCCTTCCGAGGAGTTGTCCTCCTAGATCATCGTCCATCCTGTCCTTTTCAGGAAGGTGGACAGGTTACTAGGAGACATCTCCTTCATTATATAATTAAATAATTTAATTGATCTTCAGTAAGATTTTTAGGAATAGGGGGGACATCCTCATTATTTTCTATTGCAAGATTATGTAATACTGCTGTTCCAATAATAATATTACATGTTGTTTCTGTGCTGTAACGTGAACCCTATGCTAGAATAGGAAATCGCCTTTTCCATACACCCATTTGCCTCTCTACACAGTTTCTTGTTCTGACATGAGCTTCATTATTCAACTGCTGTGCTCTAGTTGTTGGTGTTGCAAGTAGGGTTAATAGATAATTATTATTGAAATATGACCTAAAAAACAATCAAAATTATCCTTAACGTGCAGCACAGAATAAAAGTTCTATAGTTGTGCTAAATATTGTATACTTCTAGTGTTATATTTTAAAGGCAATAATAGATCAGAAAATAACTTAAGGTACTTTGAAATAAGCTTATGTTGAAATTGGATATTCATATATATGATTTTTGTACATTTTTATAGAGTGCTTTAAGGTGGCACAATTATATTTCCATGGTTTACTGTGTGGTTTCAACATATTTTAAGAACCTATACATTCAGCTACAATGTCCCTTAACTTGTGAAATTATATAATGTACGAAAAAAAAAATATATATATATATAATATATATTATATATACAGGGTGTTTCCTAAGTAATCTAAAATATTGTAGTGGGCGCTTCGTCACTCCATTTTAAGACGAAAAGTTCTTATAAACATGTGTGATAAGTCTTGTTGTTAATGAGATACAGGGTGTTGGATTATTTTATTAGAAGCAATAACATGTGTTAAACATAAAGGAAAAATAGTACATTTCAGAGAATATGTTCAAAATGTGCACCTCCAACCAAAATGCAAGCATCCGCTCGACGTCTAATGGATTGCCGAATACGTTCGAAGATACCAGGATTGTTACGAATAACATTACAGCCTTGTATGATACGATTTTGAAGATCTCCCAAGTTATATACATTTTGTTTGTCTAGTTGGTTGGCTTTGGCGGAAACCAATTAGCCAGATCCCTTTTTTAATTTTTTTCCAAGTTATTAAACAAAGGTAAAATAAACGGTACATCTAATTTTTTTTTATATTTTCTTTTTATTAATTTTTTTTTCTACATTCATTTATATACAGTGCTATTCAAAAGTCCCCTCCCCCCTCGTATCTTTTGAACGGCTACACTTACATTAATAAAATTTGGAGGGTGAAAATAAAGTGTTGTAAACTTCTCTACGAATGGTAACAGGTGACGTAATAGTAATAGATGACGTCACAGTGCCACTCTGGCCAATAATTTTGAATAGGACCTTATGGCAAGTGATATCTCGTTTGAAAGGCATTGACATTGGCTACATGGCCATATTAATTTTGTTTGGGTTTAAACTAATTTTGACGGATAAATTAAATAAATACCAAAATTATTGAAATTATTTTTTTAAATTTAATTAATCAAATATCAACAATGGATTCTTATAGCAAGTGTTCAAAATGTGCTCCGTCTACTTCCTGACAGTAATACATCCTATTAGTAAACTCTTGTCGTACTCGTTCGAATGTGTCAGCTGAAATTGCATTGCATTCTTCAATGCCCCACATATATTACGAAGCCCACTTCGCACTACTGATTAAGTGAAGCCCGGGGTGGAGGGTGACGAGGCTGAAATTTGTATATAGTATTTGTACATTTATCATCGCCTGTAGGAAGCCCAGTTATACACACTTAGGCGTTTCTATTGTTTCGTGAAGCCCAGCAGTGTTGTCAAATATCAATTTCGTGATTTAATCTATGAAGACCGGGATTATATTTATTTTAGGATGTTAATGTTGTCTTAGTGTTTGTTTATAATTAAGCGTAGTGCATTTTTATTGCAATTTGCAATAACTGATAATAATAATGTATTTGTTCAAGATAGTTGTAATTTAGGGGTTTCTGAGAACAGTTCACCCTCTAATTCAGAATATAATCTTTCAAATGAGGTATGTATTTTCGTAATCCTACTTAAGTATACATATGAAATTTTTATGCAAATATAAAAACACTAGCTTTTCAATTCTAAATTAATTTTTCTTTGTATGTACCGAAAAGTCACAAGTCGCGATTCCGAAAACTAATAAATGTGTGCGAGTTTGATAGTTAATAAGCTTTATAATAAAAACTATTCGGTTTCTGTCAATTTTTTTTTAATTAAAACGATCATATTTGAAACCAGTTAAATCTTACTTCGACCAAGGAATTGAAATGTTGGATTAATATTTTGAGAATGGGTAAATCATTTGTAAAAGAAAAAATAGTCTTAAAACAAAAAGCCTTGAATGTAATTTACCCAATTCTGTTACAATGCGTACCTTCGAATTCGCTGTTAATTTTATTTTATTGTAAGCTAACGATAACAATGTCTCATATTTGAAAGAATATTTTTATTTTGTACAGAGTGTTAATGAAGTTTATTTGTTTTTAGAATCTGTATGCTGAACATGAATCTAATTTACCTTCAATAGGAAGTAATAGTAGTTTTTTGCAATCCGAAGCGAAGGAGCACTCAGAAATCAGTTTTCAAAATCATAATCTGTCACCTGTTCTGCCAAATGTTTATTCAATCTTATATGAAACATCTCTTGAAATGTCCGGTATGTCCAGATTATCACAGGCATCTTCTGAGTCTACTTAAGTGATTTCAAACAGTGAAACAGACAGTAACAGTGATTTTTTATCGAAAATTATAGTACCAGAAAACTTCGATACGGTATTAATAGAAAATAATGATTTCCCAAACAATAATATACATGACAGTTCTATATATTTTTCAATATTTATAGATTATGTCTCGGATTCTGTAGGTGTTAATGAAAAGTGTATTGATACGTCAATAAAAACATATGCTTAATTGAAATCAGTTGAACTGAACAATGTACTTAGTAGAAGTGGCGAAGTGTGTTCTACAGGGAACATTCCTAATTCAGAAATAAATAATATGATTTCACAAGATGGCTATCAAGATTTCGAAAGTTCCGGTTCTGAGTATGTTCCTTCTGACTTGTCACCATCATCATCAAGTTATGACACTTCTCACAAATTTGAGGAAATTATCCCTAAAATGAAACATTTTACCAAAAAAGACGACAGACAAATGTTCGATGTTGCGACAAATTTAAATGACATTGCAATATCAGCTGCAAAAGAAAATAATCGAGTGGAATGCACTTCTTTAGAGTCAAGAATCCGAGAAAAAACACGCATTTGCGACGAACATCAATCATCTTCATACGCAGTAAGTCATAAAACTTGAATTTATTTACGGATTGTGCAATATTTCATATCATTTTTGTATTTGATGAGCGTTTTCAACTTTTTTCGTTTTCTTTTTGTTGACGAGTAAAATGAAAATCATATGGCACTAATCCAGCCACACAAAATTGCTTTCAACTAAAGATACTAAAATAATGTAATGTAATACTTATTAATAGGCTTTTTAGCAAGTAGTCCCTAAGGTATATTGAAAGCGCTTATCGTCATAGTATCAGATATCATCTGGAGAATCTAATTTGAACCAGTGACATATCTACAATGAATCAGCCTATATGTATATACACAAAATTCAGCAGTGCAGAAATGAGTAACAACTAGTATTAGGCAATAGATATTTGTGAACAATATTTCATTGAATCCATTGGTTTAAATTGAATGTCTTGGTGGAGCTCCAGTGAGTTTGCCACATATATCTAACGTTTCTTTTTGCTTCTGCCTTCTGCCTATCCAGCCTATTCTCAACACACCTCTGTATACTGACCCCACTGGACTCTCTAGACAAGATGTATCAATACTACATAGACTTCGAATAGGTAACACCAAACTCACACACAGCTACTTAATGACCTTCCTGTCAAAGCTGCCAGTGCCCACTTACTGTTAAACACATCCTGGTTGATTGTCGCCAATTTAGCACAAGAAGACGACAACATAATCTCAAACGCCAGCTGCAAGACATCCTAGGGGACCCAAACCAAATCGAGACAACACTGAAATTCTTAAAAGATATATCACTCTATCATAAACTTGCACGTACAAAATTTAAAACATTTGTTCGCAAGTTGGTATATCTGCAAGATATAACCTATCAATCTGGTTTGTAATTAGAAGAGACAAAATCACTCGTAGACCAGTTTCGGCGTATTTGCGCCTCATCAGTACAAGGTAGATGCTATTCGTCCAGAAGAAATCCTGGACTGGAGACAACGTTGAAACCACACCAACACATCAACCTCAGTAAAGAAAATGCTAAGAATGCCAAACAGTGATATCCCCACATCTAACCACAAACCAAAATTCTATATTGACAAAAAAAACCATATTATTAAACTATTACCTTTGACATCTATTGATAACACGCTTTACTTAAATATGACAATTTTTTACAGGTAACTGTAATTAGCTAAATACACTTGCTGCTCATTATTCGAATCTTAAGAAGTAATTTGATACACCAAACAATGCAATAAATTTGTATTGCTACAACCAGGACCAGGACTTCGTCTTGAAAACAAAATGTGAAATCCAAAATGTCTCTTCATAAACACGATGACACAGATAATATATACTCTTAACAAAATTAAATGAACAAAATGAACTAACACTACTTTAATTTATAGATTAGACGACAATGAAGCCTAACTGTTGGAAGAAATAATCTTGTTAACTGTAGTGATAAACAAAGGTACGCATTTAGAATTTGTGACCTTCACTTCGCAGAAGATATGAAATTTATTATGAATAAAAATCGTACTAACCTAAAATTTAATGCTCTACCATCACTATATATTCCAAATATGTTCTACAATATTTGTTTTTTGTAGTAATTTTACTTTTATAGTGTTTTCTAAATATTAATGTTTATTGATATTATATTATTATTCACTTAATTACAGTTACCTGTAAAAAAATTTATTTTAGTAAAGCGTGATCAATAGACGCCAAAGTTAATAGTTTAATACCATTATACTGCCGTGTTAAGAATAAGAGTCGTATCTGCACCTTTTGGCAATTTTGAGATTTTCTGGTACTTCACACCATATCAAAGTTTTACATCTTTTTGTTAAATCAAAATGTCGTAAAACATTCATTACTGGCCAATAAACTATATTATTTGTTTGTCGTATGTGAAATTATGCTCACTTTGTTAAGCAAAATTGTCCAAACTGCATATTTTTGGGTATATATGTCGTATTTGCATTTCATATACGACAAATAAACCCAACATAGCGTACATGCGACATATTTACTTAACAATGAAATCAATGAGTTTTACTTATAGGCTTAAAGATGATAACGGTAAATTACAGGAAGTATGTAAAATATTTTTCTTGGCCACCCTTGGATATTTGCCAAACAATGATCGAATTATCCGAAGTGCATTCTCTTCCATCACTACATCTCAGTTAAAGGCAGAAAAATCCCAAAGAGGTACCGCTAGTTCCTCGAAAAATGTAAATCGCTCTATAATCAGAGAGCATATAGAGTCGTTGAAGCCTTCAATTTCACACTACCGGAGGGAGCACGCTCCAAATAGGAGATACCTTCCAAGTGATATCACCATAGTGATTATGTTCAACGACTTCAAGGAGAAACATCCAACAATTAATGTCTCCTATTATTTATATATGGAAGTCGTCAGTAAAATGAACATTTCATTCGCTGCACTTGGACATGAAGAGTGCTTTACTTGTGCAGCATTCAAAAACTATAAAAATAACACCAACCATGATCCCGAAAATAATTGATTAATGGAATGAACATATTGAAAAGGCAAACTCAGCTCGACAACAATATCAAATTGATGCTGAAGCGGATCATCCCCACATACTGGCATGTTCAGCAGACCTTCAGAAGGTAAGAAAATATTATAATGTTTGACATATTTTGGGGGGGGGGGGGGGGGGGGGATTTTGGGCGGCTGGCGGCTACTTTAGAAGTTGCAGTAAATCGGAATTTTTTCCTGACGCGACGTTTCGATAACATGTTTCTTAATATTGGACGTGACAGCCTCAATCACATTATATTGTTTTCTTCTCCCAAAATAATGTTTTTTTAGGTCATCATGCTGCTGCCGTGCGAAATGTACAAGGAGGTGATTTTCGTACCTCGTATTATAGGATTCAAGGAAAGTATTGTTCCAATAGGAAGAAAATACAAGCAATTCCCCACAGCAGTAGTTTGGCATGAAGCGATATCGGGACGGTCTAAAGAAGACATTATTAGTGCCTTCTATCCCTTTTTTCTGGATAACGGAGACGTGGAAAATGTTATTTTTGGGCTGGACAACTGTGCAGCCCAAAATAAAAATTGGGCTTTCTTTAGTTTCTGTGTTTATCTGATAAATTCTTCTGACGTTGCTTCAAAATCTTTATCTCTAAAATTTTTTGAATCGGGACATACATTCATGTCGCATGAAGCAAATGAAAAAGGTGTTTGATTTCGAAGATTTTAAAGATGCTGTTCAAAAAGCTAACTCGTCCAAAATGAAATTGATTGAAATGAAAATTAACAATTTTTTCAACTGGGAAGACAAAATCTCTCAGTATAAATTAACCCTACAATGCGCAATGTGTTAAATTTGAGACAACCCATTATTTTCTTTATTTAACCACTTGCAAGCTTGTTATAAGTGAATAAAATATTTTGTATCAAATTTAGGACGTCTTTATGTTTACCGTATTTATGGCACAATATCCAATGCGTCATTTTAGTTTGGGTTTATATGTTCGAAAATATTCAGTATCGTTTAGCGCCAGTGTGTGTTATGCCGGGTCCAGACCAAGCAGGCAAAACAAAAACATTTATGTTTCGCGAAAAAGTGGCGACAAATCGAAAACGTTTGTGAGACATTTCTGCGACAATTTTGTTTTGTTTGCAAATTTGAAAACTTTTTCAAGTCCCGTCTCAGTTCGGTAAAGATCAAAAGGTCTGTGTTTTGTCTGCGTATTTGACGACAAGTTGTCGGCGCAGTGTGGACGCGTGTGCAAGTCAAAACGAGTGAGACAGTTGGAGAAGGAGAATGTACAATTTTATCAAAATTAAGTGTGTTTTTCTGTTGTTGTGTAGTGATTATTAAATACTAGTGTATTTTTCAGAACATGTCGGGGGACAAAAAGTGGAATACACAAAATACATGCAAGTTAATAGAACTTTACAGGGAGCATCCGATATTATGGGACCCTAAAAATAAAGCTACAAAAACCGCTACAAGAAAGCCGATGCATTAAAGGAAATTTCTTTATCGTTAAATGTGCCACTAGATGATATTGACAAGAAAATTGAGAATATTAACAGCTAGTATGCTAAAGAAAGAAAAAATTATAAGAAACTTAAAAAATCTGGGGCAGGAAAACATTTCACTTCAAAATGGTTTGGATATGAATTGCTAAGTTTCTTGCGAGACAAAAATAAGCCTCGAAAGAGCTTGCAAGCTGGATGTTCGGAGAAACACACGTAATTTTATTCATATTTATTAATTTTATTTTTGTCGATCCAGTTCGTAGCCATAATATGGAAAACTTTTTTATTATATATTAAATATCAATTTTGTTCGTTAAAAAATTAAGTAGGTACCTTTTGTTTCACAAATTTTTTAAAAAAAGTTTATCAAATTCAAAAACTAGGTATTTTTCAATCATCCAATTATACAGGATGCTCCCACAAATCATGTCAATATTTTAACATTGTATTCCTGAACCAATTTTAAGTTGAAGTTTTTAAGTAATTTTAAGTTGTACCGTTGCTGTCGATGGATTTTTTTGAATTTTTGCAAGGTAGTGAGAGGGATGTATGGCCTATATGTATAGTAAAGGGTTTTTAGGCGCTATGACAAGAAATATCTGACGAATGCAGTTATAGAAAAATTATTGTTTTTGACCATTCTAGGTACCAAAATGTACCGTTGCAGTTGATAGAGTTTTTTTATTTTTACAGGGTGGTTAGAGGGATGTATGGCCTATATAGTGCTAAAGGGTTTTTCAAAAGTCGGCCCGTTTTAAGGAGCTATCAAAAGGTATCTGTCGAAGACAGACATAAAAAAAGTTGTATTTTTAGTTGCCTAATCTAAAAAAAAAATTATTTTTTGTCGAAAAAAAATTAACACCCTGTACCTATACTGAAAAGGAAGCATTTTTGGACAAACTTTCATTGTCTTTTTAAGTTAAAATTGGTTCAGAAACATAATAGTGACACAGTAAGAAACAGTGCATTTTTTGATACGCTAAAAAAAATCCACATCTACATAGTTATATAGTATATATTATAGTATAAGTATTATACAAGTTAACAGTATTGTAATTGCCATGGTACTTGGCCTTGATTTGTCATAAAATACTCAGCATACTCATCTCTGATGGCCCATGCCTCCATAGATGCTTTTCGTGGAATATTCATAAGAGGTAAAAACGAAGCACTCGGTTGGGGATCTCTTCTCCAAGAACCTGGTTCTATCGTTCCCGTTTCCAAATCTTCCTTATCAAATGTTCCTGGGGGATTGTAACTACTTCTGGTTTTTGAATTTTTTCTTAAGTAATTATGAAGAAAAACGCAAGTTAATACTATTTTTTCGGCCTTCTCTGCATGTAATAACATCGGTTTACGAAGTACGCGAAAAACAGCTGCAAGTATCCCAAAAACATTTTCAACTACCCTTCGTGCTCTGCTTAACCGATAATTAAACACTCGATTTTTTGAGTGTTTTTCTTGATGCCCACTATATGGCTTCATTATAGCAGTTGTCAAGGGGAAGGCATCATCCGCTACAAGGACATAGGGTACAGGTAATTGCCTACCAAGTAGCCTACAATTTTGTGGGCGATTTAACGCAGACTCCTCCCTCAATTTATGAAAAGATGTACTCTTAAATACACCTCCGTCTGAAATACGTCCCACACTTGCATAAAGGAAGTTATAGTTTGCATTCACGATTGCAAACAATACAATGCTAAATGTACCTTTATAATTATAAAATTCACTACCACTATGTATGGGTGCTTCGATCACTACATGCTTGCCATCCATGGCACCAAGGCAGTGAGGAAAATTCCAAATCTTTTCATAATCATCACTAATCTTTTTCCATTCGGCTTCATTTGTGGGTATCTGAAAATAAAAATAAAATTTGGATTGAATTTGCATAGAAAATTTACTTTGATGTTTTTTCCAGGAATCTGACTCCTCACAGTCTTCGGTATATGAAACTGAACCGGATGACACTGATACTATACCTAGCGAGAGAGAACAGACAAACGATATTGAAACAATGCAGAATATGGAAGAAGAACATACTGAGGTGACTACTGATGAACTTAATACGTCTTCTATAACGATAAAGGAAAGAAGAAAAGTAAAGGACAATAAAAAAACTTCTGAGATGGCTAAAATAAACAAAGCTTATAAACAGGACATATCACAAAATATAGAGCGTAGGAATGAAGAAGTCTACAACATTGCGACATCATTACAGAAGGATCGGCTAGAAAGATCACACAATAAGCCCGATAAATTTGATATAATAGGTGAATTGGTAGCTCAAAAGTTGAGGAGTCTACCCACACCCTATGCCCAGTCCACAGTTGAACATCTAATTCACAATCTATTATATGACGCTGAAATGGGCAAGTATAATGAACCCAACAGGCAACCACTATCCCAGGTACAACGCCAAATGGGAGATTTTCTTCGATTTCCCACGGAATTTTCTGGTTCTTCGTGCTCAAATCCACTTAGTATCAACACAAATGTACACTCAACTCCACCCAACTCCAACACACAACATTTTTACTCAAATCCATCCAGCACTGAAACACAACATTCATACTCAAATCCACCCAGCATTGACACACATTTATACTCAAATCCACCCAACACACAACATTCATACTCAAATCCACCCAGCGCTGACCCACAAAATTCTTACTCAAATCCACCACCAGGCACCAACACACAACCTTTATTTTCACATCTACCTAGTATTGACACACAACGTTCTCAGTATTTATCAGATCAAGAAAACGAACGAAACTGATAATGAACTTTTTGAATGAAAAAACAAGTAGACTCATTATTTTGTATGTAGTATGTACCTATTCGTCAATTTATTTTGTATTAAACATTTAACCAATAAATATGGAGTTTATTTTAAGGGGTATTAACAGAAAAATAGTAATGAAAAAAGTTAAACATACCTGTACATAACCACTAAGACTTAATTAAAGCTTTACATACTTCAGGTATTATTACAGATATTGATTGCTTTGATACTTTTGAAAGATACATAAGGCTGTGGTAGGAATCACCTGTTGCTAAAAATCTTAAAATGATTGCTAACCTTTCTGTTACACTCATAGCATTACTAAAGTGAGTATGTCTTTTTGCAACTGCAGGACCAACAAGGCATATCAGATTCTCAAAATCTTCGGTGGACATTCTTAAAAATTTTTTGAAGCTTGATCGAATCTCACCACTTAGTCCAATATAATCTGCGCGTAGCTGAACTAACAATTTGTTTATCGAACAACTTTCTCGCATTTTTAGACTTGGTCTAATCCAAAAACGTTTGCGTTTTCTTTTAGCAACCTGGGATGATGATGAGAGCAAAAAAAACAACTTGCGGCTAGCAATAAATCTTCAGTTTCATTTTTTTTCATGATTAAAACGCCACATGGTTAACCAACACTAATCACAACAACAACGTCACCAACTGAATTTTGTTTTTATATTTTGTCGTTCTGGTGTGGACAGTTTGTCTCAATTTTGTTTTGTCTTTTGACGACAAATTTTGTCGCCAGTTTGTCGTGTTTTTGTTTTAGAATTGTGTTTTCGTTTTGTCTGCTTGGTCTGGACCCGGCATTATGTTAAAAGCATATAATTGTGAATTTATTCGTGTTTCCTTGCAAATATTAGTGGTATATCAGGATTTTTGTTTTAGTAAAGGTGAGATTTTTGCAATAAAATAGCAAGCCATTGTTTACTTCTTTTATTTTTTTATATAAATAGCTTTATATTTGGATGTACTGCTTTTGAGACATAGCGGTTTTTACTGACATATGGGTTTTATTTTGGATGTATCAGATTTGCTAAAAATATATTATCTTTTACTCTATTATTTTTGATTTTGGTTTCAGAAAATGCCTTGGTCAAGGAAAAGCCTAACCCAAGCCGAATTAGAGCAATGTATTGAACACTTGTCAGAGAGTGAAGACGAATTTGACTCTGATTTGGAAGAAAATGAAGAGGAATCCGTTCTAGAAAATGCAAATGAATTTGAAATCCAGGATCTTCCTATTGAGTTTGATGATGATTTTTATTGGAAAGTGAACAAAGAGAAACCAATGATGAAGATGCAAACAACGAGGAAGCTGAGATTGGCGCAGACAACAAAAGATTTGAAGGATAAGAGTATACTATAAGAGATAACGATTATTGACAATTTTTGACCATTTTTGACAATTATTGTCAATTTTCAACAGTTTTTGACACTAATTGACAATTTTTGACCATGTTTGACCATATTTCTAAATTTTTGACAATTTTCATATAATTTTATTTGATTTTTAATCTGATAAATTGTTAAATATTCACCAATTGAGTTAATTCGGAGGGCGTGGTTTGATTGAATAAGCGAGCGAAAAAGATTCCTTTTTTGCGCTAGAGCGTAAAGTAACAATCCTCGGCATTTGTCGACTTTACGATTTCATTTGAATATAGTCATTTTACGCGCAACTGTAGAAAAAATTATTTTCACAGAAGGGAATTTGTTTAGATGCTGCCTTTTGTCAGATTCTATATTAGGTGGCTATCTAGTTAAGTAACTGAAGTTATACCTTTTTGTCAAAAAACATTTGAATTTTCCATAATCATCTTGAGTATTTTCGTACGATATCGTTCAAAATGTTAAAATAATACTAAAATATTTTCTATTACAAAATAGCACAAAAACATTATGAACCAATCCGAGCGCCATCGAATCATCGGATAACGGTTATAAGGTCTTATTAATAAAATTTTCTTACTCCGCCCTGACTCTTATATTAGTCAGAGAGTAGTTAATCTGAGACTAGCGGAGGTTTAAAGAAGTAATAAAATTGCTATTAATAAACTCCGTCTACGGAGATAATAGTTATTCTTTCTTTATTTATGGGTTGGGAAGTGACTTAAGGAAGATTCACAGTTGTTTACAGTTTTATGGTAGGGTGGTATAAGAATGACCAATAAAGTGACGTTATCATGACATCTGTTCTGTTGTTATTTTGACAATATGTGTGTTCTGTGCTCGGATCATTCATTTTAAAAATAGCAAGTTATCTCTCAGTTTGTATTTTGTGTTAGAAGTAGTATTTCCGATTTTCCTTCACGCTTTTTATTGTTAATAGTTCAACATATATTTTATTTAGTATGAGTTCTGTTAAAAAACGTGTTCGTTCCTTGAATTGGGATGAGACTGAAAAGGAGAGTGAATATATTTAAATGAAGATTTGTGAAAGTGTTAATGTCTTCCGAATCAGAAACAATTATTTCCTGTGCTACATACCCCGATAGGACTTGAATTACACTTCATCAGAAGACGCAATGGAATAGCTGTTTAAAATATTATTTTTATATAAAATAGTTATCCACAATTCGACATAATCTATGCGCAATAATATATATTTTGATTTACTTAATTACAGTTACCTGTAAATAATTGTCATATATATATATTGATGTTTTATAGCAATTGCTTCTGTCTATTATAGAAGAGTTTTCTGCAATAATAGAAAATAAGACAATGAAAACTATCATGAATGAAAAGAAGGCTGAAGCTTGGCAGCAGATACACAAAAGTCAACAGTCACATTAGAGAGCTGTGCCAACTTCAGTTACAATGGAAGCAACTGAAAATGTCTGCCAAGAAAAGCTGCAGTTTCACTAAAAGGGCACTATTTGTTACTAGAGGTGGCCCCAAACAACCGAGCCCAACACCGTAAGACCTGAAGATTGTGGATTTGTTGAATTCTGGAGAGCTAATGGTCGATCACAATACCTACGATTGTGATAGCGTTGTAGTAATTGTAATTATTATTTTTATTACTTTTGTCTAAATACCGTAATTTCGAATATATACATTTTAATGTTCACTTTTTCATTTCAGGATATTCCAAAAATAACAGAAATGGAGACTATTTCAGAACCTGCTAATATTAAAGAGCATACAGTTGTAAGTTGAAATGATTGCGTTTTTGTATGTGTCTAGCATAATTTTTATTATAGACAATTATGGAAGAGTATCCATTCACTACACAAAAAAGCAGCTCTGAAAATGCATCTGTCATGTTTTCAACAAAGTCAAAGGTGATATTATAAATACTTGATACTTATAACAAATTTACTTTGATATGTATTACTTTTGTAGAAAAAACGAAAGCATGCCACTGCTATCAGCTATACGTATCAAACTCTGCTGCAGCATTCCGAGGGGTTGGAAGAGAGAGAGCACCAACTTCGGCTCCAAATTATGAAGGAGCAGCATGAAATACACATGCAAATTGAAGAAATCAATAAAAGACGTGCTGAGGAGGAACTTCAGATTACTCTTCAACGCAAAGAGCATGAAAAATGTGTGCAACAAAAAGAAAAGGAAAAATTAAGTATATGAAAACAAATGAAAATATTTTATTTTCAATGTAACTAATAAATAAATTTCCTTTATCTTAAAAGTTATTTTCAATAAAAGCTGCTCTAACAGCATTACCTCGAATATTGCCAGGAGGATAATTTATATCTTCTATAACATTTTCAACAGCTGCAATTCCTACTTCTATTGGATCATCCTCATGTATAGCAATATTATGCAAAACGGCCAACGCTACGATACTAACTTTTATGTTTTACAAACTAAATGTGAAACCATGAAGTAGACATCGAAATCTTTGCTTCCACAAGCCAAAACAATGCTCAACTACATTTGTTGTCAAGATATGAACTCTATTGTAACCTTGTTTCTCAGTTGTAGGATTCAATATTGGTGTGAATAAATATGGGGTGCATGCACCGAATCACCTAGCAATCTTCCTTGAAATTCCTGAGTTTCAAATCTAACTTTCAGAGAACTTTCATTAAAAATCCTTGAATCATGTGTACTTCCTCTCCAAAGAGCCACAATATATATTAATAATATTTATTAATAATTTTGCCTACAAAAGAATGCCTTGAAATATTAAAGTCAATGATAGGTTATGAACTCGGTTATGAATCATTATTAAAGTACTTAACGTTGGATCATAATTAATATTGAATTGGCTTCTAAAAATGATATAGATACCTGAACATTTAAAGAGCTGTAGCCATTTCTGTTAATATAATATTGTCCAATATCACCTCCTACTCTTGGGATTCGGATGTGTGTGCAGTCTATAGCACCTATCACTTGTCTTAATCCAGCAATGTTATAGAAATCCGATATTGTTTTATTCTGGTCCTCTATTGTTGTTGGCATCTTTACAAACGTGGGTGTTACGCTGGGTTTCTTGAAACTTATAGGACCAAAGTTATGGAACTCATAACTATGTAGTACATAACTGGGTTTTCTGATACACGATAGATGGCGCTACCGTGATAATTCAGAAATACAGATTTCTATCAACAGAAAAATGTAGTAATCGCAAACATTAGTAGGTGGCACGTAAAATTCTGGCGAGAAATGGTTCTATTTTATAGCGCCATATAATTTACAATTTGGAAATCCCAACATTTGGTACTTTCTTGAACATTTGTCAGTCTTTATTCCGCCACTAGTTACAGCTAATAAAATGGATAGTGCTCAAAAAAGATCTAGAATTTTCACTGCGCAAGATAAGCATATGCTGCTGGAAATTGTTGATAGATATAAGCATATTACCGACAATAAAAAGACGGATGCAGTGACTGTTAAATCAAAAAAGGAAGCTTGGGAAGGAATTACAGAACAATTCAATGCAGTAAGCCAAAGTGGTCCCAGGACATCGAAGCAGCTGCATGCTGTGTATGATTTCTTGAAACAGAAAGCTAGAAAAAACATGCACGATGACAAGGTTGGAACAAAATTTAATAATTAGAAGAAAAGTGGAAATTTTGCCTGCATGTTTAGAATTAACCTCTACAAATGAATAATTTTGCAATAATGTATACATATAAAAAATATTGACATACACACATTATAGAATTTGTTTATAACAGGTAAACATCTACAATACGGGCGGCGGTACATTAACAACAAAAACAGACGAAACTGACGAGAAAATTATAGCGATGTTGAGGTCACAGTTTCAGCCGTTAGAAAATGAATTTGATTGTTCGGCCTCCCTGTATGAAAATGGTAAAATCTTTTTGAAGAATAATTCGATATGAAGCTCTTACAAACATTTATTTTTTATATGTAAATATTGAAACAATTATAATAGAGACAGAGGCAAACACATTTGTCACCGAAGGAGATATAGTGCAATCACCGAAGACCTCCCTATTAAATGTGCCATCCACATCAAAAAATATAGCTATTGATAGGAATTGTCATATAGAAGAAGGTAATGGTGTTCAGGCAGACGTTGCAGTACCTACCAAATCAGTACGTGGAAAGAAAAGACCATTAGAATCCGTTAGTAACACATTTTTGGAGAGGAAACGTATGAAGAATGATGGTGACGAACGGTTATTCCAAATGAAAGAGGAACTTTTTTAAATGGAGCGAAAGAATAAAGAATTAGAAAGAAGACATTTAGAACAAGAATATGGAAGAGCAGCTTTTGAGATGGCAAAAAAGAAAACAATACTTGAGAAACAAGAGGCTATTATAGATTATGATCTAAAGATGAAAGTAATGGAGTATCAAATGAAAAAAGCACAGTTTAATAAGTTTAATGCATGTAATAAATAATGAAGATAATAAAGATATTTTTTACATAAATACATTTTCAATTATTGATCGTCTTATGGCATTTCCATTAACCCTTATAATACCAAGCGGGGTGCAAATGCACCCCACATGTACTTTTTTGTATATATCTAAGCCAATTATATTTTGTTTTATTTCCTCTTTTTAGTAGCTGCATTTTTTTAGGTTCCAAATGTAATTTACCTAAAATCTTACATGGATTTTTTCCATCTCAGTAATTATTTAGGTTTTTAGAGTGTTGGGTGCATTTGCACCCCGCTTGGCATTTTACGTATACCAATATTTCTATGTTATTATGAGCTAACGGCAGGTTAAAATCTTTACATGTTGTACTGTTCGTATCCCCACTTCTCTTATTCGGCGCGGCGCTTGCATTGCTACGCCGCCGGCCGCCTACTGGTACATGAGTAATAGTTATTACTATTTAGTGTCGTTTATGAAAGCGTCTGTGTAAGATAAACGAGTCGATTTATAGTGCGCCACGTGGTTGTTTATTCGGTCGAAAATGAGTAATTTCCGAATTCGAAATGAAAAAGCTCTAACGGAGGAGGAAATGTTAATGCTGTTGCAAAATGATGATCCAGAATATGAGGAATTATTGCAGGAATATGATGCAAGCGACATCGAAAGTGGGGACCATATATCCGACCAAGAAGAATTCGATGAAGAAATCTATGCTTCTTCTGATGAAGAAAACACTAACTTAGAGGTACCTGTAGCTGATATTCCTGTTTATACAGCTAAAGATGGTACCCAGTGGTATAAAATGCCAATAAATAATCAAGTTCGACGTTCGCAGGCAAACAAGATTGTGCATGTTCCAGGACTTACACCTACCAGTGCAGAAATAGGTACGATCAAAGAATCGTTTATGCTGTTTTTTTCAGACGATATATTTAACATTATTGTCGCTGAAACCAACCGGAAAGCTAAATTTCATTTTGATAATTATAATTAAACTCATCCCGAGAGTACAAAGAAATATGTGCCAACTAACAGAAGAGAAATCGAGGCCTATATAGGTCTACTTATTACATTAGGAGCATTGCAAGCTAGTACCGAACCCATTGAAATGCTTTTTACTAGTGACCCTGCATATTGTCGGCCTATAATAACAGCAACTTTGTCTAGAAATCGATACCATTTTCTGACCAAATTTTTGAGATTCGATAATTTTGAGACCAGGGCCGAGAGAAAGTTAGAAGACAAGCTTGCACCAATAAGGGAAGTATTTGATAAATTCGTATCAAACTGTAAAAAAGCACTATATCCGAGTACGCACGTGTGCATTGACGAGCAACTCGTCCCATTTCGAGGAAAGGCTCCATTTAGGGTCTATATGAAAAGCAAGCCAGCAAAGTATGGAATAAAGATAGGGGAACTGGCAGATTGTGAATACAATTATACTTTGAATATGCAAGTGTATTTAGGTAAGTCATTTATTTTTATTTATGCTATGTTATCCACCGATTTTTTTTGTTAGGCAAAGTAGGCAACAAGCCTGAAAAAGGACAAGGTGAACGGGTTGTTCTTGAACTTTCTGATTATCTAAGTCAAGGATATGGTATCACAACTGATAACTTCTTTACTAGTCTTCAGCTGTCTCAAAAATTGTTGGATAAGAAGCTTACATTATGTGGCACTCTGCGCAAAAATAAGACGTTTATACCAAAGGAACTAATTCCATCATCATCAAAAAAAGAATATTCTTCAATGTTTGCTTTTACAAAACATTGTACATTAGTGTCTTATGTGCCGAAAAAGAACAAAACCATTATTTTGTTATCAACCGAGCATGCCGATGACAAAGTAAGTAATAGGGAGTCAGACTACAAACCAGATATTGTCTTGCATTATAATAGTACTAAAGGAGCTGTAGATGCAACAGACCAAATGGCAGCAAAATATACCACTCAAAGAAAAACTCTTAGATGGCCCATGTTACTTTTTTACCATATCATCGATATTGGAGCTATAAATGCCTATAAAATATGGAAAATTAAAAATCCAAATTACGGGTCTGGGCACTTAGATGCAAGAAGAAAATATCTTCTTCAGTTTGCAACGGCTGCTCAGGTTAGAGAGCACCTCAGGTGTAGATTCTGAGACCAAACTAGTATAAATTCAGAGAGTAGTCTTACCGGTTCGCGGGTAATTCTACTTGAAATTCAATTAAGGTGAAATAAAGATAAATTATGTAAATTAGGAAAGGTAAGTGGGCGCCACTCTGAATAATACTAGTTTATTTGTTATTCACCTCTGCATTATAGCGACAAATCCTGGAAGATTGGAAGGGAAAAAAAAACTATATGAACAACGTTATTAAATTTACAAGTTGTATATTTTCAAAAAAAATTAAATAGCAAAAAAATGACTAGTCGACATATGTTGTTGTTGGGGAGCAAGAACTATTGTACTTTCCTGTTGTAGTAAAGTTGTCGGAAAACTTGCAGTCCCGGATGAGGTATTCCAGGTAAAGTATTCCAGGTAAAGTATTCCAGGTAAAGTATTCCAGGTAAAGTGTCTCGGGTAAGTGTCCCAGGTAAAGTATTCCGGATAAAGTGCTCCAGGTTAAGTGCTCCAGGTAAAGTGCTGCAGGTAAAGTATTCCGGATAAAGTTTCGGGTCCCGGTAAAGTTTCGGGTCCTGGTAAAGTTTCGGGTCCTGGTAAAGTTTCGGGTCCTGGTAAAGTGCTAGGGAACAGATATAGTATCAGGAACAAATTTCACAATTTTCCAATTTAACTAAAATCCAGGATGTCTGAAGTATGATATTACAAGTATGATATTACGATATTAAAAAAAATTATTTGACAACGTGGTTCATACATCCTGTATTTTTAGATAAAAAGAAAGCAAATAAAAAAACGATAAAACAGAATAACCGATTCTGCATCGGTAAATACATACATTTGTTTAAATACGTATATATTTTTAAATAGATATTTTTAAATAGATAATATAAAAAAAAACTGAAAGAAAAAACAAATTCATATCGATATATATTATTCCTGGCACTGGAATGATATTGCTACATAATAAAGATAGGAAGATAGAAGCTATTAAAAAAGGAGAGTTAGTTATACATTTAAGCGAAATGACTTACCACTCAAATGAATGCACTTTTAAGATAAGATAATATAAGCCAGAAGGCTTCAATAGCACATGTATGCAGGAAAGAAAAGAACGAAACCCCTTTGCCACTTGTTTAAATACACGAAATCATGTGAACGACAACCGACTTACGTCTCATGTTCGTGTCACGCTCATACGCTTTGACCAGGAAAGGAATTTACCTTTCAGTAGTGAATTCTTGATTCATATTTGCTTTATAATTGGTAGAAGAAGAAGAGACACGAAATCGAAGTGGGAATTTCAAGATGGGCGTGACTATTTTCCGACAGACGGGCCTCGATCATCGCGCATAGAAACGTTGATTTCGACTCTCGTCGACAGTAAATATATTCAGCCTTGAAACATTTCTCGGTGTTGGGCATGAGAAAGGACTGGCTATTCGCCGCCCATACGATAATTTATTAATTCAATCGAGGGAAGTAAAGTGAACGAAATTAACGTTACACACCCTTACAACCCGAAAAAAAAAATTTTTTCAAAAAAAAAATTTTTTTATAAGTGAAAATCATTGAGCTATTACGAGACTGAAGTAAAGAAGATATTAAGAAGATATTGAACGATAGGAAGACTAAGAATAAAGGAACGAGTCACTGCGATACTGAAGGGAAAGAACAAATTTGAGGAGATTCTTCCGAATAATTAATTTAGAGAAAAATAGAGATTAAAAAAAATATGAAAGAAAGGGAGCGTTCCAAAGTCTTCACCGGTAAGCCAGGTGATTTTTTTTCTTCCTAGGCTCTTACCAGGGAGGTTGCCAGTTAGCGTCCACAGTAGCCATTGGTCATCGCGCAAGCAGAACATTAGGAAAAAAAAAGAATCATCCCACAAACACAGCAGAACTTTGAACGGTAAATTCTGAGAAAAGCGGAACCAGTACCAGGTATCTACATACCAATAATTTAGAAATTTAATATTAAGATAAATCACTGCATCAGTGGGTTCCCAAAGATAATGACTTAAGATAAGATAAGATAAGGAAAGAAATGAGACTCCCATCAGATACATTGATTATCCCTCAGTTAGATAAAAAAAAAGATATGGATGAGTTATTATTTATAAAATGTTTCTTTATTTAATTACTACTATCATATGAATGGAAAAAAAAATATATTTTTGGAACAAATCCAAGGAAGTTTGTATTACTCCCTAACAGAATGTAGCTCCTGTCAAGCTAAAATGTTTTGGAACAATGCCAAGGAAGTTTGTATTACTCCCTAACAGAATGTAGCTCCTGTCAAGCTAAAATTTCCAATGTATTATACCCCATATAACGATATATGAAGAAAAATAAATAAAAACCAAAAAAAAACTACTCATATTTTTGGTCGGATATGTGCATCACCACAGTATCACCGATCAAGAAATCAACTTCTGCCTAATGAGAAGGACCTCGCGAGAGATGTTAAATCGCGTCGTGGTCTTCAATCTCAGCTTCAGATGAAATCCAAACCCGAAACACCATGACAATACAACATAACGTTCCTTAAATAGGAAAGCTTTTAAGATCGATAAACTAAATAATGAATAACAACAACCGATAAAAACGAAAGAAAAAAATTCAAAAAAAAATTTTTTGGAACAAGCTGATACAGCAAGTCCAAGGAGGCTCGATCTAGCCCCCTAACAGAATGTAGCTTCTGTCAAGCTGAAATTTGGGGAAAAGAGAAATTGACCACGGCATCCCACAACAGTACTGTTGGAAAATCCCCAGAGCGATATGTGAGCCATGTTGGCACAAACGCAGTAGCTAACCCCCCAAGTAGATTTAACTAAATGACAGCAGACCTTAGCCACCTCTGCCTCCCAGGCTGATTAACCCCCCGACGCTGAACCCTGAAACACATTCCAGACCGCTCTGAGCTCCCTCAACACCCACTGCTGAGAAATCCAACAAAAAAATATAATCAAAAGGGAAAATGTGATGCAATAAAATATAGACAGATTGAATCCATGTCTATAAGTGAAATATCTAGATCAATCTTTCGGAATGATCATAGATAGAGGTATGTGATGAGCAAAATAGAAAAATTTTAAGTAAACAAGATATTAGGTAAGATATTGATTGAAGATAGGCAAAAAGAATTTTTGTAATGTAAGTTGACATCTCGAACATATTAACAAATAGATAATAAAAAAAATTTAAAACACTTGAGATACTAAACATTTTCAACATGAAGGTAATGAAAATTTTTAAGATAATTAAGATAAAGGAAATTTTAAAACAGTTAAGATATTAAAATTTCAAGATAGTTAAGATAATAGAAATTTTAGATAACTGAAGTAATAAAACTGATGAAATAAAACAAATTAATTTGTTTAAATCTTCATTATTTATTTTGAACTGACGTTCAAATTAAAATTAGTGACGCGTTTCGCTACACTATATAAATTAAAAGTTTTTCATTGTAGCTTCACTAGTTTGAAAAAGCTACTGTGTAGCGAAACGCGTCACTAATTTTAATTTGAACGTCAGTTCAAAATAAATAATGAAGATTTAAACAAATTAATTTGTTTTATTTCATCAGTAGTATGGATCTTCATCAAGTAAAAGCCTCATCTATTCAATTTTTGAAGTAATAAAACTTTAGAGCTAAGATAATAACTTCGATATCCCCTGATATGTCAGCAACTATGTAAGTTAATTGCAAAGTCAAATTGTCAATGGTCTAAAAAAAATTTAATATACCCTTTCGGTATATAAATACAGACAAGACACTTTGTCTGTAACGATAAGATAAGATAAGTACTATAAAATATATAGTACAGTAGACTACCCTTGTCCACTTAGATAAGATAAGATAAGATAAGTTAAGATATTTATCGTAAACTACGATAATTAAGATAAGATAAGGTACTGAAGATATAATATCACCCCTAAACATTCAAGGTATATCCGATATTTCTCCAAATCAATTAGACCCAATTCATTAACCTCTATTCATGTGCGCAACAGGTTTATTACTCAATTTGATTTGACGGTGCAAAAAAAACTTTTTCAAAATTATAATAAATTTGAATATTTTAAAAATTCGAAAAATTCTCAACAGATTTTATATTATAATTCTTAGATCAGAATTCCATCCGGCTAGGAAAATATTTATTACACTACTCATTTATCCCAGAACACGAAGGTTAATTTGCTAATCAGTAGTAGGGAAAGAAAGTCATTATCGTTTTCTAGTCAAAGAAAAGGAAAATCTCTATGATAAAAAGATAAAAAAAATATTCGAGAAACCAACATACAACACAAATAGAATGAAAAATTAGGAAAGATATATTTATCTGATTACATTAGGGCTGCTTCGGAATCATCGATATCAGAACACTCATCATCAGACAAGATACCAGCTTTAAGGTCTTTCATGTGCCATCGACCAATATTTTTTCCCGTTTCATCTTTTAATTCATACACTAAGGGAGAGATAACACGATATACGGTACATTGTGTATATTTCGGTAAAAATTTTGCGGAAATATATCTGGCTTTGTCCGATTTTGGGTAGTTCTTTTTCCAAACCCGATCACCTACATAAAACCTATGATCACGTTTGCGCAAATTATAACGTTGACTACTTTGTCGATATGCAGTTTGCAAGTTCTTTGTCACCACTTCGAAAAATTTAGGCATTTCTTGTGTATCCTGAATTCGGTGAACTTTGTCAGAAATGGTAACCTGATTATTTGCATTTTCTGCAATTTTACCATAAAAATTTCCCGAGACAGGTACATTTCGAGCAAAGGTAAGGAAGGAAGGGGTGAAGTCGGTAACCTCATGTTTTGACAGCCGAATTGCTTGAGCAATTTTATATATTTCTTCATCCCATGTTCTATGATTTTCATAACTATAAGATCGTATAGCTGTGACAATGGATTTGTTTACGCGCTCAGTATGATTAATTTGCGGATGAAAGTTAGCATTATACCATATCTTTTGTACTGAATATTTTTCCATGCGATTTTTGAAAAGATGACTCGTGAACTGTTTACCATTATCACACGAAACGATTTGAGGTATTCCAAAAATGAGAAAAACATGATTTTCTAAGAAATCCACTATAGAACGAGCGGTAGCCTGACGTAAGGGATGAACCAATACGAATTTAGTGAACCAGTCAACTACAACAAGTGCGAACTGATTACCTTTGCGAGATCGGGGATATGGCCCTAAAAGATCACACGATACTAATTGGAAAGGGAAGTTAATATTACGATATTGTCCCATTAATCCTGCTTGGGGTAAGTTAGATGGTTTACACGATGCACATATTTTACAACGAGTGACATATTTATAAACCGATTTTCTAAGATTCGGCCAATAATAAATTTCAGAAATTCTCTCTAATGTTTTAAAAACACCGAAGTGAGAAGAAGTTGGACTATCATGAAAATGATGTAGAATTTCATTTCGATTTTTAGTAGGAACGACAATTTTCCAATCGGAAATATTACTAATTGGTCCAAATTTATTAAAGACATGTTTATATAATATGTTATTCTCAACTCGAAAACTTGGGTATTTTTCCGGAAAATCCTGAACATGAGAAATCATGTCATTATACCATTTATCAGGATGCAAGGTAGATAAGTCTAAAATACTAACTTCAGGTATACGAGATAAAGCATCCGCAACTACAGTTCCGGTAGATCTACGGTGTACGATAGAAAAGTTGTATTGCGACAATTGCAATATCCATCTAGCGAGGAGAAGGTTTTTTCATGTTATTCAACCAAACCAGAGAAGAATGATCGGTAATTACGGTGAAATGACGTCCGATAAGATAATACCTAAAATGATCGATCCCTAACAAAACTGCTAACAGTTCCTTTTCGGTAGTACTGAACTTCTTTTGACCCTTTGTGAGTTTCTTACTCATATAAGCTATGGGATGTTCGAGTCCATCTTCCAGTTGAAAAAGAACACTTCCTACCCCAACATCACTAGCATCTGTCATAAGGAAGAAAGGTTTGGTGAAATCGGGACTACTTAAGATAGGAGCGGTAGTTAAGACAGTTTTCACCTTTTCGAAAGCTTGATCTGCTTGGGGTGTCCAAGTAATGGGTTGGTGTTTCTTTCGCTCATTTAGAAGATCAGAAATTGGAGCAGATAAGGAAGAAAAATCTTTAAGAAACCGTCGATAATACGAAACCATTCCCAAGAATCTACGCACCTGAGTGGCAGTTTTCGGAACAGGATACTCACAAATAGCAGAAACCTTTTCAGGATCGGTACGAAGACCATTTTCATCCACTACATAACCTAGATATCTAAGGGAAGAACGACAAAACTGACATTTATCTAAATTCACCGTCAAGCCGGCATCTCGTAATCTCTCAAAAACACTCTGGAGAATTTCCATGTGTTTGTCAAAATCAGGAGTACAAATGATGATGTCATCCAGGTAGTAAAAACAATACGGTTCTAAGGAAGGACCAATGACCAAATCGATCAAAGGACACATACTAGCAGGAGCAGAGACTAAACCGAAAGGGGTAGTGACATACTCGAATAAACCTTTACCCTTAACTGCAAAAGCTGTTTTTTCCCGAGATGATTTCTCCAACGGAATTTGATAAAATGCTTGCTTCAGATCGATACTAGATATATAACGAGTATCTCGAAGTTGACTCAGTATAACTTCGATTGAAGGTAAGGGATAAGCATCTTTATTTAAAGTTACACTATTTAATTTACGTCCATCAAAACACATTCTGTATTTACCATCTCCCTTTTGAACTAACCAGATAGGGCTACAATATAAAGATTTACTTTCCTGAATTACACCTAATTCAAGCAAAGTATCTACTTCCTTTTCCAGGTAAGCTTGCATTGCCTGAGGTAAGGGATATTGGGTTTGTTTAAAGGGAGGGGAATTTCCGGTATCAATGAAATGCTCTATCAAATGAGTTTTGCCGATTTTATCTGAAGGACTAATAGTCTTGAAGAGATCAATAGTTTGATTTAATTTACCAGTTTGATTAGGAGTTAAATGAGATACATCCCGAATTGTATTGACTACAGCCAACGAGAGAGAATTTACAGTTAAAGATAATTTAGAGAAATTTATTTTTACGTTAAAAATCTTAAGAAAGTCCATACCGAGAATAATGTCATGTTTAACAGAAGGTATTAGATAAAATTTCATAAGCCTAGATATCTTGTCTGTGATGACATATGTTTCGATATAACCAAGAACGTCCTGCAACTTGCCATCTGCAGTAGATATTTTTAAGTTATCATCGTCTAAGATAGGTATCGATAAGTTATGAATAAAATCTAGTGCACGAGAACCAATCAATGAGATATTTGAACCAGTATCAACAAGGCAAGAAATTGTTTTATCAAAAATTATGATATCGACATAAGGTCGATTATCATTTTCCATGTTATACAACAGTGACCCTACATTTGCTAAAGACTTATGCTTCGAATTTGAAACTATTGAACTTGATCTTGAATTTAGTTTATAGAAATTTTTGACAAATAAAAGCCATGAATTCCAGTCGAAGCGACTTACAGTAGGAACCTTATTTAAGATAGAAGGAGAAATTTTCCTTGCAGAACTGGAATTTACAGGATTTATTTGAGATAACCTCAATTTTTGTCTTTTGTAGGTTTTTCCTGAGGTTTTGGTTTTACTTTGGTGCTGGATTTTCCTGATGTTCCCGGTTTCTGAGCGACTGTGGTTGAGTGGGAAGTTCGACCACCGCTTTGTTCGTTTTTTGAACACTTTGGACATTTCGTTTTTACTGTATCAGGATGTCCACAACCAAAACAAAACAGTTTCCTAGGAACTTGACAGTTATAATACATATGACCTGCTTGTTCGCAATTCCAGCAAGTCCAGGTAGAAGATACTACAGATAGATTTTTTCGTGTTTGCTTAAAACAAGAATTATCCTTAAAAGAGGTACTAGGTATGCTCAAATCTGGTTCAAGTAAATATTGACTGCTTTTATGATTAGCTGTGAACTGTTGGTCCCAAGTTAATGTTTCCTCTAGTCGTTTACATTTTTCAGTCAAAATATCAACAGTATCAATATCAATTAAAGCTAATGGTTGTGCATAATGAGGTAAAAGATTTCTACGAATAATGCGAATGATGGCACTTTCACTTGGTTTGTCATCAAGACGGTTGAACAAACCACACATGGCGTTAATATACAAGGTAACTCGTTCATGTTGACCTTGTTTTCTAGCTTTGATTTCCTCTAGTAAATCATCTTGGTAGTTATACGGTAAGAAATCGGATTTTAATTTGGTCACTAATTGTTCCCAATTCTGAACTTTGCATCTGTTAATAAGATACCAATTAAAAGCCTGATCACTAAATAAATCAGCTAAGCTAGAAAACAATTCAGCATCTGTGATACCTCTCGAAAGTTTGAGGCAATTTACGCGTTCTAAAAATCCAAGTACAGATTCTCTGGAATCTATTCCTGAGAATCTTATCCCCCATTTATGTACAGGTACAGGTTTAGAAAAAGAAAAGCTTTGACTTGTATTTACTGGAGTGGATTGTCTGTCTGAATCGATAACATTGATTTTGCTATCTAATTCACCTTCTAAACAAAATATTTCTGTTGTTAAATGTCTCTTTACTTGTTCTTGTTCGTCCTCCTCGCAAGTTACACGAGAAGTACGTTGAGTGAGGTGAGTTAGACGGCAAGTCAATCTTCTGTACTCGACATCCGAAGAAGTTCCAACAAAATCTTCAACCTTCTTCTTCAAGTCGGCAAAAGACATCTTAATACCTGTAATTTCGGTAATAAAAGGAAGTTCAACATATGAAATCGAACTCCTCATAGATACTTCCTGTGTTAGAACACCGCGTAATAATTTCCTCTTCTCTGTAACCAGTGAAGGGATTTCCAAGCCACGATAAGAAAGTTCGTAATCCAATTCATGAGATAAAAGATAATCAACATTTAATTTGAAAATTCGAGCCATGTTATTATACGTTAATTGACGGTATTAAAAATATAAGATAAAAGAGAAAAAACGAGTACTGTTGATATTGACGAAAAAGAAAATTTTATAGGTACGATACGTGAAGATATACGATAAAAATATAAAGATATGTTAGATAAACGATAATAAAAATAGATATTACCAACTCAACATATGAACGATATGATAAGTAAAAGATAGAAAGATAAATAATACGATAAGTGAAAGAAAAGATATTGCTTCTGACTTCAACTACTGTCCAAACTTCCAAGTTTCAAGATTTATTGATATAAAGCAGATGTGTAAAACAAGGCCCCACGTTGGGCGCCAATTTGCAACGGCTGCTCAGGTTAGAGAGCACCTCAGGTGTAGATTCTGA
Organism: Lochmaea crataegi; assembly: GCA_947563755.1. Lineage (NCBI taxonomy): Eukaryota > Metazoa > Arthropoda > Insecta > Coleoptera > Chrysomelidae > Lochmaea > Lochmaea crataegi. Next base: position 48,589,563 of record OX387428.1, read on the forward strand.
GACCAAACTAGTATAAATTCAGAGAGTAGTCTTACCGGTTCGCGGGTAATTCTACTTGAAATTCAATTAAGGTGAAATAAAGATAAATTATGTAAATTAGGAAAGGTAAGTGGGCGCCACTCTGAATAATACTAGTTTATTTGTTATTCACCTCTGCATTATAGCGACAAATCCTGGAAGATTGGAAGGGAAAAAAAAACTATATGAACAACGTTATTAAATTTACAAGTTGTATATTTTCAAAAAAAATTAAATAGCAAAAAAATGACTAGTCGACATATGTTGTTGTTGGGGAGCAAGAACTATTGTACTTTCCTGTTGTAGTAAAGTTGTCGGAAAACTTGCAGTCCCGGATGAGGTATTCCAGGTAAAGTATTCCAGGTAAAGTATTCCAGGTAAAGTGTCTCGGGTAAGTGTCCCAGGTAAAGTATTCCGGATAAAGTGCTCCAGGTTAAGTGCTCCAGGTAAAGTGCTGCAGGTAAAGTATTCCGGATAAAGTTTCGGGTCCCGGTAAAGTTTCGGGTCCTGGTAAAGTTTCGGGTCCTGGTAAAGTTTCGGGTCCTGGTAAAGTGCTAGGGAACAGATATAGTATCAGGAACAAATTTCACAATTTTCCAATTTAACTAAAATCCAGGATGTCTGAAGTATGATATTACAAGTATGATATTACGATATTAAAAAAAATTATTTGACAACGTGGTTCATACATCCTGTATTTTTAGATAAAAAGAAAGCAAATAAAAAAACGATAAAACAGAATAACCGATTCTGCATCGGTAAATACATACATTTGTTTAAATACGTATATATTTTTAAATAGATATTTTTAAATATATAATATAAAAAAAAACTGAAAGAAAAAACAAATTCATATCGATATATATTATTCCTGGCACTGGAATGATATTGCTACATAATAAAGATAGGAAGATAGAAGCTATTAAAAAAGGAGAGTTAGTTATACATTTAAGCGAAATGACTTACCACTCAAATGAATGCACTTCTAAGATAAGATAATATAAGCCAGAAGGCTTCAATAGCACATGTATGCAGGAAAGAAAAGAACGAAACCCCTTTGCCACTTGTTTAAATACACGAAATCATGTGAACGACAACCGACTTACGTCTCATGTTCGTGTCACGCTCATACGCTTTGACCAGGAAAGGAATTTACCTTTCAGTAGTGAATTCTTGATTCATATTTGCTTTATAATTGGTAGAAGAAGAAGAGACACGAAATCGAAGTGGGAATTTCAAGATGGGCGTGACTATTTTCCGACAGACGGGCCTCGATCATCGCGCATAGAAACGTTGATTTCGACTCTCGTCGACAGTAAATATATTCAGCCTTGAAACATTTCTCGGTGTTGGGCATGAGAAAGGACTGGCTATTCGCCGCCCATACGATAATTTATTAATTCAATCGAGGGAAGTAAAGTGAACGAAATTAACGTTACAAGTTGGGAAAGGAACTGGCCCAGGAAAACATGATTTATAGATTTAGAAATAATAATGGTTTGCAAGCAAGCATAAAAGAAAATATTCTTAAAGTTGTTCCAGAATTGGAGCAGAATATCCCTTTAACAAGACCTGTAGGAACTCAAGGTAGATGTTTTCTCTGTGAAAGAACCAAAGATAGAAAATCCAGACAACGTTGTGTAAAATGTGAGCGTTTTGTTTGTGTAAATCACTCTGAAAAATAAATTTTTTGTATCCCATGTAAAGCAAAAAATTTAAATTAATTTTGAATACCTAATCAAGGTTTGTTTATTTTTTAGTAACTAAATTGAAATAAAAATAGATACAGAATAATTTATTTGCGTTTTTTTTCATTTTACTTAAAAAAAGTGTAAAAATTACAAAGATAGACAAAAAAAAATGGGGTGCAAATGAACCCCGCTTGGTATCGCACGTATGTAAAAAAGCCTGCTAGGGTTAACATCATTGTTGACAGCAACATCATCCAACTGATTTTGCAATACGTTTGGTAATAAATCATCATTTATCTCAAAGAAATTGTCACTCTCTAGTCTAGGCATATTGTGAAGAACTGCAGTGGCCACTATTATTACGAGTGACGTTTGAATTTTTGTTCGCAGTGATTGTGAAAGACAGGGAAACCTTCTTTTCCAAACACCAAACGTTCGCTTTATTGTATTACGTGTCTGAGTATGTGCAGCGTTGTAATTATTTTCTGCAGCAGTGGTGGGATTTTGGAGTGGAGTCATTAAATATGGCCGACAGGGGTAAGCACTGTCTCTTAATAAATATCCTTCGCCAACATTGTGCTATCATGGGTGGAACCATGCCAACGAGCATCAATATCTCGTATTAATAAATTTGCATCACATACTCCTACATTACAACATAAAATGTATTTAACAATTTCTGAGTAACTTTTAATAGCAAACCTTAAACATTTACTGAGAAATAGCCCTTTCTGTTTTTGAACAGTTCAGCATTTTCACCTCCTTGCGAAAGAACGGGTATGTGAGTTCTGTCTACACATCCTAGAATATTTGGAAATCCTCTTATTCGATTGAAACACACCTTCACTTCTTGCACCTCTTCTAAACGTTCCGGCATTTTAATGACCTCCGGTCGTAAATGAGCAATCAATTGACTAACTTTTTTAATTATTTTGCAAACTGTTGTCATGTGAACCTGTGTATTGTCTCCAATTACAATCTGGAATGTACCTGTTGCAAAAAACCGTAAAGCGATTAATATCTGTTCTAGTGGCGACAGCGCGTAACTTCGATTTGTCGGTGCCTGTAGATCATTTTTTTCAATTTATTTACTAGGTATTTTGATAGCCTATATCGCGTTTTAAACTCGTCTTCAGAACAAATTTCAAAATAATTAATTCTTTTTTGATACAAACGAGGACGAGCCACCCTTGCAACCAAATCTAACATCTCCTCATCTGAAGAGCTGGAGAATAAGTCCATCCTAAAATTATATTCAACATTAACAAATGATACCCATAATATAGTATATATTGACTTTATTATTTACACTTACATTAGACACTTTTTAGATCATTACTGCTAGCATAACCCCAAACGCCCAGTTCATTGAACTCAAATGTGAACATAAACTTGACAATTCGCTGCGTTTTGCGCATGCCCGTAACTTATGGAACAGATATTGGGCCACTTTGTGGATACATAAGTATCGGTGGGGATTTATGCAACCCATAGCACTATTGAACGATCGAGAAACACAAAATCCCTATTTATGGAACCAATAAGCCAAATTGATACATATGGGACTTTCAAGAAACCGGCCCATAGACGAGCCAAAGCTACAGATGTTTTCTGGCAAATTATGGATACTTCTGGTTGGCTAATACCAGAAAGATCTCCAGCATCGCTTTGAACCTGTAAATTACAATTATTGATTATTATTTATATTGATACACAGTGTAAGATATAACATACTTGTCCTCGGACCCACACTCTGAGTGCAGTTAAAACTTGCAAATAGGGAAGAATATGACCACCTCTACTATCACCAGCCAAATCAGTAGAGTAACTACACCAATACTGTGACACAAACCGGTTTTCAGAACCTGTTTAGCAGGTTTTGAGAACCTGTTTGTAGAGCCGGTTTTGAGAACCTGTTTGTAGAGCCGCTTTTTTAGTAGTTAACCTTCAGTTTATTTATATACGTCAAATGAACGGATTGACCTCTAGACACCACTGGATACCAAATACGTAAGTTAACCTCCAATTGATGTATGTAGAGCGTTATTAAACTTTGTCGCTACCTATTACATAACTGGTAACCAGATACAAATTAGTTGAACCTCTAGTTTGAATACACTACTACTGGATACCAAGTACGTAAGTTAACCTCCAATTGATGTATGTCTAGCGTTATTAAACTTCGTCGCTACCTATTACATAACTGGTAACCAGATACAAATTAGGTGAACCTCTAGTTTGTATACACTACTGGATACCAAGTACGTAAGTTAACCTCCAATTGATGTATGTCTAGCGTTATTAAACTTTTTCTATAACATAACCGGTAACCAGATACAAATTAGTTGAACCTCTAGTTTGAATACACTACTACCGGATACCAAGTACGTAAGTTAACCTCCAATTGATGTATGTCTAGCGTTATTAAACTTTGTCGCTACCTATTACATAACTGGTAACCAGATACAAATTAGTTGAACCTCTAGTTTGCATGTACACTACTACTGGATACCAAGTACGTAAGTTAACCTCCAATTGATGTATGTCTAGCGTTATTAAACTTTGTCGCTACCTATTACATAACTGGTAACCAGATACAAATTAGTTGAACCTCTAGTTTGTATACACTTCTGGATACCAAGTACGTAAGTTAACCTTCAATTGATGTATGTCTAGCGTTATTAAACTTTGTCGCTACCTATTACAAAACTGGTAACCAGATACAAATTAGTTGAACCTCTAGTTTGAATACACTACTACTGGATACCAAGTACGTAAGTTAACCTCCATTTGATGTATGTCTAGCGTTATTAAACTTTTTCTATAACATAACTGGTAACCAGATACAAATTAGTTGAACCTCTAGTTTGTATGTACACTACTACTGGATACCAAGTACGTAAGTTAACCTCCAATTGATATATGTAGAGCGTTATTAAACTTTGTCGCTACCTATTACATAACTGGTAACCAGATACAAATTAGTTGAACCTCTAGTTTGTATACACTTCTGGATACCAAGTACGTAAGTTAACCTTCAATTGATGTATGTCTAGCGTTATTAAACTTTGTCGCTACCTATTACATAACTGGTAACCAGATACAAATTAGTTGAACCTCTAGTTTGTATACTCTTCTGGATACCAAGTACGTAAGTTAACCTTCAATTGATGTATGTCTAGCGTTATTAAACTTTGTCGCTACCTATTACATAACTGGTAACCAGATACAAATTAGTTGAACCTCTAGTTTGAATACACTACTACTGGATACCAAGTACGTAAGTTAACCTCCAATTGATATATGTAGAGCGTTATTAAACTTTGTCGCTACCTATTACATAACTGGTAACCAGATACAAATTAGTTGAACCTCTAGTTTGTATGTACACTACTACTGGATACCAAGTACGTATGTTAACCTCCAATTGATATATGTAGAGCGTTATTAAACTTTGTCGCTACCTATTACATAATTGGTAACCAGATACAAATTAGTTGAACCTCTAGTTTGAATACACTACTGGATACCAAGTACGTAAGTTAACCTCCAATTGATGTATGTCTAGCGTTATTAGACTTTTTCTATAACATAACCGGTAACCAGATACAAATTAGTTGAACCTCTAGTTTGCATACACTACTACTGGATACCAAGTACGTAAGTTAACCTTCAATTGATGTATGTATAGCGTTATTAAACTTTGTCGCTACCTATTACATAACTGGTAACCAGATACAAATTAGTTGAACCTCTAGTTTGAATACACTACTACTGGATACCAAGTACGTAAGTTAACCTCCAATTGATGTATGTCTAGCGTTATTAAACTTTTTCTATAACATAACCGGTAACCAGATACAAATTAGTTGAACCTCTACTTTGAATACACCTGCGAATGTCAAGTACGTAAGTTAACCTTCAATTGATGTATGTCTAACGTTATTAAACTTTGTCGCTACCTATTACATGATCGGCAACGAGAAACAAATTAACCTTAAAATAGGGGTACCCCTATATTTTTGGATACCTTGTATATTTGTATACCTTTTTACTTAAGAACAATCATAATATTTTATTAGATATTTATAACAAAGATGCAAGGGTAGCTCGTTACATAAAAACATAATTTCCGATACACATTATAACAGAAAAGGCCGTTACTACCAACACAATATTTATATCAAAGATGCAAGGTAAAAAATGGTTATTATTAAAAAAATTACCTGAAAATAGTTATACCTCAGTATTTGTAGATACCTTTTTACATGAGGGCAGACCTATTACCTACTATACATTTATTAAATATTTATAACGAAAAACTATTTTGCATAAACATATAGATTGTCTAGAAAACAATTAAATGTTATCGCCAAGAATTTATAACACTATCCATACGAGAGAAAGATGATTAGTTTATCATAAATTAGAAGTATTTTCAATAACCACTCTGTAATTTTTAAAATATATTCAGACAGTAAAAAAAACTCCCAGGTTATACTTTTATGAGGATTAAAATTTTGCATATAAAACACATACTTACTGGAGTTTTATTCAACATTTTTTACATAGGAAAGCTTGGTTAACGCTTTAGAAAAATCAAAAACATTAACAGTCATATTTGAAAAATAAACTGAAGATTGGAAGAAATTGCGTTGGTTTAAATACAAAATATTTTGATACAAAACCACCTTCAATAAGGTCAGACATGAAATTCCCAGACTGATTAAGTGAATAAACGTTTTCAATGCCAGAGCGATGTAGCTTCCAGTTATGGTTGGTGAAGGTAAGTCCCTTTTAAGAGAAAGTTGTTGAAAAGTCTGTATATATATATATAGACACAGAAAATCATTTCAGTGTAGTTCCAGTTTTAGTGAAAATTTAAAAATGAATTGTGAAGGGAAAATAGAAGAAATAGAAGAACAGGAAAATTGGGATGACGAACCTGATTCTCCGACGTACATACCAAATGTTGAAGCAAGGAATGTGATAAGACAGGTTCCGCCAAAGCTTTCAAAATCTGCGAAGAAAAAATGGAGGTTGTCTGAACGAAAACGGCTGAATGAAATAGCCAGCCAGCCAGCCAGAGAAGGGAAAAATTAGGTAAATATAATAGTATAGTTGAGGAGATTTACCGTGGCAAGGTAGTCAATGATACATTTATGATGACTAACGCCACCTTACATCTCCTCAACTATATATATATTGATTTAATATTTTACGTCAAGTTTGAAAAATTGCATGTTGCAATAGAATTATTTCGGTAATGCTTCAAATTCATCCTAGAGTCGTAAATATTAACAAAATTCTAAGAATATATCTGTTTTTTTAATTCTAAACCCTTCGAAAGTTAGTTTAAAAATAAATTGGAATTTTACAACAGTAGTAGAATAGCGAGTCTTTAGATAAATTACAGTTCATGCATAGTACCGGAATAATTATTGTTGAGAGAGAAATAGAAATATTATGTTTTATGTGGTGAATTTTTACATCAAACTCAGACTAGAGTTAGAAATATTATCAAAATTCTGGAAATATATCTGTTAAAATTGTATTATAATATATTTCCACACCTCATACTTTAGCAAAAATATCAGTAACATCGTTAATAGAATGATTTTTTTCATATTCTTTAGTATTGAAGATTGTATATCTAAAATGTCATCTCAAAATTTCTTATTAGTGTGAGTGAATTATAACTTATCGCGTGTATTTTAAACCATAATAAAATCTCACAGCTTTTAGTTTTATGACCCCATTTATTCACTGAAAAATAAAATGTTTGGTGTCTTCGAAACCACATTCTGCCGGAGGCGCTGGTAACTTGAATCAATTTAAAATATTTTCATAGGCCAGGCAAAGATGAGAATTTTGAAACAATAAAATTTTATCACGATGTTTTTAAATGAATATTATTACAGTGTTTTCTTGGCGTGAACGTGTACCATTTCACTTCTCTTTCCCGTTTTCTTGAATATTTGGAATAATTATTCGTAACAAAGTGTTGGAATGAATTAATTAGAAAAAAATGAAAAAACAAAAATTAGCATAATGTTTTAACATGATTATTTATTGTACTTCTTATTCGGTTGACATTTTCAAAAATCCGTAATTTTTTTTGTTCCAAAGCTAAACTCTTTAACTCTTTCAATTGCTTCCTCTCTTTTCGCATATTTCATGTTCATAATATCTTATTATCTCGAAACCGACATTCCGGCCGGAGGCGCTAATATCTTGAATCAATTTAAAATATTTTCATAGGCCAGGTAAACATGAGCATTTTTAAACACTAAAATGTTGTCACGACTTTGTTAAATGAATATTTTTACAGAATTTTCTTGGCCGTGAACGTGTACTATTTCACTTCCTTTTCCCGTTTTCTTGAATATTGGAATAAATTGATAAGAACGGAATGAAAAAAACAAAAAATTAGCATGATGTTTTATGATTGTTTATTGAATTTTGTATTTGGTTGCCAGTTTCAAAAATCTGTAATTGTTGCTCCAAAGCTAAGCGATTTAACTCCTCTAATTTCTTCTCTTTTCTCATATTTGCTAGCTGTTTTTGCATATTTGCAACCTGTTCATCAATCGTTTTAATGAGTTGTTCCCGATTACTGCACTCATTAACGATTAAAGTTAATTGATCGTCAAGTGCAGTTAACTCCACATCATTCTTAGTAGAAAATTCGAGACTCCTATAATTTTTTTCCTTTATATCTTTCAGATGTGGAAGAATCTGCTTCAATGAGGGGGAGGTGGGGGAGAAGGAGGACGAGGACGAGGAGGACGGACCAACAGGATCAGACGGAAAAGAGCTTCGATGTCTGAAGAACTCAAATCGATGATAGGCTATAAAAAAAATACATATGTAAAAAAAAAATGATTATAGTTGGAAATACTTACTTGATTTTCTTTCGACATTTGCTCCAACGGCTGCAAATTCGGCAAAACTTTTTGCTTCTTAGGTGTAACTAACACGTTAGAATGTACGTTGACGCGTTTTGAAACCATGTTAAAAATATTATCTTGTTTCGAAGAACACTGTGTTTGAGAATGTGTTGAAAATTGAAGTGCGTCGGCTTACATATGTAAAAAAAAATGATTATAGTTGGAAATACTTACTTGATTTTCTTTCGACATTTGCTCCAACGGCTGCAAATTCGGCAAAACTTTTTGCTTCTTAAGTGTAACTAACACGTTAGAATGTACGTTGACGCGTTTTGAAACCATGTTAAAAATATTATCTTGTTTCGAAGAACACTGTGTTTGAGAATGTGTTGAAAATTGAAGTGCGTCGGCTTAAATACAATCTCTGTAGACATAAAAAAACAAGTATATACTTTCAAAGGTTACTCGGGGAAAAATATGAGGTGAAACAAGTTTTTTGTTGTTACTTATTATACAATTGGTAACAAGACAAAAATTGACTGACCTTTAGTCATTGGTACTTTTTCGCTACCAATTAAATAAGTGGTAACGATTTAATCTGTAACTCTGAATAACAAGTAATCAAGTTAAAGTGAAGGGCAACAATCTCTGTAGACATAAAAAAACAAGTATATACTTTCAAAAGATACTCAGGAAAAAATATGAGGCGAAACAAGTTTTTTTGTTGTTACTAATTGCACGGTAACGAGACAAAAGTTAACTGACCTTTATGGTCATTGGTGCTTTTCGCTGCCATATAAGTGGTAGCAATGTTTAAGTCTGTTAATATTGAAAACAAGTAATCAAGTGAAGGTTAAGGATAACAAGTTGAAACTGCAGTTTTTAAGATCACGTGATCAGATTGGAGTTATATAAAAACCCGGTTGAAATAACAGAAGGTATCAGTAGTATTCACAGTGCTTACAAGTAGTATCAAAGTGAGAAAGTGACAACAAATCAAAAGGTAAATATACTGTTATTTCAATGATATCAATTCCGTAAACAATATGTATTTCCAGTGAAAAATGGATATGCAAGCTATAAATAAACATCTTCTTTTAGAAGTAGAAGATAAATCGATTGTGAAACTGAATACATTAGCTAAGGATACTCCTTATAAAATTACCACCGCTAGAATAGTGAACTCAAAATATGGAGAAGCAGTTTTAGTAGAGTTGAATGACAACGCAGTTTTTTTACCGGCACGATCAACGAAATTTTTGAAAGATTTTTTGGTAGAGTTGGGAAACGGGAAATATTCCCTAGTGTACATTGGACAAAAGGATACCGGTAAAGGAAATCCAGCGGAATTGTTTAAATTTGTAAATAGTAACCTATAATTATGTCAGATAAAATATTTAGTGATTTAAGTAAATTAATTGAAAAATTTTCTGCAAAATATCCTGATTTTACAGTACAGGAAAGTAAAGTATGGGTTACATCATGTAAAGATTGCTATTGACTTATGCTCTGAAAAAATCCGTTCTAGTATATCTATTGGTAAAAAAAAGAAATCGTTAACCAAATTAGGTCATTTGAAATCTATATATATATATATAAAATTAGAGATAATATGTAAGGAAAGCACAGATACAGTCAAGTGGGAAGATTTAATTTCAATATATAATAATAGAGTAACAACTGGAGTAATAATAAACCTAAAACATTTAGATGCGGACGAATTTTTGATAGATTCTTTTAAAATATTTTATAGAAAAATAGTTGATGCTTTACAAAACTATAACTTAATTAAAGTAAATACAACATTCTGTGCAGAGTTTATGAAGCAAAATTTGAATAAAAACATAACAGATATAAAATACTTCCATACTGAGAATAGTGTGATAGATAATTCAACTAATATATATGAATGGTTCATGGATCGTGTAGTAGTCTTTATCGGAATTAAATTGTCAGAATTTCAAGAAAAAGATTCAGGATGGGCTTTAAAAAGAGTTGTATCACTATCAGTCAATATTAATAAATTAGAAATAGGAAACGGTTCATCTTTCATTTCATTACCACATTTTATAGCAAATAAAAAGGCTTGTATAAACGTACATAATTATAATGACGAAGCTTGTTTTTATTGGAGTGTTGTAAGTGCTCTGTATCCTGTTGGAAATAAAAATTCAAATCGTTTAACATCATATCCGCATTATAGTCAAGTATTGAAATTAGAAGGACTTGAAATTCCAATGCAAATTAATAAAATTCATCTTTTTGAAAAGATTAATAAACTATCTGTTAATGTTTACGGTTTGGAATTGATCGGGAAAAAGTATAACGTAATTCCATTACGTTTAACAAAAGACAAAAAAACAAATCATATTAATTTATTATTAATTCAAAATATATACTTTCCTAAACTAAACGATTATGATGCTCCTGATCCATTAGACGATGAACGTATTGAAATAAAATACCATTATTGCTGGATAAAAAAAAAAAAATTATCTAGGTTATTAAATGTGGTCCGTCTGGGGGCGGGCTCAGAAGAATACCCCCAGGGGATAGCCCACCTGTCGTAAAAGGCGACTAATAGGTTAGATTCCCAGGAATCTAGAGGAGTAAACCTCGATAAAAAACCAGCGACATAGGGAAGGCAGCTATGTTGTGGTGTAGTGTAGGCAACGGAAGCCACTGCGTCCGGAGGCAACCGTGAGAAAAAGCCTAGAGGAGTAAACCTCGATAAAACAATCCGTAATCTACGTTGTTAGCTACCGTGGCAATGGATGAATGGCTGCGCGAAAGTCAGTCAGAAACGGTGCCTCCGGGATACCTGGTGACCTCCCGGAGTAACCAGCCTTACCACCACAAGCGGGGCTCTGTGGTGGTGGACATTCAATTCCCTAGCTACTCGTGGGATGGAATATGGACAAAGAAGAAAGAAAAATAGAACAGGAGGTTATGGATGAAGAAAGGCAAGGAAATGGAATTTTTGGTAAGTCGACGAAGGTAAAACGAACGCCTGATAAGGCGGGGGAGACGAGAGGGAGGAGTGATACTGGAGTAAAGAGAAAGGAGGTATCGCCTCTGGAGGACAAGGGACAGAAGAGGAAACTGAAGGAGAAAGGAAAGAAGGAAATGGAGGATTGGGAGGAAGAAGAGAAGGAGAGTGTAGAGAGATTGAAGGATATGGTAAGGCGACTGGAGGAGAAGGTGGAAAGGCTGGAGGAAGAGAAGGCAGCGGCAGAGGGGCGGGTCAAGGAATTGGAGAGGTTGAGGGGGGAGGACGATAGCAACGGGATAATGCAAACACGATGGGAGGTGGGGCAAAGAGACTGGGAAGGATGGCTGGAGGTTAGAGATAGGGACTGGGATGGTAAAAAGGGGGAGGGAATAGAGGTGAAGGTGGGAAATCCAATATTAGGGGATGAAAAGGTAAAGGTGGTATGGGTGACCAAGGAAGACAGTGGAATGGAGAAGGGAATACAGAGGATGTTTAGGGATAGGTACCCGATGCTAGGCGGAAAAGGAGAGGAAATGGAGTGGGTCAAGGAGATACGCACTACGGAAAGGAATGGGGTAAGGGTGAAGACGGAGGAGTTGATCTGTCGGATGGGGGGAGATTGTAGGGATGAGAAAAAGGTGTTTGAGCTGATGAGTCGACTGTTTGGGGTAGTGGGGAGCGGGGACAGCATTGGACTCCACAGGCTTGAGCAGGTAGAGGTGGAGGTGCTGAAGAAGATGGTGGCGTGGGTGAGAGGTGGCGGAGAGGTGGCGGAGGTAACAATCTATACAGATGGGGAGAAGGAAAAGGAGGGTAGAAATGGGGCGATAATCCTGAAGGATATCGGGGAAGTCGATCAGGAGGGGATCGAGAGGATTAAGAAGGGGTTGAGGGAGATGACAGGGGAGTGGGTGGATAGACTCAGAGTCTCAAGAAATAGGGAGGTGGTAATAGAGGCAAAGAAGGGGGTTGAGGTGAGGGGAATTCTGGGGAAGGTAGGAAGGGTAACAGGAGCTAGGGTGGTCGAAGCGGGGAGGGGAACAAAAACCATTAAAATGGTAGGGATAGAACCGTGGATGGAAGATGAAAAGGTGAGGGGGAAAATAGAGAATTTGATTGGGAAAGGGACAACGGTGATTAAAGTGGTAAGGGAGAGGAACGGGATGAAAATGGCGGTGGTGAGGGCGGAATGGGAAAAAGCGGTAGCCTTTTTGAAAAAAAAGGAGATTAGATTGGGGTGGAACAGGGTAAATATTATAGAGGGTAGAGAGGATGACAGATGCTTTGGATGTGGGATAAAGGGCCATAAAGTAACAGGGTGTAAGGTGAAGGTAGTCAAGGAGAGGAGTAAGTGTTGGCTTTGTAAGAGCGAGGATCACATGGCGAGAGACTGTCGGCAGGCTTTCCTTTGTAGGGTATGTGGGGAAAGGGGACACAGGCCAGGGGAGATAGAATGTAGTAGGGGAAGGGAAGAAGTAGAAGGAGACGATGGAAAAGGTGAAGGAAAAAATGGGAGGGACCCTCTGGACCCCTCAGAGGGGACGAGTCTGGTCAAATAGGAGGAAGGGGACAGCATTGCGCGGGAAGGAGGAATGTAGGGGATGTATGGAGAGTGTTACAGATAAATTTAGGGAAATGCAGGATAGCGCATGATATATTGGATGAAGTGATTTTTAGGAGGGAAGTGGATGTAGTGTGTGGATCCGAGGTGAATGCTAGATATGTGGGGAAGCAGGGATGGATTATGGACGATACAGGAGAAGCAGGAATAAGAGTGGTAGGGGATGGATTGAGGGCGGATGAAGTGAGGAAGGGAAATGGATGGGTGGTAGTGCGAATGGGAGACATGGTGGTGTATAGTGTGTATATAAGCCCAAATGTCAGCCTGGAAGAATATGAGAGGAGCATGACAGGATTAGAGGACGATCTGAGGGTGTCAAAAGGAAAAAGGAGGATCATAAGGAGAATGGTGGCAGGGGACTTCAATGCGAAGAATACTATATGGGGGGGGGGGAAGAAAACGGACAGGAGAGGGGAGATCCTTGAGGAAGTGTTAACATCCAACGGGTTGGTGGTGCTGAATGATGGACTACTGCCCACCTTCGTGAGGGGTGACAGGGGTTCATCATTCATTGATATAACAGCATGTGATGAATGGCTGTGGGAAAGAGTGTTTAGTTGGGGGGTGCTGGAGGATGAGGAAAGCTTGAGCTTACATAGGTATGTGGAGACGGATATAAGGAAAGAGAGAAAGGATTTAGTGGAAGAGTGGGAATGGAAGTGGACGAAAGCCGAGGCAGAGAGAATGAGGAAGAAAGTAAGAGAAGAGATAGGAAGGGGACTTGGACATGATGCAGATGAATTGTACAATGTGATACAGGGCTGCAAAAGAGAGGGAAAGAGGGGCAATAGGCGTGAGCGGAGGGCCAATTACTGGTGGAATGAGGAAATAGAGGAGCTGTGGAGGGAGTGTAAGAAAGAACGAAGACGGATGCTGAGAGGAAGAGGAAGGATAGAGGGAAGAGGGAGATATAAAGAGAAGAAGAAGGAACTGGAGCGTAGAGTGGAGAGGGAAAAAAGAGGGAAGTGGGAAGAGTTACTGGGGGAATTGGAAAACAATCCATGGGGAAAGGCGTATGAGATAGCGGTGAAGAGGATGGGTGGAAATAGAAATGAGGTTCTAGAGGAGGATTGGGAGGAGATTATAGAGAAATTGTTCAAAGGGGGAGAAGGAGGAGTGGGTGGCAGAATTCAGGAAATCCAAGATACAAGGGGGGTAGTGAAAATGAGAGGGATAAGGCCGGTAGAGAAGTGGGAGGTAGAAGATTGGGGGAGAAATATCAAAGTGAGAAAAGCCCCAGGGATAGATGGCCTGAGGGGTGATATGGTGAAGAGGCTGTTGGATGACAATAGGGAGTACTTCTGGGAACTATTCAACAGGGTCCTGAGGGAGGAGGAGTTCCCGGAAGGATGGAAGGTAGCCAGGGTGATACTGATGAAGAAGGCGGGTAGAGAGGGGAAGCGGGCGGGGGACTATAGGCCTATCAGCCTGCTGTGTGGTATGGGTAAATTGATGGAGGGGATAATAAGGGATAGGATTGAGGAGGAAGTTGGTAGGAATGGGGGTTTTAGGGTAAACCAGCATGGGTTCACGAAGGGGAAATCTTGCATCTCGGCACTGAGCAAGGTGATGGGTTTGGTGGAAAGAGCTAGGGAGGGCAGCTGGAGGAAGAAGAAATTGGCCCTACTCGTGTTCTTCGACGTCGGGAACGCGTTCAACAGTGTCAGCAAACGGGCAGTGTTGAGCGCGTTGCTGAGGCTTGGAGTGGAGCAGGGGTTGGTTAACCTGGTGGAGGACTACCTGACGGGGCGTGTGATTGTAGACTCCAGAGGGAGGAGATATGAGATGGAGGCTGGAGTGCCTCAGGGCTCGGTTCTTGGACCGACGCTCTGGAAGTGTGTGTTTGATGAGGTTTGTGGGATAGTATGTGAAGAGGGATGTGAGATTACGGTGTATGCGGATGATGTGTGTCTGGTATGTACGGCAAAGGGAGAGGCGGAGATAGAAAGAAAGGCGGAGAGAATGTGCAGGAAGATTGTGGAGAAGATAGAGCGGTGCGGACTGGAAGTGGCGGAAGAGAAGACGGTGGGGTTGCTAGTGAAGGGACGGAGCAGGGCAAGGGAAGTGGGGGTGATGGTTGAGGGAAGGATAATTCGCATGGAGGAGTCTGTGAAATACCTAGGGGTGTGGTTGGATAGCCAATTATCCTTCAAAACCCATATGGTAAAGGCGGCAGAGAAGGGTAAAGTGAGGGCAGCATGGCTGGGGAGATTGATGTGTAATGTGAAAAGGCCGGGAGAGTGGAAGAGGAGGGTAATTGGTAGGACGGTAGAGCAGAGTATGCTGTACGGTGCGGAGGTGTGGGGTGAAAGAGCGGGGGTGAATGCGAGGGTTAGGCCACTTCTGCGGGTGCAGAGAGGGATACTGCTGAGGGTGGTGCAGGGGTACAGGACAGTGGGTGGACTGGCAGCAGCGGTGCTGGCAAGGTCCTACCCATTGGACGTGTTGGCTAGAGCTAGGAGCAAACGCTGGAGGGGTGCGACCAAAGAAGAGGTACGGGAATGGATCGAGGAGGAAATGGAGAGAAGGTGGGAGGAGTATGAGGGCGCGCTAAAAGGAGCGATTGGGAATAGGAGAGATTGGATGGACCGGAAATTCGGGGAGGTGAACTACTTCTTGACACAAGTGCTCACTGGACATGGGTCGAGAGTAGGGTACCTCCACAAGATTGGGAAACGAGAGACTGGTGTGTGCGAGAGGTGTGAAGTGGAGGATGATGTAGGGCATGTGTTTAGATGCTGGAGGAACGAGGAAGTGCTGAAGAAGTTGGAGAGGGAACTAGGGGAGGCGGTGTACTGGGAAAACATGGTGGAGATAATGTTGAGGGGGGAGGAGGAATGGATGGAGGTGAGTGGAGTAGTAGAGAGCATGGTAAGGGGGAGAGAAGGAGTCGATATAGCATGAGAGGCAGGAGTGATAGGAGGGAGAAGATGACAGTGTGAGCGGAGAGTGTGCGAGGGACCGCCGCCTGTCTCGAAGTATGCTAGGGTAGTGATTCCGAGGCGGGGGTAACGGCGAGTTTGAGGAGGGTTTGGTTGGTAGGCATCTCCTTGGGGATGAGTCCAACACTGTTT
This sequence comes from Lochmaea crataegi, assembly GCA_947563755.1. NCBI lineage: Eukaryota > Metazoa > Arthropoda > Insecta > Coleoptera > Chrysomelidae > Lochmaea > Lochmaea crataegi. The sequence continues at coordinate 48,605,849 of OX387428.1, forward strand.
GGGTCCTGGACCCATTCGAACATGAGTTTCCCATCTCGGCCCGAAAAAAAAAAAGGTTATTAAATGTACAATTAAATAAAGATGGTCATAAAAAGTTTATATGTGAAAGATGTTTAAATTATTTTTCTAATCAGGAAGTGTTAACTAATCATTCAAATTTATGTGAAAAAATCAATGATTCCAAAATAAACATTCCAAAAGAGAAAATTGTAAAGTTCAAAAATTTTTCAAATAATCAACGAACACCTTTTGTTATTTATGCTGATTTTGAATGTATGTTACAACCTCTTGAACATAATTTCCAGAAAACAACTAAATATCAAAAACATATTGCGTATAGCTGCGGATATTACGTTAAATGTGAATATGATAATTCTCTCTCATACTTCAACAGTTATCGTGGAATAGATTGTATGCAATGGTTTGCGCATGAAATGGAAATTTGTGCTGAAATAATTTATTCTAAATTTAAAAATATAATTCCTATGGATGAAAATAGGACAACAGTAAATGCTAAAATATGTCATATTTGTGAAACTGAATTTACAAATGTTGATATTATTGTTCGCGATCATAATCATTTCACAGGCGAGTTTAGAGGTTTTGAGTTTTCATAATTTGAGTGGCTACGATAGTCATTTCATTATAAGAGATCTTGCTAAACTAGGTAGAATTTCATTGTTACCAATCAATAAAGAAAAATATATTTCGTTTACTAATCATATGTCGAATAATATTAAATTCAGGTTTATAGATTCAATTCGCTTTCTGAATTCCTCACTTGATAGTTCGGTGAAAAATTTAGATGAGAAAAACTTGAACAATACAAAACATGAATTCAGAGACTGCAGTGATGAACAGTTCAAACTTTTAACAAAAAAAGGAGTATTTTGCTATGACTATATAGATAAATTGGAAAAACTTGAAGAAACTGAATTACCCGAGCCAAATGAATTTTATAATAAACTCTGTGATGAAGAAATCACTGAGGAGCGATATAAACATGCTCAGAATGTATGGCAATTGTTTAATATCCAAAATTTAGGTCAATACTCTGATTTGTACCTGAAAACTGATATAATGCTTTTATCAGATGTATTTGAGAATTTTCGAAATATTGGGTATTCCACTAGCGGCTTAGATCCAGCTTGGTACATACCATTCCTGGATATTCATGGGACTGTATGTTAAAATATACTAAATGCGAATTAGAACTATTACAGGATGTTGATATGATACTGTTTGTTGAAAATGCAATCCGGGGAGGAATAAGTCAATGCTGCTGTCGATATTCCGAAGCTAACAATAAATATATGAGGGAATATGATAATTCGAAGCCAGACAAGTTTATACTTTATCTGGATATCAATGCACTGTACGGATGGGCAATGTGTTAACCACTGCCATATGGAAATTTTGAGTGGGTTGACACAAACATTGATGTTAGTGACATACCTGACGACAGTCCCGAAGGATACATTTTGGAAGTGGATTTGGATTATCCGGAGGATCTGCATGACATTCATAGAGATTTTCCTTTTTGTTCTGAACATCGAGTACCCAAAGGCTCCAAATTACCGAAACTGTTGACCACTCTGTATAACAAAAACAAATATATCATTCATTCTCGGGCTTTAAAACAAGCTCTAGCACATGGGTTGGTGTTGACAAAAATTCATAGGATACTTAAATTCTCACAATCAACGTGGTTGAAACCTTATGTAGATTTAAATACAAGCTTTAGGAAAAAAGCTAAAAATGAATTCGAAAAAGGTTACTTTGAATTCAACGTAAATTCAATCTATGGAAAAACAATGGAAAATATTAGAAAACATCGGATTGTTAAATTGGTTAGTCAATGGGAGGGAAGGTATGGAGCAAAAAACTTGATAGCTAGTCCAAAGTTTACTGGAAGAACTGTATTCGATGAAGAAAGTCAGTTAATGGCAATCGAATTGAATAAAGCAGAACTTTATTTCAACAAACCCTTGTTCATAGGAATGTCTTTTTTAGATATTTCAAAAACTTGTATGTATGAGTTTCACTATGATTTCATGTTACCTCAATTAAAGGATTATTGTAAAATTTTATATACTGATACCGACAGTTTTATTTATGAAATTCAATGTAATGATATTTTCGAGGAAGTGATAAAACCTAACATTAACAGATTTGATACTAGCGAATATGGTGTTAATAATCCGTACAATATGCTACTTTGGTAGAATTATTACTCATTTTGTAGGATTAAGATCTAAAATGTATAGTTATAAGATACAGGATTCAAAGTTGGTTAAAAAATCAAAGGGTGTTAAATCGAGCATCATTGAAAAAGAGATTACATTCGATGACTACATCAGCTGTTTAAGGGAAAACAAAGATAAAATTATTTCGCAACGTACAATTCGTTCATATGCTCATAATGTTTACAGCATAGAGCAAACAAAAGTGGGTTTGAATGGATTAGACGATAAGCGTTGTATATTACATGATTCAATCAATACTTTACCTTGGGGTCATTATAGTTTAAAGTAGTTATATGTATTTGTATGTATCAATAAACTTTATAAATATATTTCAGTGTATGTATAAATAAACTATAAATATATTTCAGTGTATGTATAAATAAACTTTATAAATATATTTTAGTGTATGTATCAATAAACTTTATAAATATATTTTAGTGTATATATCAATAAAATTTATAAATATATTTCAGTGTTTTTTTTCTCGTTAGTATTCAAAACACATTCAGTATGGTTACATGTCCACAGAAAATGTTTTTAGGGGAAAATAATTCATTTGACTAATAAAATCTTCATAGTGGTTAGCAAATCTCATGAATTGAACTTTGAACCATGTGTTAGAATATTCGGAAAGGATAATACTATTGAATTGACTGAAGTGGAATGGTATGAACTTCTATCTTCAATTCAAGCTGTAACAAATGACTATACCATATATGGAACAAATTTTGAATGGAAAATAGTGACAGATCATTCCAGTATTTATTTGGAATCTGATTGTATAATGGAATTATGGAAATTACATCCATTAATAACGTGTAATTTGGAGCTACTGAAGAATCAACAATTTTATAGTTGTTTTAAAATTTTAAAACTTGGTGTGGATAGTGAGAACATTGTAAACTCAGCTCTCAACATAATGGACTCTGTGAAATATATAAATTGTGTAACATACAGCTTGGCTCTGAAAGTGATTTATAAATATCCTCATATGTTGAAGAATGAAGAAAGTAAGATTCAATAATACGATCACAGAAAGATTCAACAGAAAAACCTATGTATGCTGATAAGCTTAAAGAAAATAAAACAGAAGTATTGGTAATTAAACCAAAAGAAAAACAAGACAGTAAAAAAACAAAAAATGATATTAAGCAAAATATTAATCCAAAAAGTTTAGCAGTAGGAGTTGAAAATGTCAAAGAAGGGAAAGAAGGCGTGGTCATTATTAACTGTGACAATAAACATTCAAAGGAAAAAATTAAAAAAACAGTGGAAAACGAACTGGGAAATCAATATAGTGTTACAGAAGGCAGACAGAAAAATCCGAAGATTATAATAAGAGGAGTTGAAGAAGAATTTATATTAGAGGATGAAGAAATAGTAATACAAACTATTAGGGATCAAAATGAAATTGGCACAAACGACAATAGCATACTAAAAATACATTCAAGATACAACCAAAAAGGGAAGCAGAACAAAGGAAATATTATTCTGGAAACTGATGTTGCTTTACGAAACAAGTTATGTCAAGCTGGAAAGGTAAACATTGGTTGGCGAAGATGTATGGTACATGAATTTTTTTCAATAACAAGATGCTTTAAATGCGCAAGATATGGACATAAAGCGGCACAATGTGAAAATCAAGTTACCTGTTACAATTGTAGTAATAATCATAAGACAGCAGAGTGCAATTCAGATAGTATTAAGTGTATTAATTGTTTTGAAACTAATATAAAACTGAAAAAAACTTTAAACACTAACCATAAAGTAACAGATTCAGAATGTCCTTGTTATAAAAGAATTATTGATATTGAGTCAAAAAAGACAAAAAGTACCTAGCAATTACAGGATAAAGTAGATCGTAATAATAATAATGAATCAATAAAGTTGTTTCATCAAAATGTACAGGGTATTTCAAACTGTGTCAATAACTTAAATGTAATATTAAATAGTCTTAATGTTGATTTTGTTGTATTAACAGAACATTGGCAAAGTACAGACAGTATAAAAGCATACCAGTTAGAAAATTACACAATGGCGTCATTCCACTGTCGAACTGCTAAACTTGCACATGGGGGTGTGGTTCTATACTGTGCTGACTTTTTAAGACCAATTGTTAGACAAGATATTAACTCATTGAGTGAGGATTATGTTTTTGAATGCACTGCAGCGGAATTCAAAATAGACAATATTTATTACGTTATATGTGTCGTGTATAAACCCCCAAGTACGAAAACAGACGAATTTTTAAATAAATTAGATCAACTGTTAGATATAGCAGCTGATGATGATAAGTATGTGATAGTAGCTGGCGATTTTAATATAGACATGCTGCCTTTGCAAAAGAATGTTAGAGATATAAATCTTGTTAAAAATGTTTTGAATGCCTATAACATGAAATTCACAGTTGATACACCTACTAGAGTAACTAATACATCAAAAACGTGCTTAGATAATATTTATGTATCAAACTTCATCCAATTTAAAGTAAATATTATTAATAATAATATATCAGATCACTTTAATCAATATTTTTAATAAACAGGTAAAAAACGAAAACTCTTACCAACGTAAACGTATATTCAGTTCGCAAAATTATGAATATTTCTATAATTCACTTTATACGGAAACGTGGTTTTCAGTTTATGAAGCATTAACAGTGGATGAAAAATAAAACGCTTTTTGTGCAATAATTTGTACACACTTTAATTCGGCTTTTCCTTTTAAACAACTTCAGCCCAATAAATCTCGTAAACCTGAATGGATAACGAATACGGTTACTTGTGCTAAAGTAACCTTAAATCTCTTGTTTGAGCTATATATTCAAAATAAAATTCCAAAGCAAACCTACAATGAATAATAAAATATATTACTCAAATCTTATCAACCATGAAAAAAGAAAATATTATGATAATCGAATAAGCAACTCTGATAATAAAAGTAAGACCATTTGGAGTATCATACATAAAGAAAAGGGAATAAAAAAATCGAAAACTAATGGCATTAAAATAAATAATAAAGTAATAATTTCTCCATCTGAGGCTTCTACTACCTTTAATGACTTTTTTGTAACAGCAGCAAGTAATCTTGTAGGCACAACAACTATAAATGTAAATCTTAATCACATGTGTAATATTCAATCATCTATGTACATAACAGAAGTAAATGAAGCAGAAATCTTGGAAATTATCGCTAGTCTGAAACAAAAAAACTCTAGTGGAGATGATGGTATAAGTAATAAGATGCTTAAAAGAATGGCCCCCTTAATATTAGAACCTTTGACGTACATTGTAAATGCATCTTTGTTAAGTGGTATCTTTCCATCAAGGTTGAAAACAGCGGTTGTTAAACCATTGTTTAAGAAAGGCGATTCATTATTACTAGAAAACTATAGACCCATTAGTTTATTATCCAGTTTCTCGAAAGTTTTTGAAATTGCGATGTGTAGACGATTAATATCTTTCTTAGATTCTAACAACGCCATTGCACAAAATCAACATGGATATCAAAAAGGTAAATCCACTACAACAGCTGCGTTCAACTTTTTGAGAGAAATTCTTGATGCTCTAGACAATGGAAATATCGCCCTTGGAATATTCCTAGATTTATCGAAGGCCTTTGACTGTGTTCATCATACGACTTTACTCAATAAAATGGAGAAACTGGGGATTCGAGGATTAGCTTATGACTGGTTTAAGTCATATCTTAGTGAACGTTCCCAAAAAGTGTGCATTACAGTGAATTCTGTTGAATATATCTCAGACTCTAAACCAATTGAGCTAGGAGTTCCTCAGGGCAGTGTACTTGGTCCAATTCTGTTCCTATTGTACATTAATGATCTTTCATCATATCTAAGTGATCATTCAGTCACTATAACAAATTATGCAGATGATACAAATGTGTTAATTAAAGAAAATAATTTTGATGCTTTAAAACAGAAGGCTAGCTCGTCAATTTCAAAAGTTTCTGAATGGTTTCACAATAACTCCTTAATCATGAACAATAATAAAACACAGTGCATATTGTTTACACATAATCGTAACGAAACTACATATCCAAAAGAAATAGAAATTAATAATAATTCCATTGAATTAGAGACCAAAATTAAATTTCTGGGTATTACTATTGATGAACATGTGAGTTGGTTGGATCATGTACAAGTGCTCTGCAGTAAACTTAGCCAAAATTGTTATTCATTAAAAGAGTTAAAAAAAGTAGTTAGTCAACATACATTACTAACAGCATACTATGGTAACTTCTATTCACATTTATCATATGGAATTGTATTTTGGGGTGGTACACACAGTCAAAGGGGTTTTTAAAATACAAAAGAGAGCAGTGAGAATCCTAGCTGGTTTGAAAATTCGTGATAGTTGCAGAGGTCATTTTAGAACTCTTAATTTACTTACTGTACCTGCCTTATATATATATGAATGCGTGTGTTATGTACATAGAAATCGTGATTATTTTTATAAGTTTGTAATTAATCATAGTTATGACACCAGACAAGTAGACTTGTTTCGTTATCCTATCCATAAAACTACTTTACTGGAAAAGGGCTGTTTTTATAAATGTTTATACTTTTTTAATATACTTCCAAAACAAATCCGGGACATTGCGTCAATTAACCAATTCAAAAAAACCATAAAAAACTTTTTAATATCTGCAGAGCCTTATGATATAAATGATATCAACAAAACTATTTTTCTTTTTTGACTCTTGAAAATTCCTAATATTTCATTACTTATAACTGTAACTAAATCTAACATATATCTATAATAATTTTTTTTTTAATTTTAATGTTTAATACTTAGTGTTTGTTTTTGTAATCTGTATTTATACAGTGCTATTCAAAAGTCCCCTCCCCCCTCGTATCTTTTGAACGGCTACACTTACATTAATAAAATTTGGAGGGTGAAAATAAAGTGTTGTAAACTTCTCTACGAATGGTAACAGGTGACGTAATAGTAATAGATGACGTCACAGTGCCACTCTGGCCAATAATTTTAAATAGGACCTTATGGCAAGTGATATCTCGTTTGAAAGGCATTGACATTGGCTACATGGCCATATTAATTTTGTTTGGGTTTAAACTAATTTTGACGGATAAATTAAATAAATACCAAAATTATTGAAATTATTTTTTTAAATTTAATTAATCAAATATCAACAATGGATTCTTATAGCAAGTGTTCAAAATGTGCTCCGTCTACTTCCTGACAGTAATACATCCTATTAGTAAACTCTTGTCGTACTCGTTCGAATGTGTCAGCTGAAATTGCATTGCATTCTTCAATAATTCTTTCTTTCAAAACGCCAATGCTATCTGGTGCCGTAGTATAAACCTTGGATTTTAAGTACCCCCATAGAAAAAAATCTAATGGTGTCAGATGTGGTGACCGAGGTGGCCATTCTATAGGACCTCGCCGGCCGATCCATCTACCTCGATATTCTTCATCCAGGTAACGTCTTACTGCACCATAATAATGTGCAGGAGCACCATCTTGTTGAAATGTTATTTCCAGATGGCCGAATTCATCTGGATTATCTTCCAGAATTTCAAGAATTAACGGCTCAATTGCATTTTGTAACATCTCCAGATACACTTCACCGCTTAAATTTGAATTTAGGAAAACAGGACCAACTATGTGGTTTCCCAAAATACCTGCCCAAACATTGACTTTTTCTGGTAATTGGGTATGTTGTTCACGAAAGGTGTGAGGATTTGTGTCACTCCAATACCTTACATTTTGTGTATTCACATTTCCATTGAGGCAAAACGTACTTTCGTCACTAAAACAAATTGTTTTGACTAATTTTATTTGTCAAACATTCACAAAATTCGAGTCTTCTGTCGGGGTCGTCATCCGAAAGGTGGTGCACCATTTTTAACTTGTATGGATGAAATTTATTTTTAGCCAATACTCTCTGTACTGTACTTTTACTTACTTCACAGATAGACGCAACTTTAGTTGAAGAGGAAGTAGGGTTTACTACCATTTCAGCAACTATATAAATTTTTTTATCATCACTAAATGTTGGTCGACGAGATCGTTTGGCATCTTGAACACCACCTGTTGCTTCAAACTTGTGAAGAAGCTCCCTCAAATAAGTTCTCGAGATAGGGCGATCTGGGTATCTCTCATTAAATAAACGTTCCGCCGTGAAATAATAATTTTGGTATTTATTTAATTTATCCGTCAAAATTAGTTTAAACCCAAACAAAATTAATATGGCTATATAGCCAATGTCAATGCCTTTCAAACGAGATATCACTTGCCATAATGTTCTATTTAAAATTATTGGCCAGAGTGGCACTGTGACGTCATCTATTACTATTACGTCACCTGTTACCATTCGTAGAGAAGTTTACAACACTTTATTTTCACCCATCAAATTTTATTAATGTAAGTGTAGCCGTTCAAAAGATACGAGGGGGGGAGGGGACTTTTGAATAGCACTGTATATATTATTTTTATATTCTTATATGCAACTGTATTTTCACAAGCAACGTGTTGACATGTACTATACAATGTAAATTGTTCCTGGTACGCAATAAATATCTATCTATCTATCTATCTATCTAATGAAAATGTTCACATTCACTTATTGATCACCTGGGCTTTCGCTTACAAAAGCACCCGAAAATGCGAATTGAGATATCACGATGACTTGAGATTTCAACGTCGAATACAGGAAGCTGCTATTATTATTAATCCTATATTAGATGTAAGTCACAGAAATAAAGTATATCGACGAATAAATAATTTAAATTAACTCTTTGTGTTTTTTTTTCAATGAAACAAAAGTATAACGTATACGTTTTTTATTCAAAATTATTACAATTTATACAATACTATTTTTATTTATCCATGATTGAGAGTTCATTCCAAGCCACTTAACTAATAACCGATCACCTTTTTTTTCTCAACACTTTTTCAATTAGAAAAACATCCGGATATTTCACTTTTTGTAGCTCTTCTGAATAGAATGCCCCTCGAATTTCTTCTTTTTTCTCATCTTCCAAAATGTAAGTAGTGGGATTGGCGACAGATTTAATCTTGAAAACCTCAGTAGTCCAGTTGGGAGTGTATCCTTTTTTAAACACGTGTCGATATTTGCTGATACGAACATAATCACCTCTTCTAAATTTTGCTGGTTTGGGATCAATGGTTTTGATGTTGTTGAATACAACGATATATTTGGCATTTTTATCATTAATTTTACTGGGTATTTCACCCGTTGTAGAGTGTCTGGTATTGTTATATTTTGCAGCAATTTCTGGAAGAATATTTAACCATTTATAAGAACCTTCCATACTAAATCGCTTCCATAATAGTGTTTTCAACGTTCGAATTACTCTTTCTGCAATACTAGCCTTGAGATTTGAAAATGTACTGTAGTGATTGATATTGTATGTTTGCATTAATCGTTGAAATTCTTTGTTGTAAAATTCAGTTCCATTATCGGTTTGTAGATTAGCAGGTGTGGTATTCATTTTACTCAGTATAATTCTCATAGCATTTGTAATTTCTTTTCCTGTTTTCCTCTTGACTGGTTCCACCCAAACATATTTACTAAATGCATTGATTACAACTAAAATATAATTATATCCCTTGTTTTCTTTGGCATGTGGTGACATAATGGCCAAGTCTGCCTGGATCAAATCGTGTAGCCCCTTCACAATAACATGTCGTCTTCTATAATTTATTCGAGCTGGAGCATGTAATTCTTGTATTACTTGTGCTTTAGACATTTTTTACTAACGGACACTGTAACAATAGTTCAATGCAGATAGCAGCTGGCGTTCCTAATTTAAACTTAATTATATCTCCTTTTATAATATTTTTGGTAGATAGTAGATTTATTAGCACCACTCCGTCTGCTGTATAATGTGATACACTTTCAATTATGCAAGCAAACGGAAATTTGAAAGCAATACCCCCATCATCTAATACATAGTACTCTTTATTCAAACTTTGTTTCTTCTCACCTCGCAAACGAACTAGACATTTAATATGATAATCAAATGAGTCGCAAATATAAAATGGAGCAGTTAGTTCAGCCGGACTCAAATAATGTTCATTGAACTTGATTCAAACTCTATTCTATCTCCTTTAGTTACAATTTGATTTTCTAGTAACTGATTAATGGGGTTGTTATGATTTTTATATGAAACAAATAAAGGTGATGGATAGCATTGAATACTTTCAACCTTTCCGGTTATCGGAAAAGTGTACACAGTGGTTAAATCATCTAATACATAATTAGTTTTACTTAAATTTGGGTTGTTTTTTCAATGAATGTAAAGTATACATTTACTATGATACTTAGATGGTTGACATATGTAAAATGGAACATCTTGAGGTTTACTTTCGTCGATAGTAAGAAAATGTTGATTAAACTTGTTGATAGGCATGATGTGAACTGAGCAGTTGCGGAGTAAATGCTCCATTTATAGGATTATTTTTCCTTCACGTAATTCTTCTATAATCGAAACTATTTCGTTATTATGAGCAGAACTACCTGCATTCTTTGAACTCAAAAGTAATTTCAATCTTTCAACTATTTCATTGTAGTCATCAAAATATTTGTAGTCTACGGGCTTTGACGAATATTTCATCATTGTCATTCCCTTTCCCCTCCTTGCCATATTTCTAGTAATTACATTTCTCAGCATAGCGGAAGTTTGCGTACCAGATCTTGCTCTTATAGGTGGCTTAAGTTTCGGTTTTATAATGAAAAGATATTTATCTTTGATATCATTGGCAATTTTCTTAATAGGCAAGTCAGGATCATAATTTCGATGGATAGCGTTTGTTCGTTTTATAATATCCACGTAATTGTCAATATCTTTCTGATTCTGTAATGTAGGATTTTTCAAAAACAGTAAATCGTACAGACCTACAGTACCAGGGTATTTAATATTTTTAACTGAAATATTTGCACCTTCAAAATCTACTTCAGAATCTCCGATATAAAACTTTTCTTTGATAGGATCGCGAAATAAACCCAAATCATGATCATATTTACCATATACGTCACGTACCATTCCTTCAATATACTCTCGAGGCAGAGGACTTTTGAATTGATCAAAATATTCGCGATACACCTCAGGATTGGATAAAGTTTGATAAAATTGAGAAAGGGTATCTTCACTGAATTGGTCGTCGCGACTCTTATCAATCTCATCATCATTATGATCAATTTGAGATTGAAACACTTCTTCGGGTGCAGGTATCATATTCTCTAGCTGAGTGCTATTGAATAGTGGTCGAGCAGGGGGAGTAGTTAGATACGCTAATTTATTATATTTGGTGATTTGCGATTTAGGTGTTATAGGTGACATTGATTTTCTTTCTTCTTTAATCGATTGTTGAATTGGTTCCTTTAAAGCGGACACCAATTCCTTAAGTGGTCGCGTAATTGGTTGGTATGATTTTTCTAACTGAGATTGAGATTGAACTATATCACTTTTCAAACTCTTATATTTTTTCTTTAAAGCCTGGCGTGCCTTTACGAGTTGTTTCGCTAATTGTGTCTCCATGGTTACTACTAGGTGTATCTTCTCATCAATACTATTTATATACTAACAAAAATGTCAAACCCTTTTCTATATCGACCAGACGTCATTGTACAATCTTTATCAATTGTGAGAAATCCAAATTTATCTTGCCAACAAAACGAACATAAATTTTTCAAATCTTGAAATGACATATCAACGTTAACGTGATCATCATAAATGTGTTTCAAATTGGTCATATCTTGTTGAAAGACTAATAAGAGATTTGCATTATCTCTAATTAGCTGTTTGGGTATTGCCGAATATGTTTGACATAAATAGAAGCAGTCTGTGTATTTGTGTCGACCAAAACAAAAATAACTTTGCATTATGTTCCGATTACATGTAGCAACATCGTCAAACATTATTATAGAATTATCTTTATTTAAGTCTGGAGAAATGACATCTTCTGCATTATCATATTCTTCATAGCCAATCTCTTTTATGGGTTGAATTAGATTTCTTAGATAAGTATATTTTGGTTGCTGTAGACTTTTCGAGTGAACACACATTTTCAAATCTCAAACCATTAGGATGATCAATTAACGATAACATAACATTTGTTTTTCCACATCCACTAGGACCAATAATTAGCCCTCTTTTCGAATCTCCTCCAAACATTGCACCATGTTTTCCAATTTGTTTCACCACTCCATCATCATAATTTTTAATGGGTAGTGAAAGTTGTTGTTTATGAATCTCCATGTTGACTGAGGGTATATAAGCACATGTCACTATATATAAGAACTTAGAATGAAACGAACCAGAAAAGTAGGAAGAGGTTTCATTAATCCTCTCATCAACAAGCTTCCTGTTGAACTGCATCTACCTGGGTACGAATTTTGTGGTCCTGGTACTCGGTTAGAGGAGAGACTACGACAAGGAGACTTGGGAATTAATCCTTTGGATCAAGCGTGCAAAGAACACGACATTGCTTATTCTCAAAATAAAGATTTGAGTAAGCGACATCTGGCAGATAAGATTTTAGAAAACAAAGCTTGGGAAAGAGTAAAGGCGAAAGACGCTAAAACAGGTGAAAAAGCGGCTGGTTGGTTTGTTACTACAGCTATGAAAGCTTAGCGTAAAATTGGAATGGGAATGAAAAAAAAGAGAGTTGGGAAAAAACGTACCATTCGAACTCCAAAAAAGGGTGGTTTCTTACCATTACTGTTACCATTACTAGGAGCATTAGGAGCTATTGAGGGCGGTGCAGCTGGAATTGCAAAAGCAGTGAATGATGCTAAAGCCAATCGTGAACAACTAACTGAACAACAAAGACATAACGCAGCAATGGAGCAAGCGGTAAAAGAAGGTCAAGGTTTCTATCTACGACCCTATAAAGGATATGGTTTGAAAAAAAAAGTTTGGAATCCAAAAAAATTTCGCTGAGCTTACCACGTCATGCGATGACAAATATTGAGCTAGAAGAGTATGCAAAATATATTCCTAATTTTCGTGGTGTTTTCATGCGGGATACGTTACCTAGTAAAATAAAAAAATATGAGTCAGGTATAGTCAATCTTGATGGTACAAGTGGAAGTGGAACTCACTGGACTGCTTACACTAAACATGACAAGCATGTGATTTATTTTGATACTTACGGTAATTTACCCCCTCCATTAGAATTAGTTAGATATTTTAAGAGTGATGGGTTGGTTGATATAAACTATAATTATGATGTGCTACAATCATTTAATTCACATCAGTGCGGTCAATATTGTCTACGGTTTTTATTTAGTCACTCAGTTGGATCATTATGTCATACACATTTACTTTGAGTGGAGAATCATCAGTTTTAAGTGATGATTTTAATCCCCCTATTTATTTAGACGAAAATGCTAACTATGAAATAGGTTTAGCAAATTTTGATAGTTTTAATAGTATTAGTAACGTACATGAGCAAAGTAATGTGTTGGTGTGGGGTGATCATGATGAATATAAATTTGAAATTCCTGTTGGAGCATACGAAATTAATGATATAATACAAATTATTGAACGGGAACTGATTCAGACTGGAGTTAGTATTCGTATTAGAGCAGATCCACGAACATCAACACTTACAATTAAAAGTAGTGTTTGGATTAATTTTGACATTGATAATTCTATAGGTCATCTTTTGGGATTTCCCAGACGAAAACTAAGTCCAAATGTAATTCATACTTCTAAAAGTGTCAACATTTTACAAGTGAATACCATTTGTATTGACTGTAACATTGCGGTTGGTTCTTTCCTCAATGGAAAACCAGTTCACATTATTCATCAATTTTTCCCACAAGTTCCAAATGGGTATAAAATAGTGGAACAACCACTAACAATACTCTATTATCCAGTAAACATCAAAACTATCGACAACATTACTGTGAGAATTCTCAATCAGGTTGGAACTTTGATCAATTTTCGCAAAGAAACTTTAACGGTTCGACTACATCTGCGAAGAATAGAATAATGGTTTGGCGGTTTTCGGAACATCCATATCATCCATATAAAAGGCAATTCGAAAAAACAGTGCAACATTGGTGACTGATCGGTTAACATCAGAAAATCGTAAATTTTTACAGTCTGTTGGATTTCAAGTTTTAGTATAATGGAAATGTTACACGTTTCGGTTGAACCATTTATTGATAATACCATTGAAGATTATCAGTTCCATACCTACCAACCTTATACTTCTAGAAATTTAAATTATAATGATGAAATCAGAATTCCTATTCAAGATTTGGATGCATTCACACTACCATGTAATAGTTATCTTTATTTAGAAGGTAAAATCTTGACTGATCAAGACAAAGTACCCACAAAATTTCAACTTATCAACAACGGTATTGCTTATTTGTTTCGAGAACTACGATATGAATTGAATGGTGTTGTAATAGATTCTGTTAGAAATGGAGGTTTGGTTTCCACAATAAAAAATTATTTGTCGCTCACTGACAATGAGAGTAAATTACTGCAAAACGGAGGATGGTTTCCCAAAGATGGTAAGATTCTTGTTGATGGCAATGGAAACTTTAATGTTTGCATACCGTTGAAATTATGGTGTGGATTATTCGTGGATTTTCGCAAAATTGTACTTAATATGAGACAGGAGTTGGTGTTAATTTGCGATAAAGATGATATAGATGCGGTTATCGCGAACGATAATAGCGAAAAGCCGAAAATTCAAATTAATAAATTACGTTTTCAAACCTCCATTTCCGATGAAGATGTTACCTCCAGATTTACACAAACAGGCTACTTGGTTAATGACAAATCATCATTACATAAATTGGGACGCCGGATTTACACCTGTTCATACTTTTGGTGTCTTGTTTCAAGATTTGCTTACCAACGTTGAAGCGGTTTATGTCAAAGGTAAAGAAAAGGCAAATTATTTAAGAACATTTTCGACAGTTCCCGTTTATGAATTTGATGAACAACCGAAATTGGAACATATGGATCCATCATGTTTCTACCATATGAATGATAAATGTATATGTGCAGTAACAAATGTATATTTTTTGTATAATAACTATTTAATGCATAAATAAAACAATAATTAAATTTCATTAATTTTTTATTTCATAATTACATTTTTATTTTTCCTGTTCTTCCTCCCCATCATTCTTCAAGCGAAGTAACTCCGGCAGTAAGTGATTGTATTCGTACATCCATCTATCCAAATTTAAGTGTTTTAATAATTGTATTAAACATACAATACAAATCACACCTTTCGCGAAATATTTGCAAGCGTCAGCTCCTTGTCTATACCTATCCGCATGCTGCATACACTCTTCGTGTGTGTATTTTCTTCCCATTCCATATACTGCTTCCCGCTCATACACTTTTTCTCGTTCATTCAAGTCAAATACTAACGTTTGCACTGCTGCTTTCAATTCTTCCATTTTGTAAACAGTTTTAACTTTCAGAGTCTTATTTGCTCGAAATTTATACAGCTTTTCCCCACCACATTTTGATGATGGTGTTGGGTATATAAGTAGGAGGAGTTGGGTATAAAAATTACATTTCACAACATGACTAAGTTTTTGTGCAAGAAATCGATTCATGATTTCACTACCGAAGAATTTAAAGAGCTTCCAATTGAATACCTAATAGAGAATGTGAGACCTTCAGTTCTGCTGGATATTTGGCATAAACTTCCATATGCCTTTCAATCCAACTTTCAATTGCAAATACGATTACCTTGTTTTGTTCACTATAATCGTCCTGATTGGATAACTCATTGGGATGGACCTGCCAGTGCACAAGAAAATTGTCATTTTTGTAAATATGCACTGAAATTATAAATTGTACTATTTGATGAATAAATAAAATACTTAAAATATTTTACTGATTTTTTATTTTATGATAACATATTATTTTCTTCCTCGTACTGTTCATAGACACCATCCTCCTCCTCCTCATTCTTCAAGCGAAGTTCCTCCGGAAGTAAGTGATTGTATTCATACATCCATCTTTCCAAATCTAAGTGTTTCAATAACTGCATTAAACATACAATGCAAATTAATCCTTTTACAAAATGTTTGCAAGCGTCAGCTCCTTTTCTGTACATCTTCGCCTGCTGCATACGCTCTTCTACTGTGTATATCCTTCCCCTACCATATATCTGCTCCCGATCAAACATTCTTTCATGTTTGTTAAAGTCATATACTAAACTTTGCACTGCTCCTTTCAATTCTTCCATTTTGTAAACAAACACTTTTTAACGTTCAGAAATCTTATTGCATCGAAATTTATACAGCTTTTCCCCACCACTTGCATTTCAGCTTTTTCCCACTACTTAATTGAAAAACAAAATGAGATCTGAAAATCCCAAGCGTCACCTCAAAAAAGGTCACCGATTCTAAGGTCACACAAAAACCTGTTTCAAGGTTCCACAAAGTTAGTGATCAAGGTGAACATGGTCAAACTGGATCTACAAACAGGTTCAAATTACTCGGTATCCAGTGGTGTCTAGAGGTCAATCCGTTCATTTGACGTATATAAATAAACTGAAGGTTAACTACTAAAAAAGCGGCTCTACAAACAGGTTCTCAAAACCGGCTAACCAGGTTCTGAAAACCGGTTTGTGTCACAGTATTGGTGTAGTTACTCTACTCAAATCATCTCTTAAAAAACGATATTTTTCTTTCAATTCCTGTTCTAACAATGTTTCTAAGGGATTAGCCCGAATTTCATAAAATTTAATTTTTCTGATCGGACGAATATCTCTGCTTCTTAATATTCTTCCATCATTCTTAAATCATCCAATCATCGAATGTTACCCCGAGCTTAAACTACCTATTTCCTTAGATTAAAATTACTTCCAAAGTTACTCCCAGACTAACCTCGGAGTAGCCTATTCCTTGTCTAATATGCGTTTATTAATAGCGTATCTGTTAAACTAATGGTTTAACCATAGAATAAAGTTAGTCTTAGGTTACTCCATGTTTATTAATAAGAAGATATAACTTTGTGTTTTTGGCCATTTTATGCCAGTATAGTTTTACTTTGTGTTAAAATATTCGATTTTATGCCGATATCGACTGCACTTTTAATTGCTATTTATTAGTTGTGCCGGTATAGACTATTACTGTGAGTGTTTTTTTATTTGGTTTAATACAAAATGGACAGCAATTTAATCGGAAAAGGTGCCAGGGCAGAGAATATGCTGTCAATGATTGGTATTAGGTAAATTCAAAAAAATATTGATCTAAAAATATTGAATACTGACAATGAAAATTTGGTAGGCTATAAAAAAACGGAGCAACAAGGGAAAGGCCCACATTGGAAAGTTTGCAGTCTTAGTGCAGGAGTCTCAAAGTCTCAAACCCCTAATTAGATATTGACAAGTCCGATCATGGTAATTATTTTTAAAATTATTTAGTAATATTATTACAGCACTTTTTGCAGATGTTTTGGCTGACAGCGCATCAATTATACATCAACATGAAAAACCAGCTTCCAACAGCACGAAGAAAGGTGGAGGTAAATCATGGTTTCACGATAATAAATGGCTAAGAATCACATAGTAATATACCCACATGTATTTTTTAGATGGCGTATCTAGTAAGGAAGAACAACTTACTATTTTAAGTGTTAATGACAATATGGACCCTAATATCCTAAGTGGTAAAAATATAATTCTAAGTGACAACGCCAATTTGGACATTGCAGCACAATGTTTTATACCAAATTGTAAGCTGACGTTTCTCTATTATTTTAGGTCTTTTAATTTGTGAAATATTGTAATTTTTAGATAACACCAAGCGGCATGACAGAAATTTAAATCCCTTATCAAGAGATTATTCTGATGATGAAAAACCTTTTTTGTCAGATGACTCAATCCAAGATCCGAATTATGACAGCGATTCATCATCATCAAGTTCAAGCTAATCTGACGATAACGAAGGTGTACCGGCTAATACTGTAAACCTATCAGCCGAGCGAGATATTACCAAAAAAAAGAACGAGAAAAAGAAAAGCAGCCCCATCCGATTGGAAAAAATTCGTTACCAAGAGTCTAAGAAACACTGGCAAAGCATACAAAACGTTGGGAAAGAGATTAGCAGTTTCAGAACGACAAATAAAACCACCGTGTGATAATTCCAAATGCAAACAAAAATGCAGCACCAAATTCACAAAGGAAGAAAGGTTAGTCCTATTTAAAAACTACTGCGACATGGGTGATGTTGTAAAACAACGTACCTATATTATGTCGCTTATTCAGGAAGTTAGCCCTTGATGCAGATATCCACGTAATACCGAACTGCAAACCACTCATTTTTTTTCTTAAAAGACGGCAAAAAATTAAAAGTTCGTAAGTATTTTTTCATATGAACACTAGGCATTACAGGGCGCTGTATCCGAACAATAAAGTAGACTATAAAAGATTGTACCATAGCCGAAGATAACAGAGGCAAACATTCTAACCATAAAGACATTTCCAAGGACATAAAAGACGGTGTTCGATTCCACATTTCGTCAATCCCAACTATTGAAAGCCAATATACACGGGCACATACCGAAAATCTTTATATAGATGGAAGTAAGATAATTGCTCAGTTACATCGTGATTATAAAGCCGAATGCGAGAATCAACAAAAACCTTTTGCTAATCTCACTATGTACAGGGACAACTTCAACCATGAGTTCAATATAGCATTCTTCATTCCTAAAAAATATTAGTGCCAGGACTGCGTCTCCTATGAAACTTTAGCAGAAGAAGAAAAGAAAAGGTTAGAAGAGGTACATAACACCCACATTTAGGAAAAAAACTGAGCAGAGAAGAAAAGGAAAGCGACAAAAAGAGTACTTTTTCCTCATATCAAGTGGCATGTTTTGATTTGCAAACCTCTCTACCAACACCAAATGGACAAGAGAACTCCGTATCTTCTAGCCACCTTATTAGTAATGAATTTTCTTCTCAGTGTGTTTCTGAAGAGAGTAATGAACATGAGAGTTTTGATGATCAACAATTAAATGTACCTACTTGTAGTTCTATATCAGTAGATTCTAATGAGGATCTGGAAAAGTTTAGTTTAAAACTATTTGGATCTCTCTTGCTTCGGAATGTAAACATTTTTTGAGCTATAATTCTTTGCAAACGATAATAGATGGTATTTATGATATGAACAATATTAATAATCAATTTATATAACAAAATATTTCTAAAGATAACATAAATATTGATCCCAGTTTTGTAGAAAATAATATCTTCAAAATGTTGTTTAATCCTGCACATGGTAATTTAAGAACTAAATTTATTAGAGATAAATATTACCAAGCAAATTTTAACTTTATAGCTCCTGTTGAAGTGCAGCTCTCGGAGGTTTCCAAATATTATTATATTCCTATAATTTACACACTTAGAACACAAAGATTATTTCTCATCTCATAGATGGGGGTGCTTTCGCAATAGTAAATTTTTACAAACAAATAAGAATGCCATCCAAATTTTACTGTATCAAGATGCTTTCGAGATTTGTAATCCATTAGGATCGGCCAGGAAAAAACATAAAATTGTTGGTATATATTTTAGTTTGGGCAATAATATTCCTGCTTGGCATAGATCAAAAGTAGAAGAACTTCAGTTAATTGCGTTGTGTTGTAAAAAAGATGTGACTGAGTTTAGTTTTTCTAAAATTCTCGATATTATTATTAAAGATTTAAAAGTTCTAGAAACTGAAGGAATAACGGTAGATACTAAATTTGGATCAATAAATATCAAAGGTACTGTAATTGCTTTACTTGGAGATAACTCAAGAAACCATCAAATAGGTGGATTTACCGAGAATTTTAAAATTTCTTCTAATTTTTGTAGACATTGTTACGTTCACAATTGGAATAAAATGCCTTTGTTAAAAATTTCTAATTTTCGAACAATAACATCATATGAATCTGACGTCAGCGTAGCTGCAACTTCAGGAGATAACTTCAGAGGTGTTAAATATGAATCCGTCTTAAATTCATTAAAATATTTTTATGTTCGTGCTCCAGGAATGCCTCCCTGTATTGCTCATGACTTATTTGAAGGAATTGTTCAATTTGATTTAAAACTGGCAATTAATAAATGTATCAATGAGAAGCTTTTAACATTCGAATATATTAATAAAAAGTTCAAAGACCTGAAGCTAGACTTTGTAGATAAAGTGGATGTACCGTCTTTGAGAAAACAAGATAAAAAACTAATTGGATCGCCAACACAAAATATGTGGTACATACTGCTCATACCATTTGCCTTAAAAGACAATATCAATTGACATCAATCTGAAATTTGGAAATTTATTTCAAGTTTGGGTGATATATGTCTTTTCGTCCTTACATTCCATATATCATCTAATCAACTAGGAGTTCTTCGAAATTTAGTGAATTAGTATATTACAGATCGACAGGCAATATTTCCAAACAATCCTTTGCGCCCTAAGCATCATAATTTAACCCATTACCCATATCTAATTAGAAAATTTGGCCCTTTAAAACATTCATGGTCTCTAAGGTTCGAAGCTAAACATCAATAAGGTAGTTGAGGCCAGTATGGCCCAGCGGGTAATATGGCCCAAAATCTAAAACATTTATTAGCAATCTGGCAACATCATATAACTGCCTGTAACCGTCAAGGACAGTTTGAGCGACCGCTTGCCGCCACAGTTTTGCACGTAGCAGGCAGTTGGTTTCTGACTGCCGGGTTATGCATGTGTTGTAGGTTATGGTAGGACCTCCACCCATATATTACACCATAAGGGAGTGGTATTACATCAGCCTCGGTGCACAGTCAGCAATTATTACCGAGCATATAAATTGCAGAACATTGTAATTCAGGTCATTCTTATTTTGTCATACCAAATGTAAAGTTCATAATTGTAACATTGTAATAATAAAAATATTTTTAAAAACTCTTCCGACTTACACAGTACGGTAATTGGCGCAGTCAGTAGGATTGTTTCGAGGCGTTTTTCGTGTGCATAACGTGAACCGTCGTGAATTTCAATTCTTTCTGAAACGAAACTTACAGTTTTTTTCGAAAAAAGGACTTAAAGACTTCCTTGTGAGTGTCCAGGCGGAGAATACGTCCCAGCACTATAAAAGAAGACTTGGAAATTGGGTGAGCCATCCTATTATCCTTCCTTTATTATTTTAATTTATTACAACTGTTCTTGTGGCAAAATTTTGAATCAGGTAATTTGTTATAATTTTTCGGCTGATTTGTTGACCACCTTTTCAGGCTAAGAACCAAAGGGAACGGTCTGCAAAATTGTAAGAGGTAAATACATGTTTTTGAGTATCTTTGCATGGAATATGTATTCGCTAGTGAAACTATGTCTTTTTTTTTCACTTATTATGTTGTCTCGATGTCGATGTTAATATGGCCAGTGCCCATGTGTCGGGTCATGGGCACATTAGCCTACTTAATTAAAAGAAGATTTAATTTTTTTTTAGTTTTGATATGGGGAAAGTATGCAAGAATTTACGCAAGCGATAGTCTCAAGACCAACTTGAACAGGCCATAGCAGCTGCGAGAAGTGGAGAATCTCAAAGAAATGTTTGACTACTACTAGATTTCAAATACCGAGGCGCACTTTACGGCGATATTTACATCAGGGATTGTCGGAAAAGAAGCTGGGTCGTCCAAGCATACTGAATCGTCGGCAGGAAAGAGATTTTGTGCAGCGATTCAAGCGAGAAAGGCTGTCGCCTCACCATACACCATCAACAACGTGTTATGTCTGAATAGGGAGTACGACGGGTTCATATGGTTGCGCCTGAGCATACAGAAAATGTCACCGTTGCGGATTGTTGTAACGCTATGGGCAACTCTATTCCACCTATGATATTGTTTCGAGGAAAACGTCTAAAACTAGAATTTTGCGACAATTTACCCCATGGATCCCTTGTAAAGATGACACATAAAGGGTCTATGATGACGCAACTCTTCAATGAATTTTTAAGACATTTTGCTCAGTATAAGTCAAACAGATCTACACTTCTTGTATTTGATGGAGCTTCCAGTCATTTAGATTACACAATTGCTGAAACAGCTGAGTCTCTCTTGGTATCACATTATTTTGTTTGCCGTCAAACACCACTAATGAGCTCCAACCACTAAGCAAGGCAGTATTTCGCTCTTTTGAAGCCAACTGGGACCTACCCTCGAAGAACCCTAAACAAGGCCAGATTAACATAATTTTGTCCCGTGTTTGGCCCAAATGTATGACACCAGAAAATATTATAAGCGGATTTTGAGGTACAGGATTGTTTCCTTTAAATCCTGACTCAATACCCGATGCAGCTTTTGCACCTTCTTTAGTAACAGAGCGAGCCATGCCTGATGAAATAAACGCAGACAATAGTGGAAGCTCCGAAAGGTCAAGCGGTGAGATTTCGTCTGATGATGATGTTCCATTGGCAGCTAGAATAATTAATCCAGTTTCTCTAGAACCTTCTCCAAATAGATTGAATAAATCTTTTCACGAAATACTTCCAACTCCTACTGATAGAAAAAGTAATAAGTGGAAATAATTAGGCGTAGAGCTTTTACAAAGCTCAGCAAGTGACAAAATACCTTTTCTCTGAGAGACATGGCGAATCAGCTATGAAGTCTTCAGATCCGAAACATCCAGTTCCATCAACATCTAAACAGAAAAGTTTTATCCCACAGTCTACATCTAAGCAAACTACACAGGAGTCATGGATATGTGCAACTTGTGATAAAGAGGACCAACTTGACATGCGAATGTGTACAAAATGCCTTACTTGGAACCATAAGGGGATGGGTTGGCCTCGAGACGGACGATGATGAAGAATTTGAGTGCTGTTGACTTCTTGTTTTCATTTTTACATTCTAAGTTAGTTTTTTTGTGCATAAGCATCTTAATTTAATTTATTTTTCAAATGTGTATTGAAGTGTTACTTAAATTTCGTAATTTTGTTTGCTGTATTCATGAAATGTTCTAATATTTGTTTAAAAACAAAATTTGATTTTTAATTTTGTAAAAACATCTTTAAAAAAATAAAACCGGCTCAATCTCCCTAAGTTTAAAGATTTTTTTACTCTGGGCCATATAATCCGACCAGATTGGTAATATGGCCCTAGAGCAGTGCAAAGGATTTCTATATATAAATCTATTACGAATCTATTTCTGACCAGGTTAAATTACATAGGTATGTCGGCCACAAACTTACCTATCATGTGGTTGAAAAAAATATTCCGAAAAATATTCTGGTTCCATGGAAAAAAATTATATTAAGGTGGGCCATATTTGCCTCCACTACCTTACTTTAAGAACATTATTCGTCACTCACCAAATTTCAAGAATGTGCTTAGTTCATGTTCTTATAAGCATCAGTTATTACAAGCCCTTAACTTATCACAGAATACCTCATTTAATGACAAAGTAATATCTGACAAAGCACATAAATATAGTTCCGATAATTTTTAAAGTCAGTTCAATACTTTAATTGTAACTAAAACGAATGGAGATTGTTTTGTAGCGGAAATAGTTTCATTTAGAGGTATTACATATGAAAAGGGTATGAGTGTTTGTTTTGGAAAAAATAAAGTTGGTCATCTCAAAGTTTGCAAAATTCAAAACATAATAACAAATTTTTTTTATTGGATCACCAAAGGAAATTTATTACGATGGAGACGTAAGTTTGTATTTGGAATCAACTGTTTACCACAGCTGTGTATTCCTATTTTACAGAGACCTAATTAATATAGAGCCTTTGCTACAAATTACTTCAGAAGGTTATACTCTATACTCCTTTAAATTTGCTATCTTATTTTAAGTTGCCTACTTGTAGAGGTAAATATTCTTGTTTTATCTTAAGCTATTTTTGACAAAAGCTAAAGCTGTAAAAATTGTAGCAAACAAAATGATTATGAAGTATCCTTTAATTTTCAAAGATGTTGATGATGACGGTGTAGTACTAGGTGATGGTTCAAGTTCACTGTACTGTAAAATTCACGATAGAATTTCTTACTTTAACCGCCCGCATAATAGACCTGCAAGTAATACATCAATCTGAAAAAAAATAAAACATAGTATCGCAGGTTGTACGAACTGGGATACTACTGATGATATTTTAGATACCAACTCTGAAACCGATGAGTCCGACAAGAATGAATTGAACAAAATGGCTCGTTTGTCCAGTAATGCGGATGTTGCTTTTACAGAATTATTGGAAAAAACTTATGGTCAACAAAGAGCATTTATTAATAATGCAGATACGCCATCTGTTGGAGACATTTTAAATGTATGGCCAATTTTAATGGACAAAAAAGCGATTTTATGGCATTTTCACAAACTGACCAATGTCGATATAGGTTCTCTTCCGACCATCATGATAGATAAATCAGAGAGAAAAATATGAAAATTCCAGAATGCTTAGAAAATCCAGTCCTTGAATCCTTGTATATAATACACTTTAAGGAAGATATTTCTCACCTCTATAGGGAGATTAAGGTAAACGAACATAATTCTATAATTTATTCGAGCTGGAGCATGTAATTCTTGTATTACTTGTGCTTTAGACATTTTTTACTAACGGACACTGTAACAATAGTTCAATGCAGATAGCAGCTGGCGTTCCTAATTTAAACTTAATTATATCTCCTTTTATAATATTTTTGGTAGATAGTAGATTTATTAGCACCACTCCGTCTGCTGTATAATGTGATACACTTTCAATTATGCAAGCAAACGGAAATTTGAAAGCAATACCCCCATCATCTAATACATAGTACTCTTTATTCAAACTTTGTTTCTTCTCACCTCGCAAACGAACTAGACATTTAATATGATAATCAAATGAGTCGCAAATATAAAATGGAGCAGTTAGTTCAGCCGGACTCAAATAATGTTCATTGAACTTGATTCAAACTCTATTCTATCTCCTTTAGTTACAATTTGATTTTCTAGTAACTGATTAATGGGGTTGTTATGATTTTTATATGAAACAAATAAAGGTGATGGATAGCATTGAATACTTTCAACCTTTCCGGTTATCGGAAAAGTGTACACAGTGGTTAAATCATCTAATACATAATTAGTTTTACTTAAATTTGGGTTGTTTTTTCCATGAATGTAAAGTATACATTTACTATGATACTTAGATGGTTGACATATGTAAAATGGAACATCTTGAGGTTTACTTTCGTCGATAGTAAGAAAATGTTGATTAAACTTGTTGATAGGCATGATGTGAACTGAGCAGTTGCGGAGTAAATGCTCCATTTATAGGATTATTTTTCCTTCACGTAATTCTTCTATAATCGAAACTATTTCGTTATTATGAGCAGAACTACCTGCATTCTTTGAACTCAAAAGTAATTTCAATCTTTCAACTATTTCATTGTAGTCATCAAAATATTTGTAGTCTACGGGCTTTGACGAATATTTCATCATTGTCATTCCCTTTCCCCTCCTTGCCATATTTCTAGTAATTACATTTCTCAGCATAGCGGAAGTTTGCGTACCAGATCTTGCTCTTATAGGTGGCTTAAGTTTCGGTTTTATAATGAAAAGATATTTATCTTTGATATCATTGGTAATTTTCTTAATAGGCAAGTCAGGATCATAATTTCGATGGATAGCGTTTGTTCGTTTTATAATATCCACGTAATTGTCAATATCTTTCTGATTCTGTAATGTAGGATTTTTCAAAAACAGTAAATCGTACAGACCTACAGTACCAGGGTATTTAATATTTTTAACTGAAATATTTGCACCTTCAAAATCTACTTCAGAATCTCCGATATAAAACTTTTCTTTGATAGGATCGCGAAATAAACCCAAATCATGATCATATTTACCATATACGTCACGTACCATTCCTTCAATATACTCTCGAGGCAGAGGACTTTTGAATTGATCAAAATATTCGCGATACACCTCAGGATTGGATAAAGTTTGATAAAATTGAGAAAGGGTATCTTCACTGAATTGGTCGTCGCGACTCTTATCAATCTCATCATCATTATGATCAATTTGAGATTGAAACACTTCTTCGGGTGCAGGTATCATATTCTCTAGCTGAGTGCTATTGAATAGTGGTCGAGCAGGGGGAGTAGTTAGATACGCTAATTTATTATATTTGGTGATTTGCGATTTAGGTGTTATAGGTGACATTGATTTTCTTTCTTCTTTAATCGATTGTTGAATTGGTTCCTTTAAAGCGGACACCAATTCCTTAAGTGGTCGCGTAATTGGTTGGTATGATTTTTCTAACTGAGATTGAGATTGAACTATATCACTTTTCAAACTCTTATATTTTTTCTTTAAAGCCTGGCGTGCCTTTACGAGTTGTTTCGCTAATTGTGTCTCCATGGTTACTACTAGGTGTATCTTCTCATCAATACTATTTATATACTAACAAAAATGTCAAACCCTTTTCTATATCGACCAGACGTCATTGTACAATCTTTATCAATTGTGAGAAATCCAAATTTATCTTGCCAACAAAACGAACATAAATTTTTCAAATCTTGAAATGACATATCAACGTTAACGTGATCATCATAAATGTGTTTCAAATTGGTCATATCTTGTTGAAAGACTAATAAGAGATTTGCATTATCTCTAATTAGCTGTTTGGGTATTGCCGAATATGTTTGACATAAATAGAAGCAGTCTGTGTATTTGTGTCGACCAAAACAAAAATAACTTTGCATTATGTTCTGATTACATGTAGCAACATCGTCAAACATTATTATAGAATTATCTTTATTTAAGTCTGGAGAAATGACATCTTCTGCATTATCATATTCTTCATAGCCAATCTCTTTTATGGGTTGAATTAGATTTCTTAGATAAGTATATTTTGGTTGCTGTAGACTTTTCGAGTAAACACACATTTTCAAATCTCAAACCATTAGGATGATCAATTAACGATAACATAACATTTGTTTTTCCACATCCACTAGGACCAATAATTAGCCCTCTTTTCGAATCTCCTCCAAACATTGCACCATGTTTTCCAATTTGTTTCACCACTCCATCATCATAATTTTTAATGGGTAGTGAAAGTTGTTGTTTATGAATCTCCATGTTGACTGAGGGTATATAAGCACATGTCACTATATATAAGAACTTAGAATGAAACGAACCAGAAAAGTAGGAAGAGGTTTCATTAATCCTCTCATCAACAAGCTTCCTGTTGAACTGCATCTACCTGGGTACGAATTTTGTGGTCCTGGTACTCGGTTAGAGGAGAGACTACGACAAGGAGACTTGGGAATTAATCCTTTGGATCAAGCGTGCAAAGAACACGACATTGCTTATTCTCAAAATAAAGATTTGAGTAAGCGACATCTGGCAGATAAGATTTTAGAAAACAAAGCTTGGGAAAGAGTAAAGGCGAAAGACGCTAAAACAGGTGAAAAAGCGGCTGGTTGGTTTGTTACTACAGCTATGAAAGCTTAGCGTAAAATTGGAATGGGAATGAAAAAAAAGAGAGTTGGGAAAAAACGTACCATTCGAACTCCAAAAAAGGGTGGTTTCTTACCATTACTGTTACCATTACTAGGAGCATTAGGAGCTATTGGGGGCGGTGCAGCTGGAATTGCAAAAGCAGTGAATGATGCTAAAGCCAATCGTGAACAACTAACTGAACAACAAAGACATAACGCAGCAATGGAGCAAGCGGTAAAAGTAGGTCAAGGTTTCTATCTACGACCCTATAAAGGATATGGTTTGAAAAAAAAAGTTTGGAATCCAAAAAAATTTCGCTGAGCTTACCACGTCATGCGATGACAAATATTGAGCTAGAAGAGTATGCAAAATATATTCCTAATTTTCGTGGTGTTTTCATGCGGGATACGTTACCTAGTAAAATAAAAAAATATGAGTCAGGTATAGTCAATCTTGATGGTACAAGTGGAAGTGGAACTCACTGGACTGCTTACACTAAACATGACAAGCATGTGATTTATTTTGATACTTACGGTAATTTACCCCCTCCATTAGAATTAGTTAGATATTTTAAGAGTGATGGGTTGGTTGATATAAACTATAATTATGATGTGCTACAATCATTTAATTCACATCAGTGCGGTCAATATTGTCTACGGTTTTTATTTAGTCACTCAGTTGGATCATTATGTCATACACATTTACTTTGAGTGGAGAATCATCAGTTTTAAGTGATGATTTTAATCCCCCTATTTATTTAGACGAAAATGCTGACTATGAAATAGGTTTAGCAAATTTTGATAGTTTTAATAGTATTAGTAACGTACATGAGCAAAGTAATGTGTTGGTGTGGGGTGATCATGATGAATATAAATTTGAAATTCCTGTTGGAGCATACGAAATTAATGATATAATACAAATTATTGAACGGGAACTGATTCAGACTGGAGTTAGTATTCGTATTAGAGCAGATCCACGAACATCAACACTTACAATTAAAAGTAGTGTTTGGATTAATTTTGACATTGATAATTCTATAGGTCATCTTTTGGGATTTCCCAGACGAAAACTAAGTCCAAATGTAATTCATACTTCTAAAAGTGTCAACATTTTACAAGTGAATACCATTTGTATTGACTGTAACATTGCGGTTGGTTCTTTCCTCAATGGAAAACCAGTTCACATTATTCATCAATTTTTCCCACAAGTTCCAAATGGGTATAAAATAGTGGAACAACCACTAACAATACTCTATTATCCAGTAAACATCAAAACTATCGACAACATTACTGTGAGAATTCTCAATCAGGTTGGAACTTTGATCAATTTTCGCAAAGAAACTTTAACGGTTCGACTACATCTGCGAAGAATAGAATAATGGTTTGGCGGTTTTCGGAACATCCATATCATCCATATAAAAGGCAATTCGAAAAAACAGTGCAACACTGGTGACTGATCGGTTAACATCAGAAAATCGTAAATTTTTACAGTCTGTTGGATTTCAAGTTTTAGTATAATGGAAATGTTACACGTTTCGGTTGAACCATTTATTGATAATACCATTGAAGATTATCAATTCCATACCTACCAGCCTTATACTTCTAGAAATTTAAATTATAATGATGAAATCAGAATTCCTATTCAAGATTTGGATGCATTCACACTACCATGTAATAGTTATCTTTATTTAGAAGGTAAAATCTTGACTGATCAAGACAAAGTACCCACAAAATTTCAACTTATCAACAACGGTATTGCTTATTTGTTTCGAGAACTACGATATGAATTGAATGGTGTTGTAATAGATTCTGTTAGAAATGGAGGTTTGGTTTCCACAATAAAAAATTATTTGTCGCTCACTGACAATGAGAGTAAATTACTGCAAAACGGAGGATGGTTTCCCAAAGATGGTAAGATTCTTGTTGATGGCAATGGAAACTTTAATGTTTGCATACCGTTGAAATTATGGTGTGGATTATTCGTGGATTTTCGCAAAATTGTACTTAATATGAGACAGGAGTTGGTGTTAATTTGCGATAAAGATGATATAGATGCGGTTATCGCGAACGATAATAGCGAAAAGCCGAAAATTCAAATTAATAAATTACGTTTTCAAACCTCCATTTCCGATGAAGATGTTACCTCCAGATTTACACAAACAGGCTACTTGGTTAATGACAAATCATCATTACATAAATTGGGACGCCGGATTTACACCTGTTCATACTTTTGGTGTCTTGTTTCAAGATTTGCTTACCAACGTTGAAGCGGTTTATGTCAAAGGTAAAGAAAAGGCAAATTATTTAAGAACATTTTCGACAGTTCCCGTTTATGAATTTGATGAACAACCGAAATTGGAACATATGGATCCATCATGTTTCTACCATATGAATGATAAATGTATATGTGCAGTAACAAATGTATATTTTTTGTATTATAACTATTTAATGCATAAATAAAACAATAATTAAATTTCATTAATTTTTTATTTCATAATTACATTTTTATTTTTCCTGTTCTTCCTCCCCATCATTCTTCAAGCGAAGTAACTCCGGCAGTAAGTGATTGTATTCGTACATCCATCTATCCAAATTTAAGTGTTTTGATAATTGTATTAAACATACAATACAAATCACACCTTTCGCGAAATATTTGCAAGCGACAGCTCCTTGTCTATACCTATCCGCATGCTGCATACACTCTTCGTGTGTGTATTTTCTTCCCATTCCATATACTGCTTCCCGCTCATACACTTTTTCTCGTTCATTCAAGTCAAATACTAACGTTTCCACTGCTGCTTTCAATTCTTCCATTTTGTAAACAGTTTTAACTTTCAGAGTCTTATTTGCTCGAAATTTATACAGCTTTTCCCCACCACATTTTGATGATGGTGTTGGGTATATAAGTAGGAGGAGTTGGGTATAAAAATTACATTTCACAACATGACTAAGTTTTTGTGCAAGAAATCGATTCATGATTTCACTACCGAAGAATTTAAAGAGCTTCCAATTGAATACCTAATAGAGAATGTGAGACCTTCAGTTCTGCTGGATATTTGGCATAAACTTCCATATGCCTTTCAATCCAACTTTCAATTGCAAATACGATTACCTTGTTTTGTTCACTATAATCGTCCTGATTGGATAACTCATTGGGATGGACCTGCCAGTGCACAAGAAAATTGTCATTTTTGTAAATATGCACTGAAATTATAAATTGTACTATTTGATGAATAAATAAAATACTTAAAATATTTTACTGATTTTTTATTTTATGATAACATATTATTTTCTTCCTCGTACTGTTCATAGACACCATCCTCCTCCTCCTCCTCATTCTTCAAGCGAAGTTCCTCCGGAAGTAAGTGATTGTATTCATACATCCATCTTTCCAAATCTAAGTGTTTCAATAACTGCATTAAACATACAATGCAAATTAATCCTTTTACAAAATGTTTGCAAGCGTCAGCTCCTTTTCTGTACATCTTCGCCTGCTGCATACACTCTTCTACTGTGTATATCCTTCCCCTACCATATATCTGCTCCCGATCAAACATTCTTTCATGTTTGTTAAAGTCATATACTAAACTTTGCACTGCTCCTTTCAATTCTTCCATTTTGTAAACAAACACTTTTTAACGTTCAGAAATCTTATTGCATCGAAATTTATACAGCTTTTCCCCACCACTTGCATTTCAGCTTTTTCCCACTACTTAATTGAAAAACAAAATGAGATCTGAAAATCCCAAGCGTCACCTCAAAAAAGGTCACCGATTCTAAGGTCACACAAAAACCTGTTTCAAGGTTCCACAAAGTTAGTGATCAAGGTGAACATGGTCAAACTGGATCTACAAACAGGTTCAAATTACTCGGTATCCAGTGGTGTCTAGAGGTCAATCCGTTCATTTGACGTATATAAATAAACTGAAGGTTAACTACTAAAAAAGCGGCTCTACAAACAGGTTCTCAAAACCGGCTAACCAGGTTCTGAAAACCGGTTTGTGTCACAGTATTGGTGTAGTTACTCTACTCAAATCATCTCTTAAAAAACGATATTTTTCTTTCAATTCCTGTTCTAACAATGTTTCTAAGGGATTAGCCCGAATTTCATAAAATTTAATTTTTCTGATCGGACGAATATCTCTGCTTCTTAATATTCTTCCATCATTCTTAAATCATCCAATCATCGAATGTTACCCCGAGCTTAAACTACCTATTTCCTTAGATTAAAATTACTTCCAAAGTTACTCCCAGACTAACCTCGGAGTAGCCTATTCCTTGTCTAATATGCGTTTATTAATAGCGTATCTGTTAAACTAATGGTTTAACCATAGAATAAAGTTAGTCTTAGGTTACTCCATGTTTATTAATAAGAAGATATAACTTTGTGTTTTTGGCCATTTTATGCCAGTATAGTTTTACTTTGTGTTAAAATATTCGATTTTATGCCGATATCGACTGCACTTTTAATTGCTATTTATTAGTTGTGCCGGTATAGACTATTACTGTGAGTGTTTTTTTATTTGGTTTAATACAAAATGGACAGCAATTTAATCGGAAAAGGTGCCAGGGCAGAGAATATGCTGTCAATGATTGGTATTAGGTAAATTCAAAAAAATATTGATCTAAAAATATTGAATACTGACAATGAAAATTTGGTAGGCTATAAAAAAACGGAGCAACAAGGGAAAGGCCCACATTGGAAAGTTTGCAGTCTTAGTGCAGGAGTCTCAAAGTCTCAAACCCCTAATTAGATATTGACAAGTCCGATCATGGTAATTATTTTTAAAATTATTTAGTAATATTATTACAGCACTTTTTGCAGATGTTTTGGCTGACAGCGCATCAATTATACATCAACATGAAAAACCAGCTTCCAACAGCACGAAGAAAGGTGGAGGTAAATCATGGTTTCACGATAATAAATGGCTAAGAATCACATAGTAATATACCCACATGTATTTTTTAGATGGCGTATCTAGTAAGGAAGAACAACTTACTATTTTAAGTGTTAATGACAATATGGACCCTAATATCCTAAGTGGTAAAAATATAATTCTAAGTGACAACGCCAATTTGGACATTGCAGCACAATGTTTTATACCAAATTGTAAGCTGACGTTTCTCTATTATTTTAGGTCTTTTAATTTGTGAAATATTGTAATTTTTAGATAACACCAAGCGGCATGACAGAAATTTAAATCCCTTATCAAGAGATTATTCTGATGATGAAAAACCTTTTTTGTCAGATGACTCAATCCAAGATCCGAATTATGACAGCGATTCATCATCATCAAGTTCAAGCTAATCTGACGATAACGAAGGTGTACCGGCTAATACTGTAAACCTATCAGCCGAGCGAGATATTACCAAAAAAAAGAACGAGAAAAAGAAAAGCAGCCCCATCCGATTGGAAAAAATTCGTTACCAAGAGTCTAAGAAACACTGGCAAAGCATACAAAACGTTGGGAAAGAGATTAGCAGTTTCAGAACGACAAATAAAACCACCGTGTGATAATTCCAAATGCAAACAAAAATGCAGCACCAAATTCACAAAGGAAGAAAGGTTAGTCCTATTTAAAAACTACTGCGACATGGGTGATGTTGTAAAACAACGTACCTATATTATGTCGCTTATTCAGGAAGTTAGCCCTTGATGCAGATATCCACGTAATACCGAACTGCAAACCACTCATTTTTTTTCTTAAAAGACGGCAAAAAATTAAAAGTTCGTAAGTATTTTTTCATATGAACACTAGGCATTACAGGGCGCTGTATCCGAACAATAAAGTAGACTATAAAAGATTGTACCATAGCCGAAGATAACAGAGGCAAACATTCTAACCATAAAGACATTTCCAAGGACATAAAAGACGGTGTTCGATTCCACATTTCGTCAATCCCAACTATTGAAAGCCAATATACACGGGCACATACCGAAAATCTTTATATAGATGGAAGTAAGATAATTGCTCAGTTACATCGTGATTATAAAGCCGAATGCGAGAATCAACAAAAACCTTTTGCTAATCTCACTATGTACAGGGACAACTTCAACCATGAGTTCAATATAGCATTCTTCATTCCTAAAAAATATTAGTGCCAGGACTGCGTCTCCTATGAAACTTTAGCAGAAGAAGAAAAGAAAAGGTTAGAAGAGGTACATAACACCCACATTTAGGAAAAAAACTGAGCAGAGAAGAAAAGGAAAGCGACAAAAAGAGTACTTTTTCCTCATATCAAGTGGCATGTTTTGATTTGCAAACCTCTCTACCAACACCAAATGGACAAGAGAACTCCGTATCTTCTAGCCACCTTATTAGTAATGAATTTTCTTCTCAGTGTGTTTCTGAAGAGAGTAATGAACATGAGAGTTTTGATGAT
This sequence comes from Lochmaea crataegi, assembly GCA_947563755.1. Classification (NCBI taxonomy): domain Eukaryota; kingdom Metazoa; phylum Arthropoda; class Insecta; order Coleoptera; family Chrysomelidae; genus Lochmaea; species Lochmaea crataegi. The sequence goes on from OX387428.1 coordinate 48,639,927, forward strand.
CAACAATTAAATGTACCTACTTGTAGTTCTATATCAGTAGATTCTAATGAGGATCTGGAAAAGTTTAGTTTAAAACTATTTGGATCTCTCTTGCTTCGGAATGTAAACATTTTTTGAGCTATAATTCTTTGCAAACGATAATAGATGGTATTTATGATATGAACAATATTAATAATCAATTTATATAACAAAATATTTCTAAAGATAACATAAATATTGATCCCAGTTTTGTAGAAAATAATATCTTCAAAATGTTGTTTAATCCTGCACATGGTAATTTAAGAACTAAATTTATTAGAGATAAATATTACCAAGCAAATTTTAACTTTATAGCTCCTGTTGAAGTGCAGCTCTCGGAGGTTTCCAAATATTATTATATTCCTATAATTTACACACTTAGAACACAAAGATTATTTCTCATCTCATAGATGGGGGTGCTTTCGCAATAGTAAATTTTTACAAACAAATAAGAATGCCATCCAAATTTTACTGTATCAAGATGCTTTCGAGATTTGTAATCCATTAGGATCGGCCAGGAAAAAACATAAAATTGTTGGTATATATTTTAGTTTGGGCAATAATATTCCTGCTTGGCATAGATCAAAAGTAGAAGAACTTCAGTTAATTGCGTTGTGTTGTAAAAAAGATGTGACTGAGTTTAGTTTTTCTAAAATTCTCGATATTATTATTAAAGATTTAAAAGTTCTAGAAACTGAAGGAATAACGGTAGATACTAAATTTGGATCAATAAATATCAAAGGTACTGTAATTGCTTTACTTGGAGATAACTCAAGAAACCATCAAATAGGTGGATTTACCGAGAATTTTAAAATTTCTTCTAATTTTTGTAGACATTGTTACGTTCACAATTGGAATAAAATGCCTTTGTTAAAAATTTCTAATTTTCGAACAATAACATCATATGAATCTGACGTCAGCGTAGCTGCAACTTCAGGAGATAACTTCAGAGGTGTTAAATATGAATCCGTCTTAAATTCATTAAAATATTTTTATGTTCGTGCTCCAGGAATGCCTCCCTGTATTGCTCATGACTTATTTGAAGGAATTGTTCAATTTGATTTAAAACTGGCAATTAATAAATGTATCAATGAGAAGCTTTTAACATTCGAATATATTAATAAAAAGTTCAAAGACCTGAAGCTAGACTTTGTAGATAAAGTGGATGTACCGTCTTTGAGAAAACAAGATAAAAAACTAATTGGATCGCCAACACAAAATATGTGGTACATACTGCTCATACCATTTGCCTTAAAAGACAATATCAATTGACATCAATCTGAAATTTGGAAATTTATTTCAAGTTTGGGTGATATATGTCTTTTCGTCCTTACATTCCATATATCATCTAATCAACTAGGAGTTCTTCGAAATTTAGTGAATTAGTATATTACAGATCGACAGGCAATATTTCCAAACAATCCTTTGCGCCCTAAGCATCATAATTTAACCCATTACCCATATCTAATTAGAAAATTTGGCCCTTTAAAACATTCATGGTCTCTAAGGTTCGAAGCTAAACATCAATAAGGTAGTTGAGGCCAGTATGGCCCAGCGGGTAATATGGCCCAAAATCTAAAACATTTATTAGCAATCTGGCAACATCATATAACTGCCTGTAACCGTCAAGGACAGTTTGAGCGACCGCTTGCCGCCACAGTTTTGCACGTAGCAGGCAGTTGGTTTCTGACTGCCGGGTTATGCATGTGTTGTAGGTTATGGTAGGACCTCCACCCATATATTACACCATAAGGGAGTGGTATTACATCAGCCTCGGTGCACAGTCAGCAATTATTACCGAGCATATAAATTGCAGAACATTGTAATTCAGGTCATTCTTATTTTGTCATACCAAATGTAAAGTTCATAATTGTAACATTGTAATAATAAAAATCTTTCTAAAAACTCTTCCGACTTACACAGTACGGTAATTGGCGCAGTCAGTAGGATTGTTTCGAGGCGTTTTTCGTGTGCATAACGTGAACCGTCGTGAATTTCAATTCTTTCTGAAACGAAACTTACAGTTTTTTTTCGAAAAAAGGACTTAAAGACTTCCTTGAGAGTGTCCAGACGGAGAATACGTCCCAGCACTATAAAAGAAGACTTGGAAATTGGGTGAGCCATCCTATTATCCTTCCTTTATTATTTTAATTTATTACAACTGTTCTTGTGGCAAAATTTTGAATCAGGTAATTTGTTATAATTTTTCGGCTGATTTGTTGACCACCTTTTCAGGCTAAGAACCAAAGGGAACGGTCTGCAAAATTGTAAGAGGTAAATACATGTTTTTGAGTATCTTTGCATGGAATATGTATTCGCTAGTGAAACTATGTCTTTTTTTTTCACTTATTATGTTGTCTCGATGTCGATGTTAATATGGCCAGTGCCCATGTGTCGGGTCATGGGCACATTAGCCTACTTAATTAAAAGAAGATTTAATTTTTTTTTAGTTTTGATATGGGGAAAGTATGCAAGAATTTACGCAAGCGATAGTCTCAAGACCAACTTGAACAGGCCATAGCAGCTGCGAGAAGTGGAGAATCTCAAAGAAATGTTTGACTACTACTAGATTTCAAATACCGAGGCGCACTTTACGGCGATATTTACATCAGGGATTGTCGGAAAAGAAGCTGGGTCGTCCAAGCATACTGAATCGTCGGCAGGAAAGAGATTTTGTGCAGCGATTCAAGCGAGAAAGGCTGTCGCCTCACCATACACCATCAACAACGTGTTATGTCTGAATAGGGAGTACGACGGGTTCATATGGTTGCGCCTGAGCATACAGAAAATGTCACCGTTGCGGATTGTTGTAACGCTATGGGCAACTCTATTCCACCTATGATATTGTTTCGAGGAAAACGTCTAAAACTAGAATTTTGCGACAATTTACCCCATGGATCCCTTGTAAAGATGACACATAAAGGGTCTATGATGACGCAACTCTTCAATGAATTTTTAAGACATTTTGCTCAGTATAAGTCAAACAGATCTACACTTCTTGTATTTGATGGAGCTTCCAGTCATTTAGATTACACAATTGCTGAAACAGCTGAGTCTCTCTTGGTATCACATTATTTTGTTTGCCGTCAAACACCACTAATGAGCTCCAACCACTAAGCAAGGCAGTATTTCGCTCTTTTGAAGCCAACTGGGACCTACCCTCGAAGAACCCTAAACAAGGCCAGATTAACATAATTTTGTCCCGTGTTTGGCCCAAATGTATGACACCAGAAAATATTATAAGCGGATTTTGAGGTACAGGATTGTTTCCTTTAAATCCTGACTCAATACCCGATGCAGCTTTTGCACCTTCTTTAGTAACAGAGCGAGCCATGCCTGATGAAATAAACGCAGACAATAGTGGAAGCTCCGAAAGGTCAAGCGGTGAGATTTCGTCTGATGATGATGTTACATTGGCAGCTAGAATAATTAATCCAGTTTCTCTAGAACCTTCTCCAAATAGATTGAATAAATCTTTTCACGAAATACTTCCAACTCCTACTGATAGAAAAAGTAATAAGTGGAAATAATTAGGCGTAGAGCTTTTACAAAGCTCAGCAAGTGACAAAATACCTTTTCTCTGAGAGACATGGCGAATCAGCTATGAAGTCTTCAGATCCGAAACATCCAGTTCCATCAACATCTAAACAGAAAAGTTTTATCCCACAGTCTACATCTAAGCAAACTACACAGGAGTCATGGATATGTGCAACTTGTGATAAAGAGGACCAACTTGACATGCGAATGTGTACAAAATGCCTTACTTGGAACCATAAGGGGATGGGTTGGCCTCGAGACGGACGATGATGAAGAATTTGAGTGCTGTTGACTTCTTGTTTTCATTTTTACATTCTAAGTTAGTTTTTTTGTGCATAAGCATCTTAATTTAATTTATTTTTCAAATGTGTATTGAAGTGTTACTTAAATTTCGTAATTTTGTTTGCTGTATTCATGAAATGTTCTAATATTTGTTTAAAAACAAAATTTGATTTTTAATTTTGTAAAAACATCTTTAAAAAAATAAAACCGGCTCAATCTCCCTAAGTTTAAAGATTTTTTTACTCTGGGCCATATAATCCGACCAGATTGGTAATATGGCCCTAGAGCAGTGCAAAGGATTTCTATATATAAATCTATTACGAATCTATTTCTGACCAGGTTAAATTACATAGGTATGTCGGCCACAAACTTACCTATCATGTGGTTGAAAAAAATATTCCGAAAAATATTCTGGTTCCATGGAAAAAAATTATATTAAGGTGGGCCATATTTGCCTCCACTACCTTACTTTAAGAACATTATTCGTCACTCACCAAATTTCAAGAAGGTGCTTAGTTCATGTTCTTATAAGCATCAGTTATTACAAGCCCTTAACTTATCACAGAATACCTCATTTAATGACAAAGTAATATCTGACAAAGCACATAAATATAGTTCCGATAATTTTTAAAGTCAGTTCAATACTTTAATTGTAACTAAAACGAATGGAGATTGTTTTGTAGCGGAAATAGTTTCATTTAGAGGTATTACATATGAAAAGGGTATGAGTGTTTGTTTTGGAAAAAATAAAGTTGGTCATCTCAAAGTTTGCAAAATTCAAAACATAATAACAAATTTTTTTTATTGGATCACCAAAGGAAATTTATTACGATGGAGACGTAAGTTTGTATTTGGAATCAACTGTTTACCACAGCTGTGTATTCCTATTTTACAGAGACCTAATTAATATAGAGCCTTTGCTACAAATTACTTCAGAAGGTTATACTCTATACTCCTTTAAATTTGCTATCTTATTTTAAGTTGCCTACTTGTAGAGGTAAATATTCTTGTTTTATCTTAAGCTATTTTTGACAAAAGCTAAAGCTGTAAAAATTGTAGCAAACAAAATGATTATGAAGTATCCTTTAATTTTCAAAGATGTTGATGATGACGGTGTAGTACTAGGTGATGGTTCAAGTTCACTGTACTGTAAAATTCACGATAGAATTTCTTACTTTAACCGCCCGCATAATAGACCTGCAAGTAATACATCAATCTGAAAAAAAATAAAACATAGTATCGCAGGTTGTACGAACTGGGATACTACTGATGATATTTTAGATACCAACTCTGAAACCGATGAGTCCGACAAGAATGAATTGAACAAAATGGCTCGTTTGTCCAGTAATGCGGATGTTGCTTTTACAGAATTATTGGAAAAAACTTATGGTCAACAAAGAGCATTTATTAATAATGCAGATACGCCATCTGTTGGAGACATTTTAAATGTATGGCCAATTTTAATGGACAAAAAAGCGATTTTATGGCATTTTCACAAACTGACCAATGTCGATATAGGTTCTCTTCCGACCATCATGATAGATAAATCAGAGAGAAAAATATGAAAATTCCAGAATGCTTAGAAAATCCAGTCCTTGAATCCTTGTATATAATACACTTTAAGGAAGATATTTCTCACCTCTATAGGGAGATTAAGGTAAACGAACATTACTATGACTATAATTTTTTCGTAATATGAAAGCTGATTCCTATTTAAATAAAATAATATAACAATAGTTTAGTAATACTATAATTTTTCTTTCCAGGAAGATTCAAGAATTGATGTAAAAATTGATACTTTGTCACCTTGCATAATTGATATAGGTAAGTGAAGTAAAGCAATGTACAAATAAACAAATATTTTTCAAAAAAAAAATTGTAAATTAAAGCTTCTTGAACAGCTGATATCCACCAACTATAACATTTTAGATATTATTTTCAAGTAGATCGTTAAAAAGTAACAAAGGGGAATTAATTTTTTTTTCAATTTTCAATATATTTTTACATCCAAACTATTTCATATAAAAAACTCAATTTTTAGAACCAATATAATATGGTAAAAAAACATACTTAAATTCGAAATTTTTATGAATTTTTTATGGAAGAATTCCTTATAAAATGTATTCATTTTAGGAAAAAGAATAGAGCTTTTTCTCCTTACAAAAAGTTTAGTGTATTGATTTAGATTTATTGGGTTATTTTATTCGAGATAATGATCATACCACGTATGACTAAAACAATATTTCATCCTAAATTAACGTTTTCTATTGAAACTTGTAATTTCCGAATATTTTTTCCCATTTATTTTTCTCATGTAATTACACTGAACTCTCAACAAAAAATGTTTGGCGAAACTTCGCGTCATAGAATTGTATAGTTATTGTAATTTATAAATGTTTGCCAAAGCAAAATATTTTGAATTACTTTCCATCTTTCCATTAAACTGTAGACGATAATAAAACAACTTTAAACTCACGTTGTAACTAAACTAAAGCTATGACAAATGTGCAACTAAGTTTCACCGGATCGATAAAGTGATATAATTTAACCTATAAATTGGTTTTTAGGAAGAAACTACAAAATCTTTTTCGAAAAAGTACTAGTTATAGTTGATTCAAATTTTCCAGAAGCACTGAAGTTTTGATTCGCGCTTTATTTCATTTATAATCTAGAATATCAGGAAGAAATTTCTTGTGTTCTAGAAATGATTCAAATATATTTTTTGAAAATTCAGCCAGATGGAGGAACCAAATCGAAAAAATTCAACAACTCAAAAAATTAAGTAAGTTTTTTATTACGATGACTAAGGAAATGTATTTTTTCGAAGAGTTTTCATATTTATTTTACGTTTTATATTTATTTATTATAGTTAGGTACTTTCTGTTTCTCTATACAGTTTGTCCAAACTTACTATAGTTGATAATATTAGGGAGATATTCGATCAGATATAAAAAAATATCTAGTATTGAATATGATTCTACTAAAACTTTGAAGAATTTGTTTTGTTCATCAAATGCCGTGTAATAAATTGTATTTAGTCTCAAAAATGTTAGTTTCTCAAATTTCGATTTTTATTAAAATGTGCAAATAATACAATAATAAAAGTAATAATATTATGTCAAAATTTAAGTTTTTTACTGTATCCATATTAAAACTATCTAATCAATAATACATGTTTGACACATCAGAAATTTCAACATTTCATTTGAAAACTTAATTTGGACACACTGTTAATAATTAGATACTTAGAAGGCGCCTCTAAGTATTTGATTGAATTTAAATCTTTTATTTCAATACATTTTTTAAACGCTTAGACATTGTTTCCTATTACCTAATTTAAAATATTTACCTTTTATAAGACAATTTGCTACATCAATAACACTTACGCCCGTATTCCTAAAGCATCCATAAGTCGGTCTATAACTATTGGTTCGATAGAATTTATTGGTTCCATAACTGTAAATGTTATTCCCATTGCTCATTTATGGAGTCGATAACTATTGGTCGATTTATAGAATACATATCTATGAACTTCATAAAATCTAGGGAAATTTTAATATCTTCGATGTGTAACAATGGAATTTAACCATTGCGCATGCGCTTTTACCGATATACAATAACCGCAAACTAATAATTCATTTTGTTCATTTCCATTCGATTGTTCCCTGGTTCAGTCTGTTCATTTAAGTGTGCAATGGAAGAAAAAAAGAAGAGGAGGCGTTCCCGTAATTACAAGGAAGACGAAAGGGCTGAGTTTTATGCCATTGTGAAAAGACACGAGAGTGTCATAGAAAATAAAAAAACCGACGGTACATCGGTGAAAGCTAAGAAAGCCACGTGGGACGCCGTGGTAAACACGTATGATTCATTGCAGAAGACGGGAGTTAGAAATGCGGGGCAACCCCAAGCATTATATGATGAAATGAAGCGGAAAGCAAAAAAGGGTAGCTGATGATAAGGTATATTGTTCAATTCGCACTTATATTATATTAATGCAAAGGAATATTAAAGTAAACTGTTATTTCATGGGTGCAGTTGTATAAAACTGGAGGAAACTATTTAAAAACCGCAACCGCTCTTGATGAATCAATTGTTTCATCAAATCCAATGCGATTTCAAGGCCTCATTAACCCTGCCGATGAGCTAGAAATTGAGGTACTGCCGTCCTTAGGAAAAACACCGTATGTACAAAAATTATGAAAATTGAGTTAAGCGCGAAAATCAGCTCTAGACAGTTTATATTACATATTTACATTAGAAAAACACCGTATTTACTATCAAAAATATATATTTTAAAAAGAATTCTAAACCTAGCATCTACAAAAAGATTGACTAAACTAAAGAACATCCCCGTAACTACAACGTTGCTTAGGAGAAACACCGCATATACATGTCACAGCACGCGGATGGTGTGTTTATTCTAAGTAAAATGCAGATGCGGTATTTTAACGAAGTATTTCTGTAATTTATTTAGTCTCCTTTGAAAATTGTTGTGGAAAGGTTTGATTTAGCTATTCTATTCGAGAAAATTTTCGAACATTTCCAATAGAAGTAAGCTTTTAGTCAGTATGGCTCACAAAATACAAATATAAACTCAACCCCATCATTCTGAACATAAGCTTACCTTGTTACAAAATGTTGACTGGTCCGAGTGAAAAAAATGAGAAATGTAAAGAATACCCAATTTTCACAGAAGATGGGATAGAGTTGCAGGGCACTGAAAAAGAGGATGCAAGACTATGTGTTGAAATACTTCAAGACGTTATAGTATTTCACGCTTCTACGTTAAACGCATCAGTTGAACCAGACCCACTAAAAATGGTTGAAGCTGGAAAATTAATTGAGCTAGACCAGAGTTTTTGTATCAAGTCGAGTGAAAATCCAAATAACAATAACATCTAAATGACGTTTGTTGATCTGGAAAGCTCAGAACTCAATCTTATTTCAGAAAATGAAATCAAAATTTTCGAAAATGAGAACCCAAACGAAGTTGAGGCCATGAATATTATGGGTATGATATTTCTTGTATATTTTGAAAATATGGAACCACAAAACGTTTATATTTGGTTGCAGTAGGTGACATGGATTAATTAAACAAGGATAAAAAACAAGAAAATGAAATGGTTAGCTCGAAGCAATAACATCATGAACCACACCATAAACAAGAAGAATTAGAAGTCCAGCATGATCAAGCGGTAGAATTTTTGGATTTAGAACAGGAGGGTATGCCATTAGAAAATCACGGGGGAAAGAGAAGAGATAATCAGTTCATGTAATGCATTTTTTCACATCACAGGGATATTGAACATTTTATTCTTTGGGTTGATAACTGCGCAGCACAAATCAAGAATTGGGCTTTTTTATCTTTCCTGGTGTATATTGTAAATTCGGACTTCATTGCTGCTGAAGATATTCGTATCAAGTATTTCGAACCAGGACATACTTTTATGTCTGCCGACAGTTTTCACCACCAAATGGAACTGTCATTAAAAAACAAAAGAAAACTTACGATTTTGATGACTTCGTAACAGCTATCGGAAAAGCGAATTCAAAGAAGGTGGAAATCAAAAGTATGCAGTGTAAAAAATTTTTTAAGTGGCAAGATTGTTCATCGCAAACATACATAAGGAACCTGAATCCTCATCCTTACTTGGCAAAAATAACTGAAATTAAAGCCAACAGAGGATCATTTTCTTTGAGGTACAAGCTGGCAGACAGCTTTCATTTCCATGAAATGGATTTTTTTCAAAAAAAATTTATAAAGAAAGGACCTCCTTCACCCAAAGTATTAGCATTACCGTGTGGAGTGGCTAAAAGTAAAAAAGGAACTTCCTCAAAACCTTAAGAGCATAATTCCTCCAAATAGGCTTCAATACTGGAAAAACCTAGAGGAATGACCAGAAAACCCTTAAGGAAGACAAATGATAGGTTTTGTTCTTTTTTTAGTAATTTGTTTATTTCCATACAGTTTTTCCTATTCATTTTATTGGTTTTAAAGAGTATTGCTAGAACAATCGAATTTTTTGTTTATTTTAGTTTTAATAAATAATAGATAAATAATTTAATCAGACACTTAATGTGTCTGTTATTTAGTTGTTGTTTCGAAAGGTTATAAAAATATAATTGCAATCAAACTGGTTATTATTTTATTACTATCCCAAGAAAAAACACCGCATATGTTTAACATCAGTAGATGCTGTATTTTTTCTTAGCATTTTTTCGTAAAAATTTTATTCTTTTTCCCAGTATCTAACTTTTTGGTTGAAATAACGTCAGAAAATACATTTTTTTCTAAAAAGCAAAATAATTTTTTTTCAGGTTCATTCACATAAAGTGATATTATTTTCATTAGCAGCGAAATAAGAATTTAGGAACATTTTTAAAATTTGTGTAAACTTTGAGCACGGTTTACTCATTATCGTATAATGTGCAGAAGCGGTGGTCCTCCTTAGGACGGCAGGGTAGGTGAATGCTTTAAATATAAATTATTATTAAGGCCTCTGAAACATAAAGCACTGAAGAGTAGAAAACATTCTACAAGGTTAAATTCGGCATATAAGCTCTTTGTAATATTATTATTTTTAATAGAGTTCCTGTAAGGAGCAAAAATATTATTTTGTCCCTTTTCTATCATAATTAATGTATTCCAGAAATATTTCATTTGAGATCATTAATAATGTTATTATTATATAGGAAACAGAACACCACTGATTGCAGTTTGTTTAATTGATAATGCTACCGTACTTCCTAGCTACAGCCGGTTTCTCAAGTTTTTTTTCTCTTTTTTTAAGTTGACAACAGTTTCAGCCCGCAATTGTATTCAAACTCCTTATCGGCAGAGTCAGGTTCGTGTGAACCATCAGTCTCTTCTGCTACTGTATTGGTAATTGCTTCGACTTCACGGGCAACCCCATCCGACCTGGAAGAAGTAGTACAAGAAGAAATAGTATATGAAGAAGAAGAAGTCCCTGAAGCAATTCCAGTACAAAAAATTGGAGGAGGAAGCGCTCGAGATAATAGCTTCAAAAGAAAAAGTCTACTTAAACATTGCCAATGTTTTACTTGAAAAACATAAAGTAGATTTAGAGAGAGCTAAAGAAGATCTTACGCTGAAAAAGAAACAAGTTGAAGGAACTAACCTCTCAATATAGAACAAAAAACTAGAACAGCAACTGTTAAAAAAACAATTAGAAAAGAAAAAAATATATAATAAAATAAAATTAAGTAAGAAATGTGTTTTTTTATTAGTTGTACGTAACAATTTATTTAACCGTATGGATGCTAACCCAAATTATTAGTCCCATGCCAAAATTGTAGCTGTATTTATGCGTTTCTTGTTGATATAGCAACGCCGCAAATTTGGAGTAATACATCTTCGTCGCTATATCATCCAGTCAGACTCTGTTAAAAACTATATTTTTTATAAATATTTCCTGACTAAATAATAATCCCCGGGAATCATTAATCAAATAAAAATCTTAATTGAAATTATATAGCAACAATCTCAGGAAAATAGATTTTTAATAAAGAATAAAACTAGAGTGCATTACATTTCATAGAATACTTTATTCGCTAAATACAGTGTTTATTAAAGAAGTTCTCACTGCAGTATCAACATTATTCCTATCTGGAGTATTTTCTTCGTCACCATCATTTGGATCTTAATCAACTTCTTCTTCTTCGTCTTCAAAAAAATCACTTCCACCTAGGCAGATATTGTGGAGAACACGTGGCAGTAATAACAGTTAATACTGTTTCCACATTGATGGCCATCCCTACAGATAGACAAGGAAATCTTCTTTTTAAAATGCCGAAACACCTTTCTATTGTGTTTCTGGTTGTATTTCTGTTCTGCTGGTGTGGTTGGGTTCAACAACTGAGTTAACAAATACCTAAAAAATAAAAGAACACTGCACTTTACTTATTTAAAAAATAAGTCTGATTGTGAGAGAAACTTAGTTCAGATGGTCCAGTTTTTTCAGTATATATGGACATAAGTAGCTAATTGCGGGTTGATATACATCTCATATTAAATGGGACAAAAGACTATTGACTGGATTAAATTAATCTTTTTATATACGAATCTAGTATTTCTTCAAAAGAAATATGTATAATTCTAGGTAGGTAATATTTTTTATATGCTTATTTATTATATTGTTACCTTTTACAAGCATATGCACTAACCCCAAGAAGATATTTCTGTCCAAATTCTTCATTTTCTAACTGTGCACGTAGATGACAGTCATTAAAAATGATGGAATCATGTGTTGAGCCTGGCCATTTTGCAACAACATTCCAGATGTAAAATTTTGCATCGCAAACCATTTGGACATTAATACTAAAATATCCTTTTAGATTCCTAAATACTTCTCCATTTTCGTCACCAGGTGAGGTTATTTTGACATGTGTACAATCTATTGCACCTATGACACGAGGAAAACCTTTAATGTTGAAAAAATCTTCTGCTGCTACATTAAGGTCTTCAGAAGTGGTAATAAAATGTCTCTGTAATTGTCCAATAGCAAGAGACACCTTTTTCACTATCCTTGACACTGTTGGCTGGGACACTGTAACGTTATATTTGGCCACTATTTAAACTTAATTGGAATATTTAAATATCTACCGGACGGCGAGTAGCCAGGAGCCCAATTCTTAACATCACTCGCTATCGAGCGAATTCGCAGCATAACGAGCAGTAGTTAGAGAAGACTTTACTACAATGCAATTCATGAGGTGATTCGTTAAAGGGCGTCCTTAAGCGAAATGAGAAATTTGGCAATACCGTAAATAAAGCTTTCTCTCTTCTTGGCACTGTCAAATTATTCCAATTTTATGGTTATGTTTTATGTATGTCTGTAATACTAATCTTACATTACAGACTTTTTAAAGAAATTGCTAGCCTTTGTTGAATAATAAGTGCGCATGCGTTTCGGACATTTTCACTGCAACTTTCAGGCTTGAAAAATATAGGTATGTTTGGTCGTTCTGTATAATGACCGACAATAAAAAGTAGAAGGAGAATCATCACCATACTTTATATTATAAATATTTTGTTTTGGTTGTAAACTCCCTAACTTCTAAAATTATCTGCCGACCTTAAATTAATGTGATAATAATAATGTCAAATGCCAAAAAAATCTTGGAAATTTGCAACAAATAGACATTTGTAAGAAGACTGGTTTTCAATTTTGCATGCCATTTATATTACCTGCAATAAAGTTGCTACAAAAAGGCTATAATGTAAGAATAGTTTAAGGAATGAATCGAAACATTATTAATAATGAATTACAGGGACGCGGAGGAATAGTTTCGGAAAAGCAAAAAAAATGATGTTGGAATATTTGCAAGGGAAGGATCAAATAATAGGTGGTAACTCCATAAATAACTTCGAAGATTCCGTGGAAGAATGGACTAAATCAATTCGAAGGATTGCGCGGAACCCGGAAATTTTGATCTATCTCCGCAAACTCTAAATTTCCCATTAACCTTACGCTCGCTATCAGTATAAATATAAAAATTATCGATGGTTATCACGTACAAAAATGTGCTCGCTGCCTAACGAACACTATCAAGCGAATGCGCAGAGCAGATAGCGCTCAAGAATAGTATTTTAACGAATTCGTTAGGAAGCGAGTAACCCTCAGTGTTGCGAACGGTCAAGAATTGTCTTACCAACATCTGATTCTCGTCGAGAACCTGTATCATCGATCACCGCTGGAAAGCAAATTTTTACACTTAATGTGCGACGGATAACCTCCGTTGGGAAGGATTCGTATACACTGCTATTGGTCGAATATTTCAATTCTTCTCTCCTATAGAGAGAGAAATTAAGAACCCACTACCGATATGTGAATTCTTTCTCGAACAGGAAAGGGACATGCAACGTATGTCCATTGCTCATCGCATGTCTCAAGCTGATATTTAATAGCGAGTAGTAAGGAATAACCCTTCTTTTTCCTGTGAGAAAAGTTTGAAAATTTTGATTTGTGGTGAGAGGTTTACCTCACACCTTATACCTATATAAAGTGCATTCAGGTTGAATGGTAAGTTGTTTAACTGCATTTACTTATATGCTTTTCTTTTCTGATTGCTGCTTTTATAAATTTTTTTGTGTTCCTCCTAGTGATAAGCGCCAGGCACCCCTTTAAAATGTCGATGTGCTATGTGTGTGCTTGTGCTATTCCCCACCAGATGGCTCAGAAAAGTAATCTATATCACCACTGACCAACGCCTATGCTATCTCAGCAGATGGCAGCTCTTAAGTTATGAAATATACTTCATAATGGCGATTTGTGTGCGTGAGTTATAATATAAGGTAAGTCTTTCTTAAGGATTTTGGCTTTTCATCTTTTTCAAACTGGTTCATGTTATACATCATTTGTTAGCTAACTTTCTCTGTTTGAAGCTGAAGTTGTTAGAAAATTCATTTAAAATACTTTTTACATTTTTTGCCAATTAACTTTGTGAAGGTCATGTAGCCAAATATGGGAACCAGCCTCAGCGCCAAATATGGACAGTGTCCATATTAGACAACGATAACTTATTTCTACCAAATTTTTTTTTAATTTTTGGAAATGGCACCAACTAAAAGGACAAAGTGAAGCCAGACCGACTTAAGCAGGTCCATGGAGGCTGTGCGAAATGGAACATTATTTCAATATCTCACGTAGTACCTTGCAACGTCATGTTCATGCAGGAAATGCCGAGAAACGTTCAGGGAGACACTCCATGCTTAGTGCGGCGCAAGAACAAGAACTTTGCAGCCGCATTTTTAGATTTGCCGAAATCGGAATGCCATTAACCTAGAAAGTTTTGCGAAGAACCGTTTACACATTCTGCGTTGAAAATAATGTGACACTACCACCAAGCAGAAAACCATTCTTACTAATTGGGCGTAAATGGCTTAAGCTGTTTCTTCAGCGTCATCCAGATGTAGCCCAAAGGAAATCAGAAACAGTTAATCCAGCTCGAGCGGCAAAATTAAATTAAGATATTGTAACGCATTACTTCCAGACATTAGCAAATGTAATGACGATCGACTTACGCTTCATAAAGAGCCAAAGGTCTTAACCCGAAAAGGAATTAAAAAAGTTCCTATGGTAGCACCAGAACATGGAGAAAATGTGACTGTAGTGTCATGCGTTAGGGCAGGTTATACCACCTATAATCTTATTCAAGGGGCAAAGGAATAAACACGAATATTCGGACAACTTACCGCCTGGTGCCAAAGTGTTCATGACCCCGAAGGGTAGCATGACTACAGAAACTTTCGTCAAATGGGTAGATCACTTTTCACAATACAAGCCACCGGGAAAAGTTTTGCTGATATTCGATGGGGCGAAATCCCACTTGGATGCAAATATCGTCGCTACGTCTGACCGTCACGAAATAACTCTTTTGTGTTTGACAAGTAATTGCACCAATGAACGTCAACCCATGGATAAGTCGGTGTTCCGGGCGTTTGAGTACCACTGGGATGATGAAGTTCAGCGCTTTTGGGGGCACCAAGTTGATAGACGACTGAACAAAACAAGTTTTGGTATAGTGTTCTCGAAGGTTTGGCCCAAGGCAGTAACACCCACAAATGTGGCAAATGGATTTCGAGCTACAGGAATATATCCTTATGACCTAACCGTAATTCCTGAAACGGCCTATGCACCCTCCCGACTAACAAAATAACGTCTGGACATTTCTCAGTTCACAGAAGAAGTTCAACAGCCGGATCTGATTCAAGATCCAAATTTTTCAGATCAAAATCAACAAAGAGTGGGTCCCATCGTAGCTATGGATCGTGATAGTTCAAACAGAAGTCCGCAACCAGGTCCTTCTAAGAAAGCTTCTGTGACTAAGAAGCCGCGACGTAAGCGTGCTGCTTTATCTGACAGTGATACGTGCGGCGAGGACAGTGAATATGCTGCCCCATCATCGCACAGTTCAGAGGATGCTGGAATCGCTCCAGATGAGTCCAGTTCAGAAGAAGATACTCGTGAACACTCATTGTCGTTTACTGATCTTTTGCCTACTCCAGAGAAGAAGAGTGAAACCAATACTAACCAAACACAAACACGAGAGAAGGCTTTGAACTACAGAGCCATTAAATTAGACACTTCTATGTTCACTAAAAATGTTGTGGCGGAAAGTGCAGCTTTCAAGTCCGCAAAAATCAAAGAATCGTTATTCACAGCCAAGAAAGTACGCACTAAAGCAAGCGAAAATTGGTTCTGTCCGCTGTGCAAAACTTACCGAAAGCTGTCCATGTGACAGTGCTCTTACTGCAAAAGGTGGGTTCACCAGGAATGCGTGGGACTGACTGAAGAGGATGAGCTGCAGATTTTTAAATGTCCACTTTGTGACTGATGACTTGCTTATGTCGTTATTTGTTATGACGTTTCAATTTTTTTAATGAATTGTTAAGTTTTGATCTTCAAGAATGAGGTTTTATTTTTTCATGTTCATACAAACTTTAGAATAGAGTGTTTTTTTTCAATGCCTCATTTCAACTCAACTCAACTTGAGTATTACTACAGAACTATTGTTGTAAGGGACTTGGTCATACTAGAATCTAGTGCCCATATTTGGAACAAAGTGTGCCTATATTATGGTGTACCAAAAAGCACCAAAAAGCGAAAACATTTTTTGTGTACTTTAAGCTTACGTTGCTAAATACAGTATTTACTGGGTTTGGCGAGTGCTATATGTGCGTTAGAACATACCCAATTTTTTAAATAAATAATTGGGGAAAATGTGGGTTTTACAGTGACTTTTTCTTAAGGGTGTCCATATTTGGTTAATTTACCTTAAAACAAAATTACACTGATTTTGTAAATTTCACAAATTTTAGGAAAATTCACATCTTTAGTGTATTACTAAAAATTTCTAGCTTTACATTTATACAGGAAATTTACATCAACCTTGTAAAATAGAACCACATATATACCGTAAATTTCACACAAATTTAGGAAAGTTGAATTTTGATATATCGGTAAAATTATTTAATTTTACAAATATATATAAAATCTACAATAATCATGGAAAATAAAATTACATAATTACTGCGAATCTTGCATATAATTCCAGGAAAATCACATATTTAGTGTATTACCATAAACATGACAATTTACAATAATTAAGAAAATTTACACTTTTTCTGTAACAAAACATACAGGGATGGCGTGAAGTTCGCACATACCTACGAGTAGATGAAATATTTGCTGTTATAACAAAAATGTAAATTATGGGTAAAAAATTATATCTATTCAGAATCGTTTCACATTTATCCTGTGAATAACAAATTACAACGAAAATATGATATTATATTATTAAAAAACTTAAGTATGTTTACTTAAAATTGGTTGGTCACCAAAAAGCATGAACCAGAGTGTAAGATTTATCAAAGACTTTTTACTGTGTGCAATTATAGTTAAATAATTTGTTCTAGGTGAAAATTTAGCTCTAAATGAGACTGTGCCAGAGGAATTACCAGAACCACCAACTTCAAATTTAGCTTTGGATGTAGAATCAGGTCAACAATTGTCGATATCTAAAAGCAGTTTGAGTGGAGACAGTTTATGTACAGATCCCTCGCCGTTAATATCAGAAATTGATCCAATGAGTGAAATAGCTCAGTTACAGCTTAAATTAAACAGGTACAAGAAGTGGTATGGAAGAGAAAAACGTAGAGCTTATCGGTACAAAAAAACTGTAAGAGCCACACGAAAGAAGCTAATAAAAAGAGAAAAAACTCCCAATTCTTCGAACTCTGAACTACTAAAGCAAATATTCAACGAAGATCAAATAGAAGCTTTAAAAAAGAAAAAAAAATTGAAAAACAACAAAACTAATGAAGTGGACCAACAACACCGTTACAAGTTCTTTAAAATTAAAATTTAGTTGTAATAGTAGTGGATATACTGAACTAATAAAACAAGGATACCCTCTCCCATCAACCAGAACTTTACAGAGAAAACTCCAGAACTTGAAGTTTGATTCAGGTATTCTAAATGAGGTGTTTTCATTTTTAGAATTGAAAGTGGAGCAATTTTCAACTCATGAAAAGGATTGTGTCTTGGTTTTGGAAGAAATGGCTATCACTCCAGGAAAAACATATGATACCTCTTGAATAAATATTTTGGTGATGTTTCACTCCCTGAAAATTCAGGCTTGGCGACACACATCTTAGTGTTTATGCTGGGAGGTATTATAGGACGATGGAAACAGGTTGTGGCCTATTATTTTACCAGTGACTGTCAACGGAGCTGTCATGAAGAATATATTTAAAAAAGCTGAACAGCTTAATTTGAATATGTCAAGTATTACATCAGACATGGGTCCTTGTAATCAAGCTTTGTGGAAAGCTTGGGATATTAAAGCTGGAAAGTACAGTCCTATGAAATACGAGTTTCTGCACCCATTAAATAATGATAAAAATGTATATGTGTTTGCAGATGTTCCTCACCTATTTAAAAATATTAAATCTATGTTAGTGACAAATAAAATCATCCAGTTACCAAATATTATTGTTCTCAAGTATGTTGTTAGTCACTCAGTTAGTAGCGCTCTCGAATTTTTGGCTGAACAACTCAATAAACCAGAAAATTTAACAACGGCATGGTTCATTGACCAAGAAGAAAAATGGTTTTATTTAATGACTTCGAGACTTCCTCCTTGTGCTCTGAGCAAATTTAATATTTACATTTATAAAGAAAGAATATCATTTTTGGAAGGATTTATGAGTTTATTTTCAGATATATTAGTTGGCTATAAAAAAATTTGGAAATCTTCACAAACGGGTGCTCTAATCTCAACACAATCAATGTTAAAACTACAGTCAAAATTATTGAAACAAAAAAATTATCAATTTATTTTAACTAGCCGATTTTCCCAAGATTGCCTTGAAAATGTATTTAGCGTGTTGTGAACATAGAGATACTAAAGATAGAGGCAACAAGCCATAGGCCGCTGTGTAAGTGGGAATCTCCGTCTGAACTCCGATGAGAGAGAAAAATACAAACGTCAGAGGTTTTTCTGTCTTTGTCTCTCGTCTATAGTATACGTGCCATTAGAGAAAGACAGCCTGAACCTCTGATTTTCTATCTCTCTTATATGCTGACGGGTTCCGAGCTGGATTGTTGCCTCTATCTGTAGTATCTCTATGGTTGCGAAGCAAACAAATAGTACCGAATGCGGTACAAGTTGGAAATAACTTGAAATTAATATCTGTATCACAGTATTTAAAAAGGGGAAGTACCAGTAGTTACGAAGAAGATGAACAGGAGTTTCTTTGGATTCTCTCTTTTTGTATTCTCTTAAGGCCTTAAATACAGTGTATGATGAAGTAAAGCTTCCAAGTGAATTGAAGACTCCCTCATTCAATTTAAATTTCAGCGAACTAAATTCGTTATATAATATTTCAGGATATATTTTAAAAAGTATTGTGAAAACTTCAAAAACTTGTGTTGCTTGTGTAGGCGCAGCAGGTTCAAAAAAACCAATATATAAGAAGTTTTCAAAACTCTCCTAAATCAAAATTTTTGAAGAACAATCGCTTTTTTGGTACTGAGGAGGTTTTTTATCATTTTTTAGAAATGGAATGTGTGTTCTTAAAATATTTAGATATTGTTTCACCCCAGAATATAGTGCAATGAAATAGTTTTTTCTTCTATTTATATTTACTAAATAAAGGTTCTGCCAAGGCTAGGTCATTGAGGGTATAAAATAATGCCACCTGTTAGCTCGACAAAAGTAGGTTTATTAATAATCCTCATAAATATTTTCTACATATAAAATTATGAACCAAGCAATAAATATTGCTTGGTTATCGAACTACAACTTCCTACCTGAAATATAATTATTTGCTTGTTAGCAGTAATGTCGCAATTAACGGCGTGTGCCAATAATTGCAAACATGCACACATTTCAATGGTATTATGTTTATACTTAACTAATAATTATTCAATAAAATATGTATACATAATACAGGGTGTCCCAAATAAGAGTGACTGATTTTAAACATAAATGCCCAGCTTATTAATTGCTCCAAAGAGATGGGGTTTTCACTAGTTTATCGAAGAGATTTTTTTAGGCTTGGCTGGCATTTCATCTCATCAACACAGGGTGTTTTACTAATGTTGGTCAAATTCAAAGGGGAAAATATGTTTATTTGAAATGGAACACCCTATAATTTTTGATCTCATTCGAAAGAGCAATCATTCTCCTTTCCAAAAATGTATAGTTTTTTTTCTTTTGTTTCATTAACAACAAAGATATTCGAGGTTTCATGTAGTAGTACATTTTTTATTAGTAGTTTTATATGAACGTATTTTGATGCCTAAAATCAACTCATGCTGTGACCGTTTGACGCATAACAACAAAATCAGCAATTTTGACAATAGTAATTTTGTTAAGTCATATAAGTCGGTTTCGAAATGATCTATACAGTGAGTGAAAAAGCTCAAACTGTAATAATTTATGCAGAAACGAAATCAATAATTCAAACTAGGAGGATATTCAGAAGGAAATTTATGAAAAATCCGCCGTCAGTGAATATTATTAAAAAATGGTATGTACAATTAATCGAAACTGGTTGCATTGCACATTTAAAAAAACAAAGACATAATGATGGTCTTTTAAACAAGTTGATGTCAATTAATGAAGTGCTACATGATAACGATCATAAAATTTCAATCAGAAAAATTGCTCGAATTTTAGAGCTTAGCAAGAGTGACGTTCAAAGTAGTCTAAAAATTTTAAAACTAACTCCATACAAAATTCAGACTTATCAAAAATTGTACGAGTCAGATTATGAAAAACGAGTAATGGTATGTGAGACTTTACTTGACTTATTAAGAAACGAACCCAATTCATTATTAATTATGTCTGATGAAGCAACGTTTCACATTAATGGCATGTGTAACAAACATAATTGTAGAATATGGGGTTCTCAAGAACCAATTTCTTTTAATGAATTTCAGAGAGATAGTCCAAAAGTAAACGTTTGGTGTGCATTATCTCGGCGAAAAATCTATGGTCCTTTTTTCTTTTCGGAACCAACAGTGACAGGTACTAATTACACGGATATGTTGGAAACTTTTTTTTATCCGCAACTAGTTCAAGATGGAATTAGCGACGACGTTTACTTTCAACAAGACGGTGCACCACCACATTATTCGTTAATAGCACGAGATTCATTAAAAACGTTTTTTAATGATAAGTGGATAGGTCGAGCTGGACCGATTGAATGGGCACCGCGGTCTCCTGAATTAACTGTCCCAGATTTTTTTCTCTGGGGATATGTGAAGGATAGGTGCTACAATCCTAAGCCTAACAATTTAGCAGAACTAAAAAATAATATCAGGAACATTATTGAAAACATTCCGCAAGAAATGTTAGAAAATTCATTTGAAAATTTAAAATTTCGCTTACAGTTATGCATAAACGAAGAGGGTAGGCATATGCAGCAGTTATTGTAACTTTTTTGTTCTTCGTTCTTTATATGTATTGAATAATGTTATTATGTTTTCTTACTAAATAAACTGTTTGTCAGATTTGTTGGCAATTATTTACGTAATTAAACATGCATACTACATGAAACCGACTTAAATGATTTTGTTATGCGTCAAACGGTTACAGCATGAGTTGATTTTAGGCATCAAAATACGTTCATATAAAACTACTAATTAAAAATGTACTACTACATGAAACCTCGAATATCTTTGTTGTTAATGAAACAGAAGATAGAAAACTATACATTTTTGGAAAGGAGAATGATTGCTCTTTCGAATGAGATCAAAAATTATAGGGTGTTCCATTTAAAATAAACATATTTTCCCCTTTGAATTTGACCAACATTAGTAAAACACCCTGTGTTGATGAGATGAAATGCCAGCCAAGCCTAAAAAATTTCTTTGATAAACTAGTGAAATTAGTGAAAACCCCATCTCTTTGGAGCAATTAATAAGCTGGGCATTTATGTTTAAAATCAGTCACTCTTATTTGGGACACCCTGTATTATATTATAATAGACTTAAACAATTTTTTATAAAGGAAATATCGGAAATACATTTCAATTTACCAAATTTTCACCAACTTAAGAGCAAAATAATTTCAGGTGGAAAATTAGTTATAAAAAATTTAAATCCGCCTCAAAAAAATATAGTAGTAAGTCATTAGTAGGTAACTTGTTATGAAATAAGAAAAGCTTCCCATAATTATCAAATAAAATTATTAAAAAATAAATAACACATCAGAAATTATATTTATATCAATTTTTATACAGCCTGTCCACGGGTGGGGTATCCTATAGGTGAGAAATGTTTAAATATTAGTTTCAGTGAAAAATGTCATTCTTGATAAAAAGCTTTGCTTGTTCTGAAACCCCATAAAATGAAATAAAATTCAAGTTTTTCAAAAGCCGTCTCATTTTAAAGTTCGAAAATAATGTATTAATCTAGTGAGTGACGTGTACGATGTACCAAGTGACTGTCAACTTTTATAAATAATTTTCAAATTGTCATTCTTAAATAAATATTTGACAACAATGTTAACTATTCAACAAAAAGTATATCTTATTAATGCCCGGTTGCAAGAACGCTAATTAAATCTCTCATCATGTGATGATTAATTAAAAAATGATGAACCATCAATGGGAATCCGGTTGCACGAAAAAAATTAATCTCTTATCAATCATTCATCATGTGATTGATCATTAATTTTTGGAAGATGTGGCAACATTGCAAAATGTCACCGTATGCTGTCATAATATTTCTATGCTATATTTTTATATTGGAATAATTTGATTTTGTGGTTTTTTTTGGATTCTACAGTTATGTGTACGGTAAGTTAGCAGTTTTCGTTGTATTATATACTAACCGTTCCGAGAATAATTTATTAATATTTTGATTAGTGAGTGTATTTTTAGTCAATGGAGAAAATACCAAAGCGCAAGAACTTCACCGAAGTCAAGAAGCAATTACTGCTTTGCTTGGTTGAAAAGTGAGTACCTTTTGAATACAGTATACTTAATACTACTATAATATACCTTATTCTCAAGGATTATGAGATAGTACATACTTATTTAAATTTTTTTTCATTCTATAGGCACAGGAACACTTTATAAAATAACTGCACAAAAGCCCTGTTTGTGAGTGAGAAGGATAGGGTTTGGCGGGAGATCTGCCAAGATTTTAATAGTTCTGCAGAATCAGGCGAGAGATCTGCAAAGCAATTGAAAATTCTTTATGAAAATTTGAAAAGATGTCGCCGAAAGAAATGTGAGCACTTAAGTTTCATTCATATAAATTAGTTAAATACCAATATTATTTCTAGCAAAATACTTATAGAAATCAGTTAAAACTGAAGGAGGCTCAAAGTGCAGCAGCTGAGTATAAGGTATACTTACTAAAATACACCACAATTAATTTAAAATTATAATTTGAATGTATATTTGTAGCGAGAGACATTAAAGACGGGAGGCGGCAAAGCTGTCGCTTCTATTGGAAGTGTGCAGGAGCTGCTGTTAGCCGAACTGCAGGGACAGGTGAAGCCGCTATCGAACCCCTTCGATCAGGCAGCTACCTATTTCCGTAAATATTTTTTTATATAATATTATAATATCGCACACCTAGATCTAAAGGGAGTTAATTAAAAAATTGCAGTTTTCGAGTTACGCTCACCATTAATAACTTATCTCAATACCTATCGACCAACAAAACAGATTTAAATATATTTCCAGTACTTGACGCTAGATGTCACAAGAAGTCCTTTTTGGTGAAGGAGTGGAACCCATTTCCCTCCACCAAAACCGGGACATTACTAGTTACAATCAGTATTGCAAGCGGAGGGCACGAATTCGTCATTAACAAAGTGAAGTTATTTTGTGTTGTATCCGTGTTTTTGAAAATTGACGCAGCATTATTTAGAGTTGTCCCCATTTTGATGGTAAGTGTTGAGTAAATTATTACAACATTTTGAGTTGAATTTGTATTGCTGGCAAATTACGTAAAGTTTTTATTTTTATTTAGAATTGTTATCACATTGTTGATTTTTTTTTAAATTTGTAGTTGAACCTGTTTTGTTGAGTAGTTTTTTAAACTGTTATATTTCTTCAAAATATAAAAGAAATTGAAGTTATTGCTAGTGATTTATATAATTTTATATTTATCCTAGGAACTACACAGTTTGTTCCGTTTAAAATAATGATACTTATCGGAGTTACATCTTTTTAAATGGGCTACGCTAAATAAATTTTGTGTACATAGTTCATGAGACCAATAACTTCATAATGTAAATCGATTTGTCGCCAAAAATCCTATAATTAAGTAAAAGATACGTTTTCTTTTTCAGAAAAACAATGAAACGTGGACAGTTATCAGTAAATATGGTATAAGAAGAGAGGGACAAAGAAAATATTACTCCTCCTATCGAATCTATTCCTAGCATTTCGAAACAACAGCAGTCTGATATTGATGACTCCGACACAGATCCCAATTTTCAATTGGTTCACAATAGTGAAACCTTTCCTAAGGTCTTACCTTCATCATCTTCAAGTTCTTCCAGAACCAGCAGCAGCAGCTCCAGTTCATCAAAATCTAATAGTTCGTCAGATACCGAAGATGATAGTGAGCAAGTAGATCCTCAAAATGTTGCGGTTGCTGAAATTAGTCCCCAAGAACCCGTGGAAGAAAAAGAAAAAAAAAAGTAGAAAAAGAGTTCGCAAACCAGCATAGTGGAAATCTAAAGTCGCAAAATTGTTAAGAAATACTGGCAAAGCATATCAGTCTTTGTCTAAGTCTAAAAAACAAGTACCAGTGAGAAAAATGGGACTCTCCTCTAACGAAAAATGTCGTCTCAAATGCAAAGATAAAGTGAATGAAATGTCAAGGCAGCAGATTTTTTATGCATATTGGGGGCTCGGAAATCTTGACAGGCAAAGAGAATTTATAGTCCAACATTCACAAGAAATAAAGCCTAAATATCGATACTCAAGTAAACAAAATTTCAGAGCTCTTAACACCGCGTTTTATTTTGAGGTTGATGGATCCAAAATTAGAGTATGCAAGCAATTTTTCAAATCTACCCTTGACCTGAGCAACAAAGCTGTAAAAACGGCACTTTCTAAGAAATTGAAGTCAGGATTAATTCAAGCCGATATGAGAGGAAAACATGACCATCATCCAACTATTGACCCAGAAGTAAAACAGAGCGTTGTAGATTTTATCAATTCTATTCCAAGAATAGAATCCCACTACTTGAGAAATCAAACATCAAGGGAATACATTTCATGTGATAAATCATTAGCCGATATCTATAGAGATTATAAACGACTTCGCGAAAATGATAGTTTACCCTTTGCCACGTCTTCCACATTCAATAGAATATTTAACACCGAATTCAACATTTCTTTTTTCATACCGAAAAAAGATCAATGCGATCTGTGCGAAAGGTACAAGAACTCGGACGTAGAGGAAAAGCGCAAGTTAAGCCAAGAGTATGAACTACATTTGATAGAGAAGGCATTGGCAAGAACTGAAAAAGAAAATGATAAAAATAGGACCGATGGTACCATCACAGCTGTTTACGACCTGCAAGCAGTCTTGCAGATTCCTAAGGATCAAGTGTCCCCATTCTTTTAAAAATCTAGGATCAACTGCCTCAACTTTACCATCAGTGATTTAAGGGTAAAAGATGTCGTGTGCTATTTTTGGGATGAGACCGAAGGAAAGAGAGGAGCAGTTGAAATTGGCAGCTGTATCATTGACTATATTAAATCTCAGGTAGACCAAAATTCCAATAAAGAAATTGACATAATTTTTTACTCCGACAATTGTGGCGATCAACAAAAAAATAAATTTCTGTTGTCTGCCTAAGCTTATGCTGTCAACAAGATGTCGGTTAAGTCCATTACTCACAAGTTTTTGCACGGAAAGAAATGCTTTGATAAGGTGAATCAAATCGACTTATTGAAATAAGAAATTCCTTAATCTATGCCAAATAAATTAGTTCAATCTAAAATAGAATAAAACAAGAAAAAACTGACAAATCTTAGTGTTTTAGGATTATTCTGTTAATTTCGTTTATGACTAATAACATTTAATTAAAACTAATGTCAGTAGATTCAATTTTCTTGTTTTTGCGCTAAAACTGCTAAATCACATCCATTTTTTGATAGGTACACCAAAATTTAGATTAACTACAGAAAACGCTTTTCTTAAACCGATCAAACATTAAAGACTGGATTGATGTACCTCCGCTGCTAAATTTTCGCAAGAAATTTACTCAAATTGACTCTTAGATTATATTATTTTAGCTCAATTATTGGATTATAGTTTTATCAAATAATAATATGCGATTTACCAATCAGATCCAATTTGAGAAATTAAGATCCTTGGTCCTGGTATGATAAGTTCCATAATTACTATAATCTCAACAAGCATCATAATGAATTTTTTTACATGTTTCACTGTTGCATACATTTTCAAATAAAATCATTTAGGAATGAATTGCATGGCAGAAAGTTCTTGGGGCATTAGCAGTAAATACCTCTAGGTAGCTAGGTATATCAATTTGAAATATTTGAAGTTTTAACACAGATTAATATATTAATGTAGTTTTGATCTATAGTTTTAATGGGATCAATAAAATAAATGCTTAATTTCTATTATATTTAGATAAATGTATTTCTGTCTATAGATTAAGTTATTCGTACAATTTACCGAAATTTAGAAAAAGAAGAGAAAAAAAAAATAAACTGTCTACTGAAAACAGTCAAATATACAGCTAATTCTATCCAATTTTTGCTACGATTATCAAACATTTGACTAAATCAATAAAAATATTCTAGAATCAAGCATTTATTTTGACAAAATCTGTAATATGAGGATTAAATTAAGCAAATAATTTTCTTTTTAACGGTTTTGGCTATTTGTGTGCGTAAATTTGGGAATGTTCATCATTTAGTATGTCCAGACCCTTCGTCTTTGTCAGGTCGCATGCTTTTCATACTTTACTTATCAATTTTAACGGGCGCGCGGGCGGGTGGTGAGTTGTGAACGTGTCTCACGTTGTGCGCGCCGGAGGAAGAAACAAATCTAGTTTTTGGTTGGGTGAGAATATACCAATGACTGATCCCATTCTGTTCTGAGCGTTGTCTTTGTTTGATCCCTGGTAGTTTTTTTAGGTAAGTACAAAATAAACAATTTTTTCATGTAGACACTAATGAGTAGTGCAAAAAGGATGCAATTATTGATACTACACTACGTACAGTTTGTTGAAGTAAATACATACCTAACTTTTGTTGATCTTATTGAAGTGAAAACTTCTTATAGGAGTTCGGACGCGTTAAATATTTAACTCGTTATAGTATTTTACATTATTAGCCAGGTAAAACAGTTTTTACTGGCGATTGAAGGAAATGACTAGCGAGCCGTCGTCAGCCGGATCCAAGATGGCAGCCAAAATTAATTTCCTTACGATTTGGGTCAAATGTGGTATTTTGGGGTTATTGATGATCTTATATTGAAAATTAATATTGGTTTTGAAAAATTCAAAATGGCGGATTCAAGATGGCGACCAATTCCAAAGATCTAACTTGAGGATTTTGCCAAGACATTAACTAGTCCTAAAGGCTTTATAGGCGTTCTATGGGCAAAACTACTTTGCGAGCGCAGCTCGCCTGTAAACATTTATATATTGGGCTCAAGGACAGACACCTATATCCAAAAAATATCAAATAAGAAATGCTACATAATACAATAGATTTCAAGGACTTTACCAAGACTTTAACTACAAGTTGTTTTTGTGTTACGAGTAATTCTTACACACGTAATTGTTGAAGTTTTCTCTTCTGTCGGCACTCCCGGACTGCCACTAACATTTTTTTTGTCTAATAAGTATTTAGTACATATTTTAATTTAATTGCTAGAATTTAGAATCTTCAGAATGATAGAGAGATTGCTACCAAACAAATTGGAAAATAAATTTTAGCAGTTATTTAAATTATTTTAGGGCTTCTTCAATTTTGCTTTGGATGGTACCTAAAAAATTCAAATGGATAATATATATCAGGATCTATATTCAGGGTATACGCCCTACGGCAGTATTACATTGACAGAAAATCAAGAACAAAACGTATCATCAGACAAAAATAATAACGAGAGTGGAAACATAACACTTACCGATTTGTCATTTTCCAATTTTGATCGTAGCCTGAATAAAAATGAAATTCTTTGTTTATTAGAAGAATGGGGTATGCCCCACCTTTTTGATACACTTACAAGTAAGCTTCTTTTTAATTTTTTTTGTCTTCACATTATGCAAAAATGTGCAATATACAAGGTTTTTCTCAGAAATCAAATAGTTATTTGTGCATGAGGAGCGTAAAATAAACCATTGTCGATTGAGAGAGAAATAAAGAAATCACTCGAAATCGACAATGGCCTTTCGCGCTCATATTGCACACAATATTTGTTCTAAAACATTGAATGGTTTTTCATTTAAATTTAAAAAACTATAATAGAGACAAATTGAATATCAGTGAATCGAGATCCAAAACACACTGGTTATTTTATATCATTTTCAAATGCATTTCAACCTGCAATCAATCGGCAAAGTGTAGTTTGTCGATTGTCTCCCGTTACATTACACGACAATGATGTTATTAATTTTCAATCCGAAAACGATAATTTCAGGTTGACAGAACAAATCGCAAAATGTCACTTTCCATGCATGTTCTAGAAAAATGTTATTCAGTTGCTATGTAGTTGCCATGGATTTCTTTTTCAAATTATTTCTCATATTATGATTTATTTGTATTTGACTGAACATAATACAAAATACTGTAGTTCATTTTGTCATTGTGCGTTAATACTTTACAAATCCACATTCTAAATTGAAAAGAATGACTTTTTCACTTCTAAGAATGAGAGTTGTTGACTTTTCACCCGCATAGAGTGAAAAAGCCGCTCTTTCCGTTTTTTCACTTTACATATCAAAATAATCTAAATATTAATCTTAAAGTAGTTAACTTCTGAAATGGATACGCTACAAACTTGTGATTTTAAAACATCCAAGCGTACATGGAATAATTATTTCAAAGAAAGTCAACCGCAAAATAATTTTTTGTTGGTTTTTGAGGTTTAATTTGTTTTAAAATAGCCCTTAAAAAACCTTAAAACTTGCCATTTTCGGTTAAATTTTAGAAAATACATACCGGTTGTAGGGGCCACTCGAAAAGCCTTGCCTAAGGCCTCCAATGTCTTAAATCCGCCACTGACAGTCACCGGAGTTTAGTTGTACGTTCCGAGATTGGTATGCCGTCCTATCAAGAAATGCCGAGTGTTTGACTTGTTTCCATCACGCAGTAAGAATTAATTACTTGTTGTCAATATTTTTCGTACACCAATAAATCCGCTGAATCGACAAACCACGCCCTCCGGCGTTATTGCTAAGGGTCAGCATTGAAGTTGCCTACCTGACTAGGATCGGTGTGATTGGTCTGCGACTTCCGGATTCAGGTATATTTGAATACCGGTGTGAAGACAGCGGCCAATATTTCCGAAGTCACCCGAATGAGGGAAACAGTGGCGCACCAAAACTTTTTTTGACTTATACGAAATATCAATTGTTTCATTGAAAATAAGTCTTTTTCAATCATTGAGACATAAAGGGGTAAAAAATCGAGAGGCGCATATTACATTTCAATGATAATATGATTAAGTATGAAAACGTGTTACGGGCGTATTTTGCAATTATTTTATTAAAAATTCGAAGCATATTAAAATTATGACAAAATGTTACCAAATATTTCTCCTTTACTCCCTAATAAAAAAATCGGGGTGCATTTAGCAACCCTTATATTAAAATTCAAATTCTGTGTGAAATCGTCGTCGGAGCATAAATGTTGCAAATCACTTGTCTTTCACTTCCCGATAAACAAATTCCACTTCCCAAGGGAACCAGGGGGTGCATTTAGCAACCCTTACATTAAAAATTCGAATTCTGTATGAAATCGTCGTCGGAGCAGAAACAAATTTTGACCAAATGTTGCAAATCACATGTCCTTCACTCCCCGATAAACAAATTCGACTTCCCGAGGGAACCAGGGGGTGCATTTAGCATGGACAGATAATTGATGAAAATTACAATTTTCTAGCCTGTTCACCCGATGGGTTGATTGAAAAGTTAGGGATCATAGAAATTAAATGTCCTTACACTTTCAGAAACGAGGATCCCAATACGGTCCATTTTAAATTCCTTGACGAATCTAAGGAGCTCCCTCAAAATTCGGATTACCATTACCAGATTCAAGGTTTGTTGAACTTATCCGGACGAAGCTGGTGTGACATGGTAATTTTACGTTTAAAGGTATTAAAGTTATTAGGGTCCACAAAGACCCTATATTTTGGCAGAATTGCATGTTGCCTAAATTAAAATCATTTTATTATTTTGATTTTCTGCCCAACATAATTTCAATAAATACGAATTTCACGTCTTTCGAAGAAAGGAAATGACGGACCGTTAGAGATATACAATTCCTCCCTAATGGATTAGTTAACGACATTCAGTTCTATCAAAATATTCCCGACCGTTGGTGAATCAACAAGCAGAAAATAGCAAATCGAAATTATGTTGTTTCTCGTTATGACAATGTTGCTTGCCCTGTTCCTGAAATTGAAATAACGGATTACCTTAGCCTGGATCCAGAAAAATATTTAACAAGTTTTATAATAGATAACTGTTTATGCCTACTCGATGACAAAAATCTTTATAAAAAAATTTCTGTTCAATTGGCTACCTTCTTATTTTCAGATTCCGAAGACGGCGGTGATCATTTCTCAGTTGAAAATGATAAAGTTGCATTACCAATAAATGAAAGCAATAACCATTTTATTTTAATAATATTAGACTTCGAATCGAAAGAATTCTCCCTTTTAGACCCCTTACAACGGTCAGATCTTGCAAAAAAAAAACGATTAAAATATTTCCAGAGGCTAAAACTTCTTCTACGATAAAGTAGAAAATATGATGAAACATTTGTTGCCAGATGGAAAATAATAGAGTTAAATCAAATATACCAACATGACAATTTCAATTGCGGAATGTTTGTCATTCATTATTTTCAGCAAATATTACAAAAAAAACCTTTAAATCAAAGAATAAATATTAATCAATTTCGAATTGAAATGAAAATATTTCTTCTGGAAAAATCATCTAATATGACATACAGATGTTTATATTGTTCCAAAATTACCTCTAGCAATTTTTTCAAATACATATGTTGTAAAATATGTTGTCATATTTCATGCTTGACGAACAAACCAAGACCACATAATGAATTCAAAAATAGTTTATGTGATCTCTGTCGTCAATATTAACAATTCTTTTTCGGACACTCGTTTGAGTTTTTTTTTTTTTTTTTCCTTTTTTCTGGTAACATTTCATTTTTACCTCACATTGGCATGCCCTCGGAAAAACTTGAAAAATACCGTATGAAAACTAGATTATTGTCGGATATACTCAAATAACTAAGTATGTTGAAATTCCGCCATGGAACTGTGGATAGAAAAGAAATGGTATACCAATATAAAATTATTTTGACTATTTAATTATTTTTAATTTCGGAAATTGTTGTTGGCTCAACTATGTACGTTTGTAATATACTGTACGATACTAACATCGTGAGTGAAATTCTAAAATTCCTTGGTTAAATACTTGTCTTCCTCTATCGTTGTAATCAATTTTGTAACAATGTCAGCCATATATTTTTCTATTCCTATATTTCTAGTGCTTACACTTTTATTTTTCAATTTTACTGTTTCACTGTTTTTATATTTCATGAAACTACATATCAGCAATGAAACATAGGCACTGGTACTTAAATCAAGAAGAATACGGATTTCGAGAAAGGGGAAGAGGCAGAGAGCAATGGAATATTGGCAGTAAACTGTTGGCGATTCAGATACCAGTTTCTTTGCAAGAAGCAAATTCCAGTAAAGTTCTAATACATTACTGAATAGGTGCAATAGATATACTTTGAACAGAAATGTATTCCAATGAATGAACTTTTCATAGCCGATTTTTCGAAAAAGTTATCCAGTAAATACATTCCAGAAATGATATCATTAGTTTATTGAATACATTTTCAACAAAACGGACCAATAAAATAAAGTCTTCACTTTTTGTAGACTAAATCAAACGTATTCGCATGACTTAAGGCACGTGATTACCTCGGTGAAATCTGCTGTATCTCCAACAAAAGTTATGGCTATATATCCATTCCAACACAACCAATCAAATTGCGATTCTGATGAGTCTACAACAGCGAAACAGCAATGGAAAATTGGTCTCAATTGGGTATATTGATTAAGTCAAAATCATCAGAAATATCATTACAAAAAGTCATTTATAACTTTTGAATTGGCGAAATTTGATGGAAATCCAGTTATGAAATGCCAGATAATTCATCAATTACTGCAAACAAAAGTGTTGATTCTTATGTTGCTAACTGGTACCTATAGCCAAAACTCACTCTATCTGAACGTAAATGAATTGAAGTCACCGAAATATAAGCTACAGTAAATCAGGATTTAATGCAAACAAAAATGGCCAACTGGAGAAAGAATGATTGTAACGTTAATTTCGTTCACTTTACTTTCCTTCAGTTAATTAATAATAAATTATCGTATGGGCGGCGAATAGCCAGTCCTTTCTCATACCCAACACCGAGAAATGTTTCAAGGCTGAATATATTTTACTGTCGACGAGAGTCGAAATCAACGTTTCTATACGGGCCGATCGAGTTCCGTCTGTCGTGAAAATAGTCACTTCTATTTTGAGATTTCCACTTCGACCTCGTATCTCTTTTACCACTTATTAATTAAATATGAATTAAGAATTCACTATTGAAATGTAAATTCCTTTCCTGGTCAAGGCGTCTGAGCTTGACATGAACATGAGACGTAAGTCTGTTATCTTTCATATGATTTCCTGTATTTAAAGAATGGCGGAGAGGGTTCATTCTTCTTTCCTGTGAACATGTGCCATTGAAGCCTTTCTAACGTATCGTATCTTATCTTTAAGAAGTGCATTCATATGAATGCACTTTACCTGGACCAGAACTTTACCTGAACCAGAACTTTACCTGGACCAGAACTTTACCTGAACCAGAACTTTACCTGGACCAGAACTTTACCTGGACCAGAACTTTACCTGGACCAGAACTTTACCTGGACCAGATATGTAACCTAAAAAGGACACCAAGGACACCATCTCCTCACCATCACTCCAGGAAAGTAATATATATATTTCATCGCTTCTTCAACGACGTCAATATAAACTAGTCAAATTTTTTTTTACTTTGTAACAAAAGTCAATATACAACTTGTAAATTTAATAACGTTGTTCATAAAGTTTATTTTCCCTTCCAATCTTTCAGGATTTGTCGTTATAATGCTGATGTGAATAACAAATAAGCTAGTATTATTCAGAGTGGCGCCCACTTACCTTTCTTAACTTTCATAATTTACCTTTATCTAATTTCAGTACCTTAAATAAATTTCAAGTAGGATTACCCGAGAACCGGTAAGACTACTCTCTGAATTTGTACTAGTTTGGTCTCAGAATCTACACCTGAGGTGCTCTCTAAACTGAGTTGCCGTTGCAAATTGTCGCCCAACATTGTTGGAGGCGTTGCAAATTGGCATTACCTTATCGTTACGAAACAGTATGAAAACGTGTTACGGGCGTATTTTGCAATTATTTTATTAAAAATTCGAATGCTTTGTGTAATCTTTGTCGAAGCATATTAAAATTATGACAAAATGTTACCGAATATTTCTCCTTTACTCCCTATTAAAAAAATCGGGGTGCATTTAGCAACCCTTATATTAAAAATTCGAATTCTGTGTGAAATCGTCGTCGGAGCATAAACAAATTTTGACAAAATGTTGCAAATCACTTGTCCTTCACTCCCCGATAAACAAATTCAACTTCCCGAGGGAACCAGGGGGTACATTTAGCAGCCCTTACATTAAAAATACGAATTCTGTGTGAAATCGTCGTCGGAGCATAAACAAATTTTGACAAAATGTTGCAAATCACTTGTCCTTCACTCCCTGATAAAGAAATTCGACTTCCCGAGGGAACCAGGGGGTGCATTTAGCAGCCCTTACAATAAAAATTCGAATTCTGTGTGAAACCGTCGTCGGAGCATGAACAAATTTTGACAAAATATTGCAAATCACTTGTCCTTCACTCCCCGATAAACAAATTCGACTTCCCGAGGGAACCAGGGGGTGCATTTAGCAACCGTCACATTAAAAATTAGAATTATCTGTGAAATCGTCGTCGGAGCATAAACAAATTTTGACAAAATGTTGCAAATCACTAGTCCTTTACTCCCCGATAAACAAGTTCGACTTCCCGAGGAAACCAGGGGGTGCATTTAGCAGCCCTTACATTAAAAATACCAACTCTCTCTTCTCTCATCTGTTTTCGGCACAGTAATGAATTTGTAAATAATGCTTCAAATTAAAATTGAACAAGGTAAACAGAGTGATAGATGTCAGGTCAGATGTTAACATTTTTGTCCTGTCAAACTCAAACTTCCCAAATGAATGAGAGAGAAGAAGCTGAAATATGGAACAGCAAAGGAAGACTACAGACAACTTCACATTTAAACTAGTGACGTATCTGCATTATAGGTTGCATAATTTCAGTAAATTTTTGTTTTCATTTTTTTCTTTTAATCTGAAGACTAAATTTAAAATAATTTTATTTTTGAATATCCCATTTGTCACTTATTAATATTACCTAATAAAACATGTGGTCAAAATTTGAAGTTGAACACCCTATTGATATCTCGTATAAGTCAAAAAAAATTTGGTGCGCCACTGTTTCCCGCGTTCGGGTGACTTCGGAAATATTGGCCGCTATCTTTGGCCGCTGTCTTCACACCGGTATTTTGAATCTCGTTTGCCTGGGAAAATATAGTACCTTTTCCTAACCAATCGTGGAGGACTAATTTAACCATAATAATATAAATACCGTGTCAGAACTAATCGGTTATGATAACTAGTTTTTTGTTTAATAACATTATTATCATTGTTTTAGGGAATAATTATGTTCTATGCTGTTTCTATAGTATTGCTTAAGAAATTCGGCGTGCACGCATATCATAGGAAAAATTATTTCCCGTCCCGTTATCTTTCATTACGAGAGTTACGATTATACCTTTTATAGTATATGTTTTTTTATATAGAGAAATTTCTTAACATAGTTTTTATCATACCTTTTTTTTGAACATAAACGGAAAATAATTTCACCGGAATTGAAATTAAGTTTTTGCTTTGTTCGCAAACTCAGCGACATTATATATATATATATATATATATATATATATATATATATATATATATATATATATATATATATATATATATATATATATATATATATAGCTAAAACTACAAATGTTTCAACTAATCATATTCACGAACCTAAACAATCTTCTATTTTTAGAGAACTACTACATAAAACAAAAAAAATTTTAAGAGAAAATCCAAATTTAATAGTCATACCATCTGACAAAGGAAATGTTACAGTTATAATGGAAAATCAACAATATTCAGAATTATCTAAAGAACTAATTGATAATAACACGTCATATAAAGAACTTACTAATGACCCAACTGCAAAAATAACTAGTAATTGTAATAAATTGATTAAAAAATTATTCAATAAAAAACAAATAGACAAAAATACGAAAGAAAAACTAACAAACTATAACGGTATTTCAGCCAAATTTTATTGTTTACCAAAAATTCATAAAACCACATTATCAGCTAGACCAATTGTAGCTTCTATAAATACTCCAATTGAGCCTCTTACTCTTTGGTTAACTGAAATATTAACAAAATCTTATGACTATGATAATGAATAATATATTAAAGACTCCTTCGAAATTAACAAAACATACAATAACATAATATTACCACCGAACTATGTTCTTTTAAGTTTAGATGTAGTATCACTTTTTAGTAATATTCACTTAAGTATATGCTTAACAGCTCTTGACTACAAATGGAATGATATAAGTAAAAACTGCAAACTAAACAAAGAAACTTTTTTAGAATTAATATCATTTATCTTTAATAGTACATATTTTTCTTATAATAATAAAAATTACCAACAGACTTTTGGAACACCCATGGGATCTTCAATATCACCTATACTAGCAGACTATGTAATGAATTATATCTTAGACTTTGTTATATCTGTTTTACCATTCAAGTTGTTTTTCATTAAAAAGTACGTCGATGATATAATTTTATCTCTTCCATGCAATGAAATAGATAATATACTATTCTACTTTAATACATTTGATCCTTATATACAATTCACTATTGAAAAAGAAAATTCAGAACAATATTTACCTTTTCTTGACACCAAATTCATAAGAGACAATAATAATAAAATTTCGATCGACTGGTATAGAAAACCGGTAAGTTCAGGAAGATATATTAATTATCATTCATATCATCCACGCAACACAAAAATTAACTTGATCAAACAGATGAAAAGTAGAGTTCTTCAAATTTCAGATCAAAAGTTCCACCAAAAAAATCTAAAAATATTGTATAATCTTTTTCACGAAAACTCATATCCTCCATATCTTCTGAAACGAATATTATATAATACATTTGACAGAAATTCTGACATTACTGATAATATATCACAAAATATTAGAACTGACAATATTAACCCACCAATTTATTTGTCTTTACCATATATAAAAACAGTCACACCCAAACTTTCAGGAATCTTTAAGAAACATAATATCAAAATTGCAAACAAACAACACCTCACAATCAAATCAATTTTCAGTAAAATCAAGGATAAAACACCGATAAATAAATTAACTAACATAGTTTATGAAATTCCTTGCTTGAACTGTGATAAAAAATACATTGGTCATACTAAAAGGACATTAACTAATCGAATTTCCTCTCACAAAAGCGATAGTATATTGTATCCTGATAGATGTGCCCTCGTTGAACACGCATTTTATGAAGACCATTCAATTGATTATCAATCAGCCAAAGTATTAATCACAGAAAATAATTATAAAAAACGTCTATTTTTAGAAACCGCATTTATTTCACAAGAAAATAATTGCATTAATAAAAAAACAGACCTGAATAACCTTAGTGTGATTTATGCCTATCTCTTAGATTTTGAAAAACAATCTTTACAAAATTCAAATTCCAATCAAAATTAACTTTATTCGAATAGACCTTTATAGATAAAAATTTTTGTTTAATGTCATATTGAATGTCATATTGTTTTTTTGAGTTTAATTTGTAATGAACATTTATGTCAATTATAAAATTTTATTTTTATCTATTTTTACAATTATACCGACATCCTCGTTTAAATAATGTAAGTAAATTTTAACATTAATTTATTTTATAATTTGACCATCCTAATAATTTTCAGTCCTTGAGAATGAATATGTTATATTCGAAAGCTTGGAATATATTTTAAAAAGAGTACTCTCTGGTATTTTATTGCCACATCCCCACATATATATATATATATATATATATATATATATATATATATATATATATATATATATATATATATATATATATATATATATATATATATATATATATATATATATCTCTTATTATATATTGTGGCTTTTTAGAGAAAAATACCTATTTTCAAAGTACACACTTTATTTTGTTCAGCTTTCGTTGCACTTCGTCAACTTCATCAGAACAAAATCCGTGATTAAAAAATAATATCAAAAATCTTCATAATAATAAAAAATACAGAATAATTTTATAGAAAATTAAAAAAGAACAACATTCTAATATCATATACAAAATTCCTTGTAAAGATTGCGAACAAAATTACATAGGACATACTTCAAGACATCTCAAAGACCGTATAACTTCACATAAAAGTGATTGCAAACGATATGTGAACCGATGTGCATTAGCCCAACATACCCATAACACCGGACATAGTATAGATTTTGAGAATACTGAAATACTTGACAAATGTAAAAATTATACAGAACGACTTTTTACTGAAATGGCTACAATATCTCAAGAAAAACATCCCATGAATACCAAAACAGACACTGACGGACTAAATTTAATTTACTCAAACCTCATAGACTTAGACTTGCAACTAAAAAAGTAGAAACATAATTATAATTCCGTAAGAAATACCAGTCAAAACATTGACACATTAGCTCCGATCAATCAATGAACTTCCAGACAATTCAATACAAGATACCACCTTTAAAATTGCTATTTACCAACACAAATTTAAAACTTTTCATTTGTCACTTTCAATTTTTAACGTTATTTTGACGTTTGACATTAGTTTGGTAAAATAATCAAAATTTGAACGTATTTTCTATAAAATTATTCTGTATTTTTTATTATGATGAAGATTTTTGATATTATTTTTTAATCACGGATTTTGTTCTGATGAAGTTGACGAAGTGCAACGAAAGCTCAACAAAATAAAGTGTGTACTTTGAAAATAGGTATTTTTCTCTAAAAAGCCACAATATATAATAAGAGTTATTATATTACTTGAGATGAACAATACAATTTATATATATATAGGAGACGATTTATGTGGGGATGTGGCAATAAAATACCAGAGAGTACTCTTTTCAAAATATATTCCAAGCTTTCGAATATAACATATTCATTCTCAAGGACTGAAAATTATTAGGATGGTCAAATTATAAAATAAATTATTGTTAAAATTTACTTACATTATTTAAACGAGGATGTCGGTATAATTGTAAAAATAGATAAAAATAAAATTTTATAATTGACAAAAACGTTCATTACAAATTAAACTCAAAAAACAATATGACATTCAATATGACATTAAACAAAAATTTTAATTTTTATCTATAAAGGTCTATTCGAATAAAGTTAATTTTGATTGGAATATGAATTTTGTAGATTGTTTTTCAAAATCTAAGAGATAGGCATACATCACACTAAGGTTATTCAGGTCTGTTTTTTCATTAATGCAATTATTTTCTTGTGAAATAAATGCGGTTTCTAAAAATAGACGTTTTTTATAATTATTTTCTGTGATTAATACTTTGGCTGATTGATAATCAATTGAATGGTCTTCATAAAATGCGTGTTCAGCGAGGGCACATCTATCAGGATACAATTTACTATCGCTTTTGTGAGAGGAAATTCGATTGGTTAATGTCCTTTTAGTATGACCAATGTATTTTTTATCACAGTTCAAGCAAGGAATTTCATAAACTATGTTAGTTAATTTATTTATCGGTGTTTTATCTTTGATTTTACTGAAAATTGATTTGATTGTGAGGTGTTGTTTGTTTGCAATTTTGATATTATGTTTCTTAAAGATTCCTGAAAGTTTAGGTGTGACTGTTTTTATATATGGTAAAGACAAATAAATTGGTGGGTTAATATTGTCAGTTCAAATATTTTGTGATATATTATCAGTAATGTCAGAATTTCTGACAAATGTATTATATAATATTCGTTTCAGAAGATATGGAGGATATGAGTTTTCGTGAAAAAGATTATACAATATTTTTAGATTTTTTTGGTGGAACTTTTGATCTGAAATTTGAAGAACTCTACTTTTCATCTGTTTGATCAAGTTAATTTTTGTGTTGCGTGGATGATATGAATGATAATTAATATATCTTCCTGAACTTATCGGTTTTCTATACCAGTCGATCGAAATTTTATTATTATTGCCACATCCCCACATAAATCGTCTCCGTTACTGAGTTGGCAAATATTTCTAGTAATTTATATACATATATATATATATATATATATATACATATATATATGTAATTTCAATTTTATACTTGTGCCTAAGCGACGTTAGGGTAATTCCGGGGTAGTTGGACCATCGGGTTAGATCGACCAGTGCCAAAATCCCACGTGTTTTTCAACTTTTTGCACACCTATACCCAGACACCCCTCCGTTGGACGAATCCAAAGTGTTCCATATTGCTCTTGTTTGTCTGGCGGCGTTCAGTCTCACAGAAGCTAAGTCAGCGTGTACATGTTAGTGATAAAAAAATTTCAGTGGTTTAGTATTACGTGCTACAAAAAATTTTTGTAAGTATTTTTTGCCGATTCCTATAGTTAATTGTTGCTACCTTAACAAAGTAAAGTTTAACCTAATATTTTTATCGCTGTGTAGTACTAGGCCATATTGACAAGGTGGTCCATCTAACCCATATAAATGGGATAGTTGGACCATAATTATTCGGGTTAGTTAGACCATTGTTTTGTTTCAGATAGTCATCATGCCAACCTTTTATGAAAG
Source organism: Lochmaea crataegi (assembly GCA_947563755.1). Taxonomy (NCBI): domain Eukaryota; kingdom Metazoa; phylum Arthropoda; class Insecta; order Coleoptera; family Chrysomelidae; genus Lochmaea; species Lochmaea crataegi. Next base: position 48,680,127 of record OX387428.1, read on the forward strand.
GAAAGGCACAGTCAATAGAGCCACTTGGAGAGCAGAGGCCCTTCAAAATGCAATGAATGATGTTTCCTCGGGTACATTAGGTGTTAATCAAGCTGCAAGGGAATATGGAATACCTAAAACTACGCTTAAGAACAGTTAGAAAGGCAGAATGAGTATCAAATGCGCGGGCCGTAGGATTGAATAAGACCGTAGTGCAAGAATATTTTTCTGTTCTTGAAAATGTTTTAACCGAATATCAATTATTTGAGAAGCCAGGAAATATCTTTAATATTGATGAAAGTGGCCTACAATTAAATAACAAACCTGGGTATGGTATAGCGCAAAAAGGGTCTAAAAGTGTATCCAACATAACTTCCGACAAAAAGGGTGAAACCATTTCTATTGTAGCATGTTGAAGTGCAGGTGTTTTTCTGCCCCCCCTATGTATTTTAAAAGGAAAAAACCTAAAGGAATGTCATAAGGACGGAATGCCTCCAGGGTCTGCTATTGCAATGAACGTGAAATCAGCATACATCAATGCTGTCATTTTAAAGAAATGGTTAGAGGAGCATTTCCTGTCTAGAAAGCATTCTGGTACCGCCTTAATTATCTTAGATGGGCACACATCGCACATCAACTCTGTAGAAATATTAGAATTTTGTGAAGCAAATGAAATAGTCTTACTTTGTCTGCCTAGTCATACAACACATTTTCTACAGCCCTTAGATAGGTCGTTCTTTAAATCACTTAAATCTTATTATTATTCTGAGTGTAACCGATTTATGAAAACAAATCCTATTAGGAAAATAACCCGGTACCAATTCGGCAAATTACTTGGAGAGGCATGGAACAAATCAGCTACCGTTCAAAACGCGATTTCTGGCTTCAAAGTCACAGGAATCGTACCGTTTAATCCCAGTATCATTCCAGATTATACGTACTTAAGTGATGCGTTAGTTGGGGCTGATAATCAAACTGTTGGTATTCCCAAAGCACACACAATTTCTTCAACACCTATTCAAAACATTGCTCCGACACTATCGCCAGTTGCTGGTTGCTCCAACGATCCCGATTACAATGTTGTGAATCCTCCTAGCTGTTCAAATGAACAACAGGCCAAACAACAGAAATTACCCCTGGAAAAGCCTTGAATGAAATTGCGCCAGTTATTATTACATCTGCTATTAATACGGTCAGAAAGCGTGCCCGTCAAGTAGCCAGTGTTTTGACAAGTCCAGAAAATATCGAGCGGCAGAAACAAAAAAAAACAGAAGACCTAAATAAGAAACAAGTCGAACAAAGAAAACAGAATAAAAAACAAGCCGAACAAAGAAAAAGCGAAAAAGAAACGAACAATATCAAAGAGATTGAAGGAAGATTGTAGTGATGACACCAACTCAGTGAAATTATTCTGCAAGACAGTGAAAGTGGTGACGAAGAATGGGATGAAAACGACTGTGCTGGTTGCGGGGAAAACTACTCAGTGTCTACGAAAAAGGATGACTGGTTCCAGTGCACTCGGTGTGATAGATGGTCACAAGAAGGTTGTATGAAATATCCAAACATGTGTGATCTGTGCATCTAAAAACAGTGCTTAAATAAGTCACTCTAAGAAATCAATGTTATGTATTATCCTTATTTTTAGTTATTAATGCAAATTTGTTTACTTTCATTAAAAATAAATTTTTTAGTTTATAACTTTTGATTTAAGAAGTGGTCGATCTATCCCATATATCTTGGTCCACCTAACCCGAGGACATCGGGATAGTTCGACCAACACAATTTTTTTTTAAATTTCACTCGTAATGTTCTTTGTAAATTTTTCTGTTTTTTGATAATAAATACTTGCACAATAACTATATTGTAACTTTCTTTTGCTAGCTGGCGCTTTATAAAATTTAATATAGAAGTCGAGGAGCAGGATAAAAAAAAGTGGTCCAACTACCCCGTAATTACCCTATATTAGTTTGTTCATTGTGGACTATCCCTCGAACCATTACCGAATGACTCGCTCTCTCCGTTTGTAGTGTTTATTAGTGATAATTTTTAATTTTTTATGTATATATCGATAATACCATCGATACGTGTTCGTACTTATAATATACAAGGCATAAGTACACACCAGGACATTTTAGTTTTTTGTATAAGATTACATGTAAAATTTTGGACCTTCTTTTGTTGTTGGTATCCTGATTACTCGTATTTCCATAGTATATGTTTTTATATTAATCACTGACGCTAGTCAAAGATGTTAATAAACTGGTTACCATAATCAACGCGTATCAGTGAGTACATCCCTACTCTCCACAGATACCTTGCCTCTGAAGATATCTCATATATAATTTCTCGCAGTAAGTAACGTAATTTACTGTGCAATCATTCCGCTTCTCCTCTCATATCGCAGTTTTTGAAATTTTTTCTGTAAATTAAAATTTCTGGCGCCCTATAATTAATCTCTCGTTTGATTAACCTCCATCTTCAATACCCACGACCCTTAAGCTCTCCAACCAAACCCACGAGCGCCGTTCGCATAGGTCTTAACTGTTTATCGCCCACTATAGTTCCGATTCAATAATAGTATTTCGCTAGACCATCTTTGTTTCATCAACTTCGTACCGAACAGTTGGGACGGTTACAAGTCTATTCGTTGACCCTGCACTGGTTGCACTACATTAAAATTTCACTTGTTGCGTCCCAATTTTCATTTTTTGTCAACTGTTTAAAAGTGTAATGCAGCTAGGTAAAGTCACCGACCTAATTTTGTTTAGTAGGTAGAGAAAATGTATTCAAATTTTGATTGAAATTTACACAAAACATATTTTAGAACCACTGTAGCCCAATGAAGAACCTGCGGTTTTGAATATCGCAGATAGTTCTGAGCAGCCTAGTACCAGCAGTCAATGGATTCCTGGCACTAGTGAGGATGCTGAATATCCTAGCACCAGTAAAGATCCTACTAAAGATACTGTTGAGACCCCCAGAACAAGTGGAACTACTACCATCAGTATTAAAAAAAGTAAGAAAAACGTTCTTAATGTGCACTATGATAAGCCAAATACAAATAGTAATGTGGTTGAATTTTGGGTTTCTAAATTTGATTTAATTTTAGTTTTTTATTTCACAACAGTTGAGGACTTGTCTTGTGTAGGAGGTTAATTAATTAATTTTTTTAAGGAGATCATCGCTGCTTGCTGAAGTAAATGTGTCCGAAGCTAAAGATTCAACACCCAAAGCCAAACATTTATATAAAAGGGCGATATACTTTAAAAAAGAGTTGCACGACCGAATTTTAGGAAAAAATCATTCAAAAAGCGCTTAATAGAAGCTGAAAAATGTAAACCTTCTGAAACCTGGCAAAATGGTTTCTAGCATGGACCGTATGCGAGCCAGATTTTTTCGAAGTCGGCTAGAGAATATCCCAAGAAAAAGGCAGGCGTTTTACCTTAGAGAACAAGGTTTTGGCGCTAGCCTTATATAAACAAAGTGGCTCGGCATATCGCTCACTGTCAAGAATATTTTCTTTGCCCAGTAGATGAGATTACTGAATAGGATTCCCATTTATCCTGGCTTGCATGAGGAAATATTTAGTATTTTAAAAGCAGAAACACACAATTTTTCAAATCCTTTGTGTTGATGTTTGGTGAAGTAAGCATACAGCCTAACTTGCAGCCAAATTTAGCAGAGCATGTAGTAGATGGGTTTGAAGACTTCGGTTTTAAAATAAGTGAGAAAATGGCCAATCATGCTCAGGTAAGAATATCAATTATTATTTGTGTTTTTCACAGCATGTTAACACCAGCTATACCTCTCGGTTTTTTCAGGTATTCATGTGGCGTGGTATCAAGCGTAAATGGAAGCAACCTGTTTACTACAACTTTGTTAATGGTTGTACAAAAAAGGAGGATATAGCCCACATCATAAAAGTCATTGTGAGAAAATGCCAAAGCATAGGGATTACCATCCTAGCTACTGTTTGTGACCAAGGGTCAAACAACCAGTCGGCAGTAAATTCATTGATTAAGGATACTAGGGCTACATATTTGGGACATGGAATTGATTACTTAAAAAACTGCTTTAAAGTTGATGGAGAAATGGTACTTCCTTTATACGATGTTCCACACCTTTTCAAGGGTTTGCGCAATAATCTATTGAAATATCCCTTGCACTTTAAAGAAAATGGCGAGGATGAGGTAGGAAGATGGGACCACATTTTTACAGCTTATAAAATGGACCCTCATCTTTGAGACTCATGCCAAAGATAGCGGATGTCCATACGAATCCAGATAAAATTCAGAAAATGAAGGTGTAAAAATGCACACAAGTATTCAGTCACACAGTAGCTGCAGCAATTAAAGTATTTGCGTTTTCTGGTAGGTAACTTGATATTATTGTACCTAAATACTATTAACTAATTTTAAATGTATGTCTATATAACATTTTTATTACAAATTTTAGGTACAACTGTCAAAACAGAAGAAGACATTTTAACAATGGACAAATCAGCTATGGATACTGCGACATTGTTGGAGTTTCTTGATAAACTTTTTGACAGTTTGAATGGAAGTTCATTCAATCCACCTCCCGGAAAAAGCCTAAGAACTGGTGTCACACAGGGGTCTCAGCATATACACTATTGGAGTACGGCAATTCAAAAAATAACAAGCTTTCGCTATAATAGATATGGAAAGTTTTTCATACCACCCAGTGTAAAAAATTTGCTGTTGACAATAAAGAATTTTAAATTACTTTAGGGTGTGATGAAAGATGTTGGATTCCAATATTGAATGCCAAGGACATTCAATCAAGATCCTCTGGAAACATTTTTTGGTAAAATTCGCCAGAGGGGTCAAAGAAATGTTAATCCAACTCCAACAGCTTTTAAGAATTATTACAAGAGCTTGTTGGTTAACCAGTTAACCTCTTTCCACTCAATCGCTGCCAATTGCGAAGATGACTCAGAAATATTTCCAACTCTTCAGCGGTTGGTGGCTCAAGTAAGTATACAAAATTTTAGTTCTAATCTATAATGATGCTTCAACATAATAATTATTAAATGCTTCAATAATTTTGTGTGTGACCTAGTCATGTTTTCATCCTTTATATATTTCTTACAGGGACTACCGGAAGAGGAGGAGGATGATTAATTTTCATCATTCTGTGAAGTGCCACAGAACCTGCCTGCTTTAGCTAAGCCCATAGACGCTAACATATCTTAATATGTACATGTATACATGATAGGTTTTGGCGACTCAAATATGTTCATCGAGAATTTAATGATAAATTAAAAGATCCATTGTCTATAATTAAATATATTTTCAATAGAAATTTACACAAGTTGGGAATTGTTAGATTTACTCTAAATATATTAAATGAGCGGATTTTTTTACCAACTGCGAGCATGATGAAGTAATTAAAACTACAGTTTCCAATTACTTCATAAAAATCAATTTGTTTAATTACTCCAAGCAGGTAAATAATATATTTAAAGGATTAGACCTAAGGAGCATTCCAAAAAATGATCCAAAACTATTTTCATCTGCCAAAAAATTATATAATAATAAATCTAAAAGAAAAATTTCCAAATTATAATTAATTATGTTTTCCTCTTTTTTTGTTATTTTGTTTATTATTGTGTATTTAATATGTTTAGCATAATATTTTCCCATATTGTTTTAATTTTCATAACAATTAAACAATTTCCTAATTAGTAAAGTTATCTATCTAATAATTTTTTTTAATTTACCATTTTCAATAACCCTATACCATTTACACAAGTGTATTGGGGGTTGTTGGGAATCGCTGTTCCATCCTTTTTTGGAGATATTCAGGACATTTTCGACCCCTATTGAAGTCAAAGTACCTTAATTTTGTCATTGACACACCCCGATCATCAAAATTCCAAGGTACATCTAGCAGTCGCAAGCTTAAAATCTTAGCAAAATTATTATTCCACCTAAATAGCAAGGAACAACTAAAACAAGCATTTCAGTCTGGATTTTATACAGGGTGTCCCAGAATACTTCTGCCAGGCTTTATTTCATAAACAGAGAAAGATATTTGAGTAGTACAAAAGCTTCTCTATAGCATTTCAAAGTCATTTTAATATGATTTACAAAAATCATCCCAAATACATCAACCCCCTAGGTGTTAACCCCAAGCCTTGAATTTTTCAATAGCCATTAGTTTCCGACTGCGATACAGGGGGTGATACGGGTGGAGGACGACACAAAAAATAGTATCCGAAAAAAAAGGGGTTGCAATCAAAATCAGATCACCTATTTTGAAGCGCAATTCTACCGAAAAAAGTTGTAAAATCTATTGTAAAACCAAATCAGTAAATTTATTCAGTACTTGTCCAACAACTTTGTCAGAAGTTGTTACCTAAAATATTTTATAGCGACCATCAAAATTAGACATCTCCATCTCTTCAATTTATATAATAACTTTTCCATCGCACAGCAATCGCAAAATCTACCTAATAAGAGCGCCTTGAAACTTGATTCATGTTTTAAGTTGGCGCTAGGTTTGATAAAGGTTTTTCAAAAAAAACATTGTTATGTTATGTTTCCGTGCGATAGCCAAGTAATATTAACTAATTAGCTTACAATTTCTGACGAAGTTCTTATATGGATTCTGATGAAATTGACTGACTGGATTTTACAATGGATCTCACAACTTTTTGCGATAGAACTGCGTTGCAAGATATACTTAAATTTATTTTATATTATATATAGTAATATTATATAGTGTAAACACAATATTTCATTGTAGATATGGCTTCAAAGCATGTGTTGAAACTTTCTAGCATTAATGAATTCCTAGATGATAATAAAATCATTAAAAGGGGTGAAAATGCTTTAGAGTCAAACCATGTGAAGACAATGCTATTTGAGCCTGAGTTAATGGTAATCAGGGGCGGAGTCTCTGCCAGTATGAAGGATAAATTATACCACGTTGAGGTAAATTATCATATACCTAAACTTTAAATCTCATCCACATGTTTTCAAACTTATTATTTATTGTAGATTGCCCTAAACAGATCAGGTGATATCCAAAGCGCAACATGTGCTTGTCCAAGAGGGATAAAATGTCACCATATTGCGACGTTAGCACTGTTTGGGCATTATAACATATCAGTAACTGATGCTGAATGTTCTTGGAATGCACCAAAATCATCCAGCGCGGAAGTAAAAACAGCTGACGAAATGTATCCCTCAAAACCATTTGCAGCTGTCCGTGAGACCTTAAGTGACACAGCCATCAATAAATTAAGAAGTCAACTTAATACTTTTCGCAATAAGGTTGGATTCACATGGCTTTTGAAGGAGGAAAGCAATGAGGAAACTTCGAAAGATTTGAATATTCCAAATATTGATGGTATAATTTTATCCCAGGACTTTCTTCAATCTTCAAATAAAATAGATTACCTTAAAGGAAAATGTGCCTTGGATGACGACCAAATTAAAATAATTGCAGCTGCTACAACTGGACACGTTTCGAATGACCTATGGTATGTAGTAAGGAAATCACGAATAACAGCAAGCAATTTTGGAGCAGTGATATCAGCTTGTCATAGAGGCAGATATCCTGATAGCCTTTTTAAAAGCCTCATGGGTAAGTTTTTTATATAGATGTATGAACTTTAATGGCAATATTGTGATTGGTACCTACTGTTTGCTTTGACAGTAAATTCAATTGCTATGTTTTATTTTAGGTGCTTACAATTTGGATGGAATCAAGTCTATTCAATGGGGAAGAATACATGAAAAAGATGGGATAGACTTCCTTAAAACCAATTTGGGGCTGGATATTCAGCAATCTGGGATTTGGTTGAATAATTCTGTTTTTTTAGGAGCTAGCCCTGATGGGCTAGTTGGAGAAGATGCTATTATCAAGATAAAGTGCCCCTATACAATGAGGAGTGACTACTTGTCAGAAAAATTGAAAAACAATGACAAATATATTATATTTTATAATAGTAATGGTGAAACTTGTATTAATACAGACCACAAGTACTACCACCAAATTCAAGGGAATCTGCATATTTTGAAAAGATCGAAATGTTATCTGTGCGTGTGGACTTTAAAAGAGGCAATAACAGTGCTAGTGGAGTTTGACCCTTCATGGGCAAAGTATATTCCAGTGTTGGAAAACTTTTTCTCCAGTCAATATAAACCAAAGTTATTGGAACATTAACTCAGTAATGTTTATGTGTACAGGGTTATTCATTATAAATGTCCCAGCACTTAGCATGGTTATTATTGCATGAACAAAAAAATTTTTGAAATAAAAGTTGTGTAGTTATAAACTAATTTTATTATAACTTCAACAAAAGTACAGTGGCGTGCGTAGTTTAGGGGACACAAAAAAATTATTCGTTTTTTTTAAATGAGACACCTTGTATATTATCGAATTTTCTCCTGATTTCAAAAATATACCATATCATACCCCTGTCGCACATCCTTCTTAAGATATTAAAGGATAAATATAGTAAATTAAACTAGTTACTATAAATATTGAAAATTGAAATTTTTTTGTTTATGCAATAATAATTATGGTAAGGGCTGGGACATTTATAATGAATAGCCCTGTACCTATATACATTTTTGATATTGTTAGCTGTTCAAGTAGATATACATTTTCATTTTTATATTTGTTTTAATATCATTGATTTCCTACTTACTGCTCTTTTAATATATAAAAAACTGAAACATTGCATATTTTCACCACTTAAAACTGTACTGCTAAACTATGTATATAAATATCTTTGTTATTTTGACTGTCCAACTTAAAATAAATATAATTAGTGTTCTATTTGTCCATACATAAATCAGTGCTTCTTGTTTGCTGTGTATTCTTAAGTCCTACAAACAAGTAACTATGTTTACCTCTTTAGGATTTTTTGCTTATACATTTATGTAAAAATGTTATGTGTTATGTTCTACTGATGAAATGAATAAATTGGTAAATACATTTTTTTATGTCATACTAGTTCATTATTGTGTTTTTATTGCTTAGTTACCAACTATCTAATGTCGTACTTTATGCCCGTGCGGGCATACAGAGAAATAATTCTAACTTTGACACATATAAAAATTATTGTGATTTTGTGACATTTACGTTTGTCAACATTCACCTAGCAACGATAGTGTCTACTATGATAAAATGGCAATGTTATTAATTCAAACCGGATTTCTTGAAATACTGATTTGAATTGAGATTGGATTGCAATAACGAACTAGTATGACATAAAAGTTTGTATGTACCGGGGGCATAAACAGATGTGTATACCCTCGGTTGTCTCACAAACCCTCGGGTTCGTAAGACGTCGCCCTCAGGGCATAAACAACTATTTATACCCTTGGTACATAAATAACTATTATTAAAAACAAACTTGCACAGAAAAACATACATTTGTCAGGCAAAGAAAATGTCATTTTAAAGTAACATTAAACAATTTTAACAATAGTATTCTACAACTTCTTTTATTAACGGGTAATGAAAGTTAGTAAGAGCAGCACATAACTGAAAAATTATTGAGATTTGGGAGATATAATATGGAGGCACTTGATGTAAAACCTTGAAACATTTGATTCTTCGTATTGCTCTTTCGACATGTATTCTTGCTTTTGCTATTCTTTGTGTTTCGTATACTTGGGATTCAGTGAATTGAGGTGTACTAAGGAATGGAGGTATATTCAAAGATACACCAGCAGGTAATAAATATTTAATCAAAAATCGCTTATCTGCTAAAATTAAGTCACCAGGAACCATTTGCTTTAAAATTTCACAATGTTCTACAATTTTTTTATCTGATGCAGAACCTGGATAGGCCTTACTTACAAAAGTAACAACACCATTAGGAGCCACACCAACTAAAATTTTCCATGTATTCCTATGTTTATATGTGCTGTAGGTTAATCTTTGACTTTCCATATTTGCTGGGATTGATGAATATATTTCAGTACAATCTAATATTATCCTGCAATTTGGAAAACAGGTAAATGCAGCTGAGAGGCAATCTTGATTTTTTTTCCTATATGGTATTGACTTCATCAGTTGATTGAAAAGGATTTCATGCAACGCAGATATCCATGTCATTGCTATATTAGTGACAGTAGCTGTGCTGCATCCAAATCGTAGCGCCAAATCCTCATGTGGAGGATTTAATCTTAACTTCATCAAAGTTAAAAGCAGCCGATCAATTTTGGGCAGCATCTTTACTTTCCATTCTGCATAATATTTTAAATCGATGTTGTCCATAGTTTCAAACAGTGTCATAAATAAGGCATTTGTTGGTATTCCAGTGTATAGAAGTACATGAGAATAATTATCCTTAATATGTTCAGAACTGAAATGTGTACTTAGGTTTTTTTACTTCTCTGTAACTTCCTCAAGTTCTTGCTTTAAAAAGTAATTTTCAACCTCCAAGGACATTCCAGACATTGCATTTGAATGTTTTGGAACTAATGGCATATCTTCTCTAATTGATTCACCACTTTCACATCTTGAAGTACTTGGGGCATGAAGACTAATGTCACTCGTTTTTGGCCTGCTACTTCAGTGTCTGATGGAAGATTAGAGTCAACCATTTTTAATGTCACATTTCGCTTTCTGCACAAAAAAAGAAAATTGCACAGTTACTTGATGAGATTCATAGTAACTTTAAATTGGGCAATAAAATTTTGGCTACAGTAACCGATAACGGTTCAAATTTCGTCAAAGCATTTAAAGAGTTTGGAGTAAATTTATCTCCTGAAATAATTCAGCGAAGTATCGATCCTGATCCTGAAATGGAATTAACTGATTTTAATGACTTTGAGAGCGGAAGTGAAAATTTCGATGCATCTGAAGGTGAAGAGGAAAACTTGGAACTTGAACTGGATCTACCCTTGTTTGCAAAAATAGATGTAGATGCTGACGAAAGTGGCGAAAACTACACATTTCAGCTGGTTTTACCCATACATAAGAGATGCGCAAGTCATACCATAAATCTAGTTGCTGTTACTGACGTAAAAAATGCCATAGACAAAGATCACACAACTAGAAATATACATACTATCATAATGAACAAGTGTAGTCTCATTTGGAAAAAATCATCCCGACCTAAATCAGCTGACATAATTAAAAATGTTGTAGAAGAATTTTGAACTTTGAAGAATACTGTAAAATTTTACGACCATTATCAGTAGCATTAGATATTTTACAGGGAGAGTCTAATGTATATTATTATTTATTACCATGCTTGGTTTCAGTTAAAACAAAATTAAACAAAATGAAAACTGAAAATTTTCAACTAAGTGGTCATATTTTGAGTTTGAGTTTTGTAACGAGTTATTTTTTTTGCAAGTTTATTTTTTATTTTTTTCCGTAATATATTTTATTTTACCACTAGGGTGTATATAACTCGTTACTTTACAACCCTTTCTACTACCGCATTGATTTTTTTTTTCGTCATTACCGTTGTATATTTTAGTATAAGTCCAAGTTACGCAAATCCAAATTCTACCATACACAATTTATTCATTTCCGATATTTAAATTTTTCAACTGAAGGGACGCCCGGTATATACACCATTTTAATTAAAACCGAAGCCGTTCAGTATAGGTACATCTTTTTGTTGTAAGTAGATAAATTTCACGTTTAATTCCCTCACCACAACTACGGCCGAAAAATGTAACTGGAATTTTGGATATAAATTAGCTCTCAATCATTCGCTCAGGATTCATTTTCGCTCTCAATAAATCATTCGCGCTGATTCATTCCGTTCGTGACTCTTTTCTCAACTTTCTTCCGATAACCGATAAACCGAAAAGTATTGTGAAAATTTAGTGTATTCCGATTGTGTGTGTAAGCTGTATTTTATAAGGTAAATCATTTTTACAAATAAACTGTGTATTCGAAACTTTCCGTACCGCCGCGTAATATTAAATTGTTAAATGTATGGTTTTGAAAATTTTCCGACCGGCTATTTTTTTTCTCTTTTGTTGATGAATTGAAATTGGGTTTTTTTTAATTGTTTCTTTTATATGGAAATAAAGATTTGTGAACTGTAATTTGATTTCGAATTTTATTTACAGCGTTTATTAAATAGTAAGTAACTGATATAAATTATTAGTGGATTCTCGAATTATTTTATGCTTTTGGTTCTCAGTAGTTTTATATTAAATTGATATCCAAGTGAATTATAATATTTCAATTTTATGCTAGTACAAATATGTTTACTCTGTGTCTCGATAGCTGGGTACCGTTTAACTCGTGGGAAAAAAATTTTTTTTTGAATAATCGTTACCGGCTTTATTTAGATTCAAGGGTTAATCAGGCTTGGAAGAGGCTTAGCCACAATTTGTTTGATTTCCCGGCAGATCTAATTCGTTCTTAAATTTTATTTTTTTTGGGAATAATAGTTACCGGCTTTATTTAGATTCAAGGGTTAATCAGACTTGGAAGAGGCTCAGCCACAATTTGTTTGATTTCCCGGCAGATCTAATTAGTTCTTAAATTTTATTTTTTTTCGGAATAATAGTTACCGGCTTTAGTTAGATTCAAGGGTTAATCAGACTTGGAAGAGGCTTAGCCACAATTTGTTTGATTTCCCGGCAGATCTAAATCGTTCTTTTCCCGTTTCGTAGAATCATTATTTATATTTTGTTTTTTTCTTATTGTCGGAATAATAGTTGCCGGTTTCATTTTGATTCAAGGGTTAATCAGACTTGGAAGAGGCTTAGCCACAATTTGTCTGATTACCCGGCAGATCTAAATCGTGCATCAGGGACCCCGTTAAATCCGGTAGATTTGAACCGTATTTGATAACCTGACCGTTATATCCGTCAAAGTACCAAGTATATGGTAAAGATAGCTTATTTTATTTTCCCTGTTATTTTGATTGTCACTATAGAATTATCCATAAAATAGACCACAGAGTATTAATAGACTAAAAGTTTCTTTTTGATTATTTTGTTATATACCGACCTATTGTGTGATCGTAGGTATACCCTAAACCGTAGGTAGTATACAATTCTGCTGAACCCCTTTTTCATTCATTAACCCGTGATTTATAAATCGGAGAATCCATATTTGATTGTAATTAGGTAAATAAAGTTAATTCAACAAGACCCCTGGAATTTTCCGTAACCTCCATCTGAGGCTATCTGGAACTCTTGACGCTAAGGGTCAAGGGGCCGTGGAGCAAACCACGTTAATAATCTGGCACCCGAGATTTAAAACCCGAATTTTGCATCAAGGGTGTCCATAGTGACGTGTTCTTGTGGCAGGAGCCACGTGTAAGAAGGTAGGCACGTTACAAAATGGCGCCCGAGCAGGGACCTGATTGTTGATTACAGTAGAATCAGTAATACCGTTTTCCATTTTTTTAAAGCGTTCATTTGTGCTGGGACCGTTTAAGTCTGTTTTGACTGTTTTCTGCCGTATTTTTTTTGTTAGAGCAGGGACCCAATTGTTGATTACAGTAGGATCAGTTTGATATCGTTTTCGATTTTTTAAGCGTTTTTTGCTTAGACTGGTTAAGTCTGTGTTGACTGTTTTTTTACCGTATTATTGCAGAGAGTTGATTATTGATTAGAGCAGGAAGCGTTATTTTACCGTATTGTTGAAGAGACCTGATTGTTGGGTATAGTAGGAACTGTTTCATACCGTTTGCAATTTTTTTTGTATCTTGTTGCTTGGACCGTTTTATTTCGTTTTGACGGTTTATTTTCTTTCGTATTGTTGATTAGAAAGGGCCGTTGATTGTTTGCTTAAGAAGGGACCGTATTCCGTTTACGATTTTTTTTTATTCCGGATTGTTAACAAGACCACCGACTCGATGATCGAGAGTAACCTGTGGACATGTTGTTTGAATGGACCGTTTTGCCTGTCCCTGATCTTGTTCCTTTGGTATTTACGAAGATTTTTCTTTCCGCTTGAGTTTAAAAGCTTGTCAGAAGGGATTGCTGAGCCTAGGGCCAAAAGGCCAATTTCAAGAAGACATATTTCTCCACGACCAGTTTTTGACCGATCCGATACCGGAACCGTTCCAACCGTTATGGCCAACTCTCCGCCGAATGTGCATGACTGGAAGGTGTGCTTTGGAAACCGAGGAGATCCGGTCGGATTCATCGAAAGAATTGGAGAAATATGTACCGCAAGGAATGTTCAAAAAGATAATTTGCTTCCTTTGCTACCTGAATTCTTGTCCGGTGAGCCCGCACTATGGTACCGGAATAACCGCAGCAGATATACCAGCTGGACGGATTTTGAAACAGATTTCCGAATTTTCTTCTATCCCGTGAACTACGAGGTTGACTTAGAAGCCGGGATAGGCCGTCGTTTGCAAAGAAGGAGTGAGTCCGCCGCCACATACATCACCGAACTCCAGACTTTGATGCGAAGATATGGAAAGCTAACTCCCGAACAGCAGTTATCATGGCTGTACCGTAACCTGTTGCCCGAATTTCGTCTGCAAATTCGAAAAGGGGACTTTCATGATTTTTCCACATTTTGTCAGGTGGTCAGGGAATATGAGCTCCTCAGGAAGGAACTCCAGTCTGTACCCAACCACAGTGGACCGAACCGGGGACCAAATCCCCGTCCGCAGCCAATAAGTTCGCCGAGATATGGACCGTCCCACAACACGATTCCTGGGCCATCCAGAGAGCCCATCGCCGGTCCCAGCCAACCGTCACCGACCGATACTCCTCGCCGTCCGCCGCCTGATACTACTCGTCAACCATCTGGATCATCTTCCCGGCCACCCATCTGTTTCCGTTGTGGTGAGTCTGAACAGTATAGGAACAACTGTCAAAACCCGCCGAAAATATTCTGTTTTCGTTGCCAGAAGGAAGGAGTATTTTCTCGAGACTGTTCCTGCGGGAGGCAGGAAAACTAAAACGAAGCTGTACAGAGGATAGGCCAACACAGCTTCCGCAAATCTTTGCCTCTCATACCGAACCGCCAGCAGAAATGAACGACCCCCGACCGCACATAGACGTCGAAATATAAAATCATATGTTTAGAGCATTATTGGATACCGGAGCAGCAAAGTCGTATATTCGTGATCAAGTAGCTAAGACTTTTTCCCAAAGAAAGCAAACTACCTCTCGTCAAGCTACGAAGGCCCGTTTAGCTAATGGAAATCTAGTCTCCATCACCGACATATATGAGCTGAAATGGAAAATCAATGACGTCACAATGGAGGGTTCGTTGGAGCATTTCCCTGGGCTGATAACCGACATTGTATTAGGACATGATGTCCTCCGAAAGTATGATTTCCGGCTGGAGTTAGGAACCGGAGAAATATACGTGAATGATGAGTTAGTGAGGCGTTCACAATTGGCCAGTCCTGTTGGAATATTGGAGGCCGTGAACCGGCCTATGAAAGAAGTCAATTCCGCTGTACCGATAATATGTAGAGAAGAAACCACCCTTCGTCTTAGGGAAGGCCGCCGTTCTGTAAATCTGTCTGTTTCCGAAGTCTCTGCGTCCTCCCTGGAGTTAGGGGTCGACAAGGAGCAAATTGTTTCCGAAGTCTCTGCGTCTTCCCTGGAGATGGGGGTTGACAAAGAGCAGTCCGTTCTTGAAGTCTCTGCGTCCTCCCAGGAGTTAGGGGTCGACAAGGAGCAAATTGTTTCCAAAGTCTCTGCGTCCTCCCTGGAGTTAGGGGTCGACAAGGAGCAAATTGCTTCCGAAGTATCTGCGTCCTCCCTGGAAGTAGGGGTCGACAAGGAGCAAATTCGTTCCGAAGCCTCTGCGTCTTCCCTGATGTTAGGGGTTGACAAGGAGCAAACCGTTTCTGTAATATCCGCGTTCTCCCTGGATGATTTAGGGGATGACGAGGAGTATGATTGGATAGGATGTCCGTTGGAAACCATAACTCCGGTTACAGAAAGAAATTTATCGAAAGAACAGACAGAGAGACTGAACATCTTCCTAGACCAAGAATTACCGAAATTTGGATCCTTGCGAGGTCCAACTACGCTAGTTGAACATGAAATCCGTTTGCTGCAACCACGTCCGATCACACAGAGATACCGACCCCAGAATCCGAAAATGCAGGAAATCTGCAATGCTGAAATAGACGCCATGTTAGCAGAGGGAGTGATCGAACCCTCTACAAGTCCGTGGAGCTCTCCAATAGTCATTGTAAAGAAGAAAGATGGGAAAAACCGTTTCTGTATCGACTTCCGAAAAGTCAACGAGGTAACAATGAAGGATGCTTACCCTCTTCCGTTTATTAATGCTATACTGGATAAACTGCGAAAAGCCAAGTACATTTCCAGTTTGGATTTGAAGAGTGGGTACTGGCAAGCTCCGTTAACCTCCGAAAGTAAACCCATTACCGCCTTTACCGCACCGGGACGTGGATTGTTCCAATTCACGGTTCCTCCGTTTGGTTTACATTCCGCACCCGCTACATTCCAGAGACTGGTTGATCGACTAATAGGCCCAGAGCTGGATCCATATGCATTCGTTTATCTGGATGACATTATCGTTCTGGGGGAAACGTTCGATCAACATCTGGAAAATCTGTCCGAAGTGTTCCGCCGATTACGAGGAGCACGGCTGAAACTCAACCCGGAGAAATGTCATTTCTGTTTACGGTCAATGAAATACTTAGGCCATGTAATCACTGGAGATGGAATCCGTACCGATCCAGAGAAGGTCGAAAGTATCATAAAATTTGCAGCCCCAAGAAATATCCGAGAACTGAGAAGATTCTTGGGAGTGGCATCCTGGTATAGGAGATTTGTACAATCGTTTTCAGAAAAGGTAGCTCCGTTAACGAAGTTACTCCGCAAATCTCAGCGATGGAAGTGGGCCGAGGAACAAGAAGCCGCGTTCGCTAGAATCAAAACCTGTCTGTCGGAAGCACCCGTTTTGAGCTGTCCTGATTTCTCCGTGCCGTTCACTCTGCAGACCTATGCCTCCGAATATGGTTTGGGAATAGCCCTTACCCAGCAGAAGGAGGGCCACGAGCACGTAGAAGCGTATACAAGCCGCACCCTGAGTCCTACCGAGAAAAGTTACTCCGTCACCGAGAAAGAATGTCTTGCCATTGTTTGGCGGATTGAAAAGATGCGTCCTTATTTAGAGGACTACCATTTCACGGTTGTTACCGATCATCAATCTCTTAGATAGCTGCATTCCATATCTATTCCGTCCGGACGTTTAGCAAGGTGGAGTATTTTTCTACAACAGTATGATTTCGAGATACAGTACCGTAAAGGTGCTCTAAATCGTGTGGCCGACGCTTTGTCAAGAAACCCGCTACCAATGACCGCCGAGACCGACTCACCGTCCGCAATCTGTTTGACCGATGTAACCGCCGAATGTTCGTGGTACCGGAACAGGAAGGAAGAGGTCCCATTTCTGGGACATAAACGATTTCAGAGAACCAGAAATGTCTGATCCTTGGAAACTGTGCATAGCAAAGCCCGACCGAACCCGAATCCTGCAAGAAAACCATGATGCTCCAAACGCCGGACACCTAGGAATTGCTAAAACCATCACCCGGATTGCAAAATTGTACTATTGGCCAGGAATGTTCAGGGATATCACCAAATACGTAAGGAGATGTCTGCAATGTCAAAAGTACAAACCGTCGCAACAAAAGCTCCCAGGGAAGATGCAACCATCATCGAATCGACAACCATGGCAAACCGTTAGTTCCGATATAATTGGACCGTTACCCAGAAGTAAGAAGGGGAACTGCACTTTCGCTCATTCATTTTTTTTTTACCGAAGTACAGGGGGTGTGTAACCAGTTATTTTTTTTTGCAAGTTTAATTTTTATTTTTTTCCGTAATATATTTTATTTTACCACTAGGGTGTATATAACTCGTTACTTTACAACCCTTTCTACTACCGCATTGATTTTTTTTTCGTTATTACCGTTGTATATTTTAGTATAAGTCCGAGTTACGCAAATCCAAATTCTATCATACACAATTTATTCATTTCCGATATTTAAATTTTTCAACTGAAGGGACGCCCGGTATATACACCATTTTAATTAAAACCGAAGCCGTTCAGTATAGGTACATCTTTTTGTTGTAAGTAGATAAATTTCACGTTTAATTCCCTCACCACAACTACGGCCGAAAAATGTAACTAGAATTTTGGATATAAATTAGCTCTCAATCATTCGCTCAGGATTCATTTTCGCTCTCAATAAATCATTCGCGCTGATTCATTCCGTTCGTGACTCTTTTCTCAACTTTCTTCCGATAACCGATAAACCGAAAAGTATTGTGAAAATTTAGTATATTCCGATTGTGTGTGTAAGCTGTATTTTATAAGGTAAATCATTTTTACAAATAAACTGTGTATTCGAAACTTTCCGTACCGCCGCTTAATATTAAATTGTTAAATGTATGGTTTTGAAAATTTTCCGACCGACTATTTTTTTTCTCTTTTGTTGATGAATTGAAATTGGGTTTTTTTATTTGTTTCTTTTATATGGAAATAAAGATTTGTGAACTGTAATTTGATTTCGAATTTTATTTACAGCGTTTATTAAATAGTAAGTAACTGATATAAATTATTAGTGGATTCTCGAATTATTTTATGCTTTCGGTTCTCAGTAGTTTTATATTAAATTGATATCCAAGTGTATTATAATATTTTAATTTTATGCTAGTACAAATATTTTTACTCTGTGTGTCGATAGCTGGGTACCGTTTAACTCGTGGGAAATTTTTTTTTTTTTTGAATAATCGTTACCGGCTTTATTTAGATTCAAGGGTTAATCAGACTTGGAAGAGGCTCAGCCACAATTTGTTTGATTTCCCGGCAGATCTAATTAGTTCTTAAATTTTATTTTTTTTCGGAATAATAGTTACCGGCTTTATTTAGATTCAAGGGTTAATCAGACTTGGAAGAGGCTTAGCCACAATTTGTTTGATTTCCCGGCAGATCTAATTCGTTCTTAAATTTTTTTTTTTTTTTGAATAATAGTTACCGGCTTTATTTAGATTCAAGGGTTAATCAGACTTGGAAGAGGCATAGCCACAATTTGTTTGATTTCCCGGCAGATCTAATTCGTTCTTAAATTTTTTTTTTTTGGAATAATAGTTACCGGCTTTATTTAGATTCAAGGGTTAATCAGACTTGGAAGAGGCATAGCCACAATTTGTTTGATTTCCCGGCAGATCTAATTCGTTCTTAAATTTTTTTTTTTGAATAATAGTTACCGGCTTTATTTAGATTCAAGGGTTAATCAGACTTGGAAGAGGCTTAGCCACAATTTGTTTGATTTCCCGGCAGATCTAATTCGTTCTTAAATTTTATTTTTTTTTTGGAATAATAGTTACCGGCTTTATTTAGATTCAAGGGTTAATCAGACTTGGAAGAGGCTCAGCCACAATTTGTTTGATTTCCCGGCAGATCTAATTAGTTCTTAAATTTTATTTTTTTTCGGAATAATAGTTACCGGCTTTATTTAGATTCAAGGGTTAATCAGACTTGGAAGAGGCTTAGCCACAATTTGTTTGATTTCCCGGCAGATCTAATTCGTTCTTAAATTTTTTTTTTTTTTGGAATAATAGTTACCGGCATTATTTAGATTCAAGGGTTAATCAGACTTGGAAGAGGCTTAGCCACAATTTGTTTGATTTCCCGGCAGATCTAATTCGTTCTTAAATTTTATTTTTTTTGGGAATAATAGTTACCGGCTTTATTTAGATTCAAGGGTTGATCAGACTTGGAAGAGGCTTAGCCACAATTTGTTTGATTTCCCGGCAGATCTAATTCGTCCTTAATTTTTTTTTTTTTTGGAATAATAGTTACCGGCTTTATTTAGATTCAAGGGTTAATCAGACTTGGAAGAGGCTTAGCCACAATTTGTTTGATTTCCCGGCAGATCTAGTTCGTTCTTAAATTTTATTTTTTTTGGGAATAATAGTTACCGGCTTTATTTAGATTCAAGGGTTAATCAGACCTGGAAGAGGCTCAGCCACAATTTGTTTGATTTCCCGGCAGATCTAATTCGTTCTTAAATTTTTTTTTTTTTAATAATAGTTACCGGCTTTATTTAGATTCAAGGGTTAATCAGACTTGGAAGAGGCTTAGCCACAATTTGTTTGATTTCCCGGCAGATCTAATTCGTTCTTAAATTTTATTTTGATTTGGAATAATAGTTACCGGCTTTATTTAGATTCAAGGGTTCATCAGACTTGGAAGAGGCTCAGGCACAATTTGTTTGATTTCCCGGCAGATCTAATTAGTTCTTAAATTTTATTTTTTTTTCGGAATAATAGTTACCGGCTTTAGTTAGATTCAAGGGTTAATCAGACTTGGAAGAGGCTTAGCCACAATTTGTTTGATTTCCCGGCAGATCTAATTCGTTCTTAAATTTCATTTTTTTCGGAATAATTGTTACCGGTTTCCTTTAGATTCAAGGGTTAATCAGACTTGGAAGAGGCTTAGCCACAATTTGTTTGATTTCCCGGCAGATCTAAATCGTTCTTTTCCCGTTTCGTAGAATCATTATTTATATTTTGTTTTTTTCTTATTGTCGGAATAATAGTTGCCGGTTTCATTTGGATTCAAGGGTTAATCAGACTTGGAAGAGGCTTAGCCACAATTTGTCTGATTACCCGGCAGATCTAAATCGTGCATCAGGGACCCCGTTAAATCCGGTAGATTTGAACCGTATTTGATAACCTGACCGTTATATCCGTCAAAGTACCAAGTATATGGTAAAGATAGCTTATTTTATTTTCCCTGTTATTTTGATTGTCACTATAGAATTATCCATAAAATAGACCACAGAGTATTAATAGACTAAAAGTTTCTTTTTGATTATTTTGTTATATACCGACCTATTGTGTGATCGTAGGTATACCCTAAACCGTAGGTAGTATACAATTCTGCTGAACCCCTTTTTCATTCATTAACCCGTGATTTATAAATCGGAGAATCCATATTTGATTGTAATTAGGTAAATAAAGTTAATTCAACAAGATTCCTGGAATTTTCCGTAACCTCCATCTGAGGCTATCTGGAGCTCTTGACGCTAAGGGTCAAGGGGCCGTGGAGCAAACCACGTTAATAATCTGGCGCCCGAGATTTAAAACCCGAATTTTGCATCAAGGGTGTCCATAGTGACGTGTTCTTGTGGCAGGAGCCACGTGTAAGAAGGTAGGAACGTTACAAATTAATAAGAGATTTTCTAACTTATTATTACTATCAGATTCTGAAGACGATGCTATTATATCAGCATTTACTATCCCAAAATTTAAATCCCATCAAAGATGGTGCTGCAAAAGACTTGAATGACATACAAAAAGTCATTATAGATGCCGCTAAAAAATTTACACCGCAAACTCAAACCACACACATAGACATGGAGAAAACAGATTCTGATGATTTTTTTGATTTCGATGAGAATGAAGAAACTCAAAACGAAAATTGGTCCATACCAAATAATGCTACTGACATTGAAATTGAAATTTTGCAGTACATGAAGGATAATAATGACGAATTGTCAAGTTTCAATAAATATCCAACAATAAAAAAATTATTTTTGAAATATAACACATGTTTACTATCAAGTGCCCCTGTAGAAAGGCTATTTTCATTTGCCACATTTATAAACTCGCCCAAACGACATGCTCTAACAGATAGCAACTTCGAAAATTTGGTATTATTAAAAGCCAACATTGGTTTCCAATCTTAGGAGAACTTTATTTTATGTTACATTGTTTTTTGTATTCCTATTCTTTTAAGAAAAAAAGAGAATTTCGTTTTGTTATGTTTGTTTTGTATTCCTATTATTTTAAGAAAAAAAAAGAGAATTTTGTTTTATTATGTTACTTTGTTTTGTATTCCTATTCTTTTAATATAAAATAGCTTACTATCTCTAGTTTTCTTAAAATTAGTTCTTCTATTTTCTTAAAACGACTTTTAAAGCTCATTTAAAAGGCTTAAAGGGCTTTAAGCACTTTCAAAGTGCTTTACGCTTGGAGCCTTATTAAATATTTTTAAAGTTTCAAGGGCTTCAAATACTTAATGAGTATTTGATGCTTGGTGCTTGACAGTAAAAGCACTTTTAAAATAAAAAGTATTTGGTACGTTCAACACTAAAGCACTCGATTGAAGTGCTTTGTGCTTGGTAATTGAATCACTTTCCAAAAGTGCTTTACCCAGCTCTGAGTATGGTACAAGACGGCGTCTTAAGCCAAATGCAGTTCCAGTTCTGATTCTCGGTGATGATGCAGGTAAAAAGGCTTATTGTTGTATACTGATTTATGAGCGTGCATGAACTGGGCACTTTTTAAATCTACAAAGTAGGCACACATTCTATTTACCTGGTTATTCTCTCGAACTGGTGACCAATGGGGTAGCAAAAAGCGGCTTATAAATTGTAAGCCCTATTTTACGTTTGTCATATCAATTTTGTTACCTAACCTAACCAACCGTCGAATTTAAATAAGCTGGAATAGAAGGGATTATCTTAAGCGGTGCCCAATTCGTGCACGCCCAAAAAACCCTAATCCACACTACAGTGACGAATTCATGTAGTTTGGGGTGACGTCAGGTAGAAAGTGCCCAATTCGTGGCTACTCTGATTTATACTTATTCTAACCAAATAAATTTTAGAAGAGCCTCAAGAGCAACAAAGTTATCAACCACAAGAGCGACAACTTTTGCAACTGCCAGATCAAGGTCTTACTGAAGAGTTGCAAGTACTTCAAGTGGATTGCCCACCAGGTCCATCAAAAGCAGCAAATAATTTATCCGCTACCATCCCTCAGAATAAATTTTATTCTCATGGTAAGCTTTAAAATATATTGCTTGTTGAAACATTTACAAATGTCAGAAAAACAATCTTATAGAAAATAGATGTTTCACACGTAGGCAGTAGTGTAGCAGTTTCTGACCATATTAGAAGAAATGATGACCAGGTTCCAACCACACCTCGAAGCATTAAAAAAAACGTAAGTCCACAATACATACTGTAATGATTATTACTCCAAAGATAAAATGAAAAGAAAGGTATCTTGCAACTATATTATAATTATTATCTACAAAAACCGAATACCTTTGCGTACCTACCCTTTATTAGATTTCTATGTATTAATAATAGATATTGATTTGTATTCAGTGTCTTGCTTTTTAATTTACTGTTCCAATATTTTAACTGATGTTCAACCAACATAGTTTTCAGATATTTACCCAATCATTAAAACTAAAAAATTGTATTTATATTATATCAACTTCTTATTTATAGATGTTGTTAAATATGGTTTACTAAAAGAAGTTAACGTTACCAGGCATAAATTTTTAACGCCAAAAGCAGAACATTTTTACAAAAAAGTTGTTGAAAAAAGCAATAAGCTTGCCAAATTGAGCGCTAAATTAAAATCATGCCAAGCTCGCATTCAAGTTGCTGAAAATATAGCAAATTCATTGAAGTTTGAGAAGTTAATGGAGCATGTGAACTCATTGACATAATATAATTTTATATTATCTCAAGTTCGGACTCAAAAACAGAAACCCAAAGCCAGAAGGTATACACTATCAGAAAAAATCTTAGCTTTGACAATCCTTAAGGCAATTGTTAGGGGGCTACAAATTATTGTCAAAAATGTTCACCTTACCTTTCAAAAAAACCTTGGCTGAGTTGCTGAAGCAGATACCTTTTCCTTGTGGGGTAAACAGGGCACTATTTGAAAGTCTGCTGGAGCTTGTTCATGAAATGCAACCCCAAGATCGAATGGCAATCTTAGTTTTTGATTAGATGTCCATTGAGAGTTTATTACAATTTAATTCAAGGGAAGACCATATTGAGGGATTACAGGATTTAGGCAATGAAAACCGCTAACCTGAGATTGCAGATTATGTAAATGTATTTATGCTAAAAGATATTTTCAAACAATGGAAGCAACCTGTATGTTATAGTTTTAATGCAGGTCCAACAAAAAGCAATTCAATAAAACAGCTTATTGTTGAAATTATAAAGGAATGCCAAGAAATTCAATTGGAAATTGTTGCCACAGTCTGTGACCAGGGAAGTGGTAATCAAGCAGCTATTAATATGTTGCTTGAAGAAACAAAGAAATTGTTTTTTGAAAAGAATGAAGAAAATAAAAATTTTGGTTTAATAGTTAACAATTATGAAATAATTTGTTGACGAAAGATCTTCACTTTGAAATGAAAAATAAAAAGTATGTTGCAAAGTGGAAACATTATGAACAATTTTATTTAATTGATTCTGAAGACCCAAATGAAAAAGTCTGTCCAAAATTAACAGATCAACATATTATACCAGAAAAAATTAATAAAATGAAAGTGAAGTGCTGCACACAGGTATTCAGTCACCAAGTAGGAGCACTTATGAACAAAATACTGATGTGGAGTGAGTACCTACATTGTTTATTTTATTACATTTGCACAAACTGTCATAACATCAAACAATTAACATTCAACAAACAAGTTTATATCCTTATACATTTTTGTTAACATTGGCATCTAGCTATCTAGATATTCACACAGCTATTTTATATGAAGTCCAGTCTATTATTAGTTTTCTATTTTCGAACTTTCCAAAGGATTATTCTGATCCTGATGCAATGGATACAGCAGGACTATCTTTATTTTTAGATAAACTTTTTGACAGTGTTAACTCCAGCCACAGGTCTGCACCTACTGGAAAACCTTTGAAAGGAGGTGTAACTTCAGTTTCAAACCATTTTGGATTTTTGGCATCAGTGTATTAACATACTAAAAACGATGAAATACTACTGCCACAAGAAGAAAAAATTTTCAACAAATTTTATTAAAACTTTGAAAGGTTTTATTTATCTTTAAAAAAATATTAGTGCGGTATCCCGAAAAATATATTCTCCTTAGGGTGTTTCAACAGGATGCACTTACATTTGCTTTGGATGTATTAGGAGTTATAGTGGGAGAGAAATTAACCCCATTCCTTCCCACTTCATCTTTCAAAGCGTTAATTGATAATAATTTTATGTCTGCTCATTCACCAGTCTCTAATTGCGATCAGGATGAAAGTATTGGTTCACTTGGCAACTTACATAATTTTTTTATGAACCAAAATATTCAAGATAGGGAATTCATGCCAGGAGTATTTCCACTGAATTTCAGTGAAAATATCCAAATACCGCCTGCCGTTGTAGCATTTAGAAAATTAAAAATATCTAGATGTACCCAGTTATATATAGCTGGTTTTATTACAAAAAAATTATTTCAAAAAATAAAATGCAGTACTTGCTCTATCGAGACCATCATGAAGACACCGATTTTATAATTGCAAGGCAGTATAAACATGCAAATCTGACAAAACCTGGTACTTTTTTGCCTTTTTTATTAAGTCAAGCTAT
The DNA here is from genome assembly GCA_947563755.1 of Lochmaea crataegi. Taxonomy (NCBI): domain Eukaryota; kingdom Metazoa; phylum Arthropoda; class Insecta; order Coleoptera; family Chrysomelidae; genus Lochmaea; species Lochmaea crataegi. Next base: position 48,705,449 of record OX387428.1, read on the forward strand.
AGCCCGTTTGTTTTACCTAATACCAAGAGTGTGTCATTTAACCAACATTTCGCTTTTGCTTCAAAAAATATTACTAGAACAACAGCTTCATTTTAATACAACCCATGTCATTTGAATAATGATATTACCCTTATTAAATTAATTATTAGGTGTTGTCTTTTCTTTTGGTGCAAACAAGTAAATCGAATATTAAAGGTAAAAGATTCAAAGTTTAATAAATTTATTCAAATGAAACCTGATGCGGCACTGATTGAACCTGTAAAACTGAAGGCATACAAAAAGCTGCAAAAAAATATAAAAGATTACAACAATAATTATGCTTGTTTTTTCACTTTGAAAATTTCCTACACATGTTATAATAGTGTTAAGTTTCCGAATTTTGCAATAAATAAATATATACAATAGAGTAGAAATTGATCTTTGAAAAAAAATTACAGCTTTTTACATCAAAAGTGAACGTGTTTTAATTATTAATAAATGAAACCCAATTTGTGAGGTTATTTTAAATTATTTGTTATTATTAATTGGGACATAAATTGTTTTTATCCGATTGTGTCAAAAAATGACGTTTTCATTCTCCCCCCTACGAAAATTGACTTTTTTATTTTAAATACGCAAGCGAAAGCGAAAGTAAAACATGCTAGGTTATCGGTTGCTAAGTATGAAAAACTTTCGTGCCCTGGACAACGAACAAATAAAATCGGTTGCTAAGTATGAAAAACTTTCGTGCCCTGGACAACGAACAAATAAAATGTCAAATATTTATTTAGATTGGAAATTAAATGTAAAATTACAATTGTTGTATGTTCCTGAAAGATTTAACGGCAAATGTTGATTGAAATCTTGTTTGAAAGCAACGTCACTGGAAATTTTGACTTGCTTGTCGATTTAAATACCAATAATACATCTTCAGTTATTGTGGACACATCTTTCGTTGTACACCATTTGATGAAATTTTCATAGGCTTGATTGTAACGGTCTTTAGGTTTTTCGGTAACAAACTTCTGCACGCAATAATTGCTGCTTCTTCAATGGAATTCATTTTTAACTAGATTCTAGCCAAATATTAAACTAAGGGATGTAGACGTTATGGAAGAATAATTATTTGACAACTGTCAAAATATTAGTTTTTGTTGACACGAATGTTACCAAAGTAACGTTAACTCACGCCTTCTACCCATTTTATTACAGTCTACAGAGAATTTTTTGCAACTTTAAATTGTGTGTTTTAATAATAAAATCGGGGGAAGAATGAAAAGTTTAATACATTACACGCTGCAAAAGCCCTTTCAGGTGCTCGGAAGTATTCAAATAAACAAATAACGAAAGATGTGTCCACAATAACTGAAGATGTATTATTGGTATTTAAATCGACAAGCAAGTCAAAATTTCCAGTGACGTTGCTTTCAAACAAGATTTCAATCAACATTTGCCGTTAAATCTTTCAGGAACATACAACAATTGTAATTTTACATTTAATTTCCAATCTAAATAAATATTTGACATTTTATTTGTTCGTTGTCCAGGGCACGAAAGTTTTTCATACTTAGCAACCGATTTTATTTGTTCGTTGTCCAGGGCACGAAAGTTTTTCATACTTAGCAACCGATAACCTAGCATGTTTTACTTTCGCTTTCGCTTGCGTATTTAAAATAAAAAAGTCAATTTTCGTAGGGGGGAGAATGAAAATAACTATTTATGGTTAAGATATTTGGACGAAAAGAAAGCCTTTTCAGTAAGGTATCAAATAATTCATTGTTACCTAGGCAACACTTTTCGTCCTAGGCCGAAAAATATTTTTCGGACGCTGAGAACGACTGTATATTTTTCGGACGCTGAGAACGACTGTATATTTTTCGGACGCTGAGAACGACTGTATATTTTTCTCTTGTCGATAGTCCATACATTTTGTATAAGCTCTTTCATATATTTCCTTATATTTTTGCGGCAACAAATGTAACATAACATCATTGGCAGCTTCTTGAACATCAGGTGGCGTACATACAAGATCTTCACTATCACTTTCTAATTCCATTTTGGAGTTTTTCCGATTTTAAAACTCTCGTCTTATTGACAAAACGTCAGTTGAATTTAATTATCTGTTATATCCATAAGCAGGGTTTACATTTGGCAAGTTTGCTGGCGGAAAGTAGTTGCCGCCAGTAAACTTGCCCAATATAACCTAGGAGAATTCTTACTTGCCACTTGCTGGTAAGTGGCAAGTGGAAGTTGAAGAGTCGGCTAGTTTGCTGACCAACTTTCCTGTCGCAACTTGTTAGTGTCTACGTGTAAACTGGTAGCTGGTGTACGAAAGGTGACTGCTTTGTTAAAAATGAAGTGGAATAGTAACCAAATAATAACATTTTTGAATATTTACGAAAAATATGAAGTCCTATGGGATATTAGAAGGAAGGACCACATGAATAAACTAAAGAGGGATAGCGCGTTCGAACAATTATTAAAGGACTTACGAGAAATTGATGGCTTTGAAAATACAGATCTGGCTACTATGAAAACTAAACTTAAAACAATCAAAACAGTGTATCGCCAAGAACTAAATAAAATTAGCAGGTCCAAACATAGTAGAGCTGGTGCAGATGATGTGTACAAACCAAAACTCATTTGGTTTGTTGCAGCCGACGCTTTTCTTAATAATGTAACAATCACTAGAGTGTCATCAAACAACATGGTAAGTTTAAAACCATTTATTTCATAAAAATTGTAAACATTGTTCTATAAACCAATCATTCTATTTTGCCACGGTACATTGCCTTCTCCAGAGAAATACTCAGCGTACTGATCACGAAGCTGATTTGCAGCTTGTGAATAATTGTTTATACCTAAATGTTGTATTGGTTGTAAAGGTCCGTTCACCTCTGTGCGCTATGAACCATCTACAACAACTCCTGCAGCAGTAGCTTCCCTGTCTACTGCACCTTGTGGTATATACACACGACCCGACGTTATTCTAAGCCAGTTGTGTAGAGCGCAACAAGTTTTGATCACTAAATCCACTGAAGTTGATTTTAAATTTATTGTTCCTCGAAAGATTCGAAATCTTGAACTTAAAATCCCGAAAGCATTTTCAACTATTCTTCTTGCACGAGATAAACGGTAGTTGAATATTCTTTGCTTTACGGTTAATGAAGTTCCCGAATAAGGTTTCAGAAGGTTCGTCCTCAATGGAAAAGCATCATCACCAATGATAACTGAATCGTTTGGCAAATGTAATGATCCATTAGGCATAGCTTTATTTAAGTCCGAATTTCTAAATATGGTACTATCGTTTGCTCTGCCATTGGCTCCAACTTCTATATATTTGAAGCAGTAATCTGCATCAACCAAAGCAAACAAGATGATGCTATATGTTCCTTTGTAATTGTAACATTCTGAGCCACTATTGGAGGGGCGCTGTATCTGTACATGTTTTCCATCTATCGCACCACAGCAATGAGGAAACTTCCATTGTTGGGAAAAACTTCTTTCGATATCAATCCATTCCTCTTTGTTTGTAGGTATCTACAAGAGATTTAAAATAATGTTACGATTTTTTCAGAGTCAGAGTAAACAGGGTACAGAATCAGAAAGTGTGCTCGACGACGAAGAGTTTGTATCACAGCAGCCATCCAAATCTACCCCAACCCCCTCCACTTCAACAAGTGCATTGCCAAGTACGACTCCCTTACAAACTCCTAAACCGAGGAAACCTGATCAAATGCCTATCAATGCCGGAATTGAAACAGCTATTCATTCATTGAAACAAATTGTTGAGAAGAATGAAGGTGAAAATAACGAATATGATTGCTTCGCGAAACATGTTGCCAGTCAACTGAGAATGCTTCCCATTCAAAGTTTCATACTTTTGCAGGAAGAATTTCAGAGAAGTATAACTCGTGAGAGATTAAGGCATTTAGCATCCTCACAAAAAAGTGGACAGAACAAGCAACAAAATTATCGCAATTTCCAAGCAGAGTCAGGACCACTTCTGCAAGAAAACTCACACATGTGGCAGGAGAATGTTTTGGAGTCCAGACCATCAACTTCAACTTACACAGACTACTCTTCGCAATACTCTTCGGACATAATTCATCAAGCATTATCTGATATTGATTACAATGAGTTTTAAAATACATACTTGAAAAAACATTTGAATTAATAAAAAAATATTATTATTTTTTTGAAAAATAAAGCCTTATTTTGATATCATCACACATCCATCATATCAACCTTTCAATAGAAATAGGTACTCACTTTTATGTAGTCTGCAAGAACTTTATATATCGCCAATAGTACTTCTGGTAAAAATTTTGAAATAGTACATTTTGGTATTCTGTACAAAAACTGCAGAGAAGTGAAACTATCACCACTGGCTAAGTATCGTATCTAGTGTTACCTCCAATTTAGTTTTTGGAGATATTGGAGACCTCATAACTGTTTCTGATTTTTGGTGTTACTAAACTCAGTAATTCCTCAAACTTTGTAGGCGACAATCTCATAAAATTTTTGTAGGATCCAGGGTCTTCAGATACTAGTTCGGTAAGCAGTAGGGCAGAAGCACCCAGATTATTTCTGCGGCTGATCCAGTCGCGTACCCATATTCGCTTTTTCTTGGTCTTTTTAGTTTTTAACATTTTAATTAGCGTTTCTGCAATTATACGTACAACAACTCCAACACCAGCACGCACAACAGCACTTGTCGCCATCTTACTTGGACTATAAACTTGAAAGTGTATTACCATGGTGTAAACACAAATCCCATATCAAGTTTACTTTCCCGTCTGGGGGCGGGACCCCTCAGAATACCCCCAGGGGATAGCCCACCTGTCGTAAAAGGCGACTAATGGGTTAGATTCCCAGGAATCTAGAGGAGTAAACCTCGATAAAAAACCAGCAACATAGGGAAGGCAGCTATGTTGTGGTGTATTGTAGGCAGCGGAAGCCACTGCGTCCGGAGGCAACCGTGAGAAAAAGCCTAGAGGAGTAAACCTCGATAAAACAATCCGTAATCTATGTTGTTAGCTACCGTGGCAATGGATGAATGGCTGCGCGAAAGTCAGTCAGAAACGGTGCCTCCGGGATACCTGGTGACCTCCCGGAGTAACCAGCCTTACCACCACAAGCGGGGCTCTGTGGTGGTGGACATTCAATTCCCTAGCTACTCGTGGGATGGAATATGGAGAAAATAGAAATAGAAATTGAACAGGAGGTGATGGACGAAGGAAGGCAAGGAATTTTTTGTAAATCGAATAAGGTTAAACGAACGCCTGATAAGGCGGGGGATACGAGAGGGTGGAGTGATACTGGAGTGAAGAGAAAGGAGGTATCGCCTCTGGAGGACAAGGAACAGAAGAGGAAACTGAATGAGAAAGGAAAGAAGGAAGTGGAGAATGTGAAGGAAGAAGAGAGGGAGAATGTAAAGAGATTGGAGGATATGGTAAGGCGACTGGAGGAGAAGGTGGAAAGGCTGGAGGAAGAGAAGGCAGCGGCAGAGGGGCGGGTCAAGGAATTGGAGAGGTTGAGGAGGGAGGACGATAGAAAGGAGATAATGCAAACACGATGGGAGGTGGGGCAAAGAGACTGGGAAGGATGGAAGCAGGTTAGAGATAGGGCCTGGGATGGTAAAAAGGGGGAGGGAATAGAGGTGAAGGTGGGAAATCCAATATTAGGGAATGAAAAGGTTAAGGTGGTATGGGTGACCGAGGAAGACAGTGGAATGGAGAAGGGAATACAGAGGATGTTTAGGGATAGGTACCCGATGCTAGGAGGAAAAGGAAAGGAAATGGAGTGGGTCAAGGAGGTACGCAATTCGGAAAGGAATGGGGTAAGTGTGAAGACGGAGGAGTTGATCTGTCGGATGGAGGGAGATTGTAGGGATGAGAAAAAGGTGTTTGAGCTGATGAGTCGACTGTTTGGGGAAGTGGGGAGCGGGGACAGCATTGGACTCCACAGGCTTGAGCAGGTAGAGGTGCTGAAGAAGATGGTGGCGTGGGTGAGAGGTGACGGAGAGGTGGCGGAGGTAACAATCTATACAGATGGGGAAAGGAAAAGGAGGGTAGGAATGGGGCGATAATCCTGAAGGATATCGGGGAAGTCGATCAGGAGGGGATCGAGAGGATTAAGAAGGGGTTGAGGGAGATGAAAGGGGAGTGGGTGGATAGACTCAGAGTCTCAAAAAATAAGGAGGTGGTTATAGAGGCAAAGAAGGGGGTTGAAGTAAGGGGAATTCTGGGGGAAGTGGAAAGGGTGACAGGAGCTAGGGTGGTGGAGGCGGGGAGGGGAACAAAAACCATAAAAATGGTAGGGATAGAACCGTGGATGGAAGATGAAAAGGTGAAGGGGAAAATAGAGAATTTGATTGGGAAAGGGACAACGGTGATTAAAGTGGTAATGGAGAGGAACGGGATGAAAATGGCGGTGGTGAGGGCGGAATGGGAAAAAGCGGTAGCCTTATTGAAATAGAAGGAGATTCGATTGGGGTGGAAAAGGGTAAATATTGTAGAGGGTAGAGAGGATGACAAATGCTTTGAATGTGGAATAAAAGGCCATAAAGTAGCAGGGTGTAAGGTGAAGGTAGTCAAGGAGAGGAGTAAGTGCTGGCTATGTAAGAGCGAGCATCACATGGCGAGAGACTGTCAGCAGGCCTTCCTTTGTAGGGTATGTGGGGAAAGGGGACACAGGCCAGGGGAGATAGAATGTAGTGGGGGAAAGAAGGGAGTAGGTGAAGACGATGGAAAACAGGAAAGAAAAAATGGGAGGGACCCTCTGGACCCCTCAGAGGTGACGAGTCTGGACCAATAGGAGGAAGGGGAGGGCAGGGCGCGGGAAGAAGGAATGTAGGGGATGGATGGAGGGTGCTGCAGATAAATTTAGGGAAATGCAGGATAGCGCATGATATATTGGATCAAGTGATTTTTAGGAGGGAAGTGGATGTGGTGTGTGGATCTGAGGTGAATGCTAGATATGTGGGAAAACAAGGATGGATTATGGATGATACAGGAGAGGCAGGAATAAGAGTAGTGGGAGATGGACTGAGGGCGGATGAAGTGAGGAAAGGAAACGGATGGGTGGTAGTGCGAATGGGAGACATGGTGGTCTACAGTGTGTATATAAGCCCAAATGTCAGCCTGGAAGAATATGAGAGGAGCATCACAGGATTGGAGGACGATCTGAGGGTGTCAAAAGGGAAAAGGAGGATAATTAGGAGAATGGTGACAGGGGACTTCAATGCTAAAAATACTGCATGGGGGGGGGAAGAAAACGGATAGGAGAGGGGAGATCCTGGAAGAAGTGTTGACATCCAACGGGCTGGCGGTGCTGAATGACGGACTACTGCCCACCTTCGTGAGGGGTGACGGGGGTTCGTCATTCATTGATATAACAGCATGTGATGAATGGCTGGGGGAAAAAGTGAGTAGTTGGAAGGTGCTGGAGGATGAGGAAAGCTTGAGCTTACATAGGTATGTGGAGACGGATATAAGGAAGGGGAGAATGGATTTATCGGGAGAGTGGGGATGGAGGTGGACGAAAACCGAGGCAGAGAGTATGAGGAAGAAAGTAAGAGAGGAGATAGAAAGGGGACTTGGACATGATGTAGATGAATTGTACGATGTGATACAGGGCTGTAAAAGAGAGGGAAAAAGGGGCAATAGGCGTGAGCGAAGGGCTAATTACTGGTGGAATGAGGAAATAGAGGAGCTGTGGAGGGAGTGTAAGAAAGAACGAAGACGGATGCTGAGGGCAAGAGGTGGGATAGAGGGAAAAGGGGGATACAAAGAGAAGAAGTAGGAACTGGAGCGAAGGGTCGAGAGGGAAAAAAGAGGGAAGTGGGAAGAGTTACTGGGGGACCTGGAAAACAATCCATGGGGAAAGGCATATGAGATAGCGGTGAAGAGGATGGGTGGAAATAGGAGCGAGGTGCTAGAGGAAGATTGGGAGAAGGAGGTTATAGGCAGATTGTTCACAGGGGGAGAAGGAGTTGGAGGCAGGATTCGATAAGTCCAGGATACTAGGGGGGTAGGAAAAATGAGGGGGATAAGGCCGGTGGAGAAGTGGGAAGTACGAGAGAGTGGAAGGAACATTAAAGTAAGGAAAGCCCCGGGGATAGATGGCCTGAGGGGTGATATGTTAAAGAGGATGTTGGATGACAATGGGGAGTACTTCTGCGAGCTTTTCAACAGGGTGCTAAGGGAGGAAGAGTTTCCAGAAGGATGGAAGGTGGCTAGGGTGATATTACTTAAGAAGGCGGGTAGAGAGGGGAAGAGGGCGGGGGACTACATACCCATCAGTCTGCTGTGTGGTATGGGTAAATTGATGGAGGGGATAATACAGGATAGGGTTGAAGAGGAAGTTGGTAGGAATGGGGGTTTTAGGGAAAACCAGCACGGGTTTGCGAAGGGAAAATCATGCATCTCGGCGCTGGGCAGGGTGATGGGCTTGGTTGAAAGGGCTAGGGAGGGCAGCTGGAGGAACAAGAAATTGGCCCTACTCGTGTTCTTCGACGTCGGAAACGCGTTCAACAGTGTCAGCAAACGGGCAGTGTTGAGCGCGTTGCTGAGGCTAAGAGTGGGGGAGGGTTTGGTTAACCTAGTGGAAGACTACCTGACGGGACGTGTGATAGTAGACACTAGAGGGAGGAGGTATGATACGGAGGCTGGAGTGCCCCAGGGCTCGGTTCTTGGACCGACGCTATGGAAGTGTGTGTTTGATGAGGTTTGTGTGATAGTATGTGAAGAGGGATGTGAGATTACGGTGTATGCGGACGATGTGTGTCTGGTATGTACGGCAAAAGGAGAGGCGGAGATAGAAAGAAAGGCGGAGAGAATGTGTAGGAAGATTGTGGAGAAGATAGAGCGGTGCGGACTAGAAGTGGCGGAAGATAAGACGGTGGGGTTGCTAGTGAAGGGACGGAGCAAGACAAGGGAAGTGGGGGTGATGGTGAAGGGAAGGAGAATTCGCATGGAGGAGTGTGTGAAATACCTAGGGGTGTGGTTGGATGGTCAGTTATCCTTCCGAACACACATGTTGAAGGCGGCAGAGAAGGGGAAAGTGAGGGCAGCATGGCTGGGGAGATTGATGAGTAATGTGAAGGGGCCGGGAGAGTGGAAGAGGAGGATCATTGGTAGGACGGTAGAGCAGAGTTTCCTGTACGGTGCGGAGGTGTGGGGTGAAAGAGCGGGAGTGAATGCGAGGGTTAGGCCACTCCTGCGTGTGCAGAGAGGTATATTGCTAAGGGTAGTGCAGGGGTACAGGACAGTGGGTAGACTGGCAGCAGCGGTGCTGGCAAGGAGCTACTCATTGGACGTGATGGCTAGAGCCAGGAATAAACGCTGGAGGGGTGCGACCAGAGAGGAAGTACAAGAATGGATGGAGGAGGAAATGGAGAGAAGGTGGAAGGAGTATGAGGGCGCGCTAAAAGGAGCGATTGGGAATAGGAGAGATTGGATGGATCGGAAATTCGGGGAGGTGAACTACTTCTTGACACAGGTGTTCACTGGACATGGGTCGAGAGTAGGGTACCTCCACAAGATTGGAAAAAGAGAGACTGGAGTGTGCGAGAGGTGTGGAGTGGAGGATGATGTGGGGCATGTGTTCAGATGCTGGAGGAACGAGGAAGTGCTGAAGAAGTTGGAGAGGAAACTAGGGGAGGCGGTGTATTGGGAGAATATGGTGGAGATAATGTTGAGGGGGGAGGAGGAATGGATGGAGGTAAGTGGCGTAGTAGAGAGCATGGTCAGGGGGAGAGAACGACTCGATATGGCATGAGAGGTAGGAGTGGAAATTAGGGAGAAGACGACGATGTGAGCGGAGAGTGTGCGAGGGACCGCCGCCCGTCTCGAAGTATGCTAGGGTAGTGATTCCGAGGCGGGGGTAACGGCGAGTTTGAGGTGGGTTTGGTTGGTATGCATCTCCTTGGGGATGAGTCCAACACTGTTTGGGTCCTGGACCCATTCGAACATGAGTTTCCCATCTCGGCCCGAAAAAAAAAAAAAAAAAATATCAAGTTTACTGGCGGCAACTACTTTCCGCTAGCAAACTTGCCAAATGTAAACCCTGTTTTAGATACGCAAAAGAGGTGACAGGTTTCATTTATTTTTCCGTGCAAAATTAATTGTATTGATTCACTTTATTTAAACATTTTAGCCATTTGGATAAAAAACAATCGGATAAAAAATATCGTATGTAATATGGACGGAAAAAGTTTTTTCGAACTACGTGGGTTACCGGCCTCGGCTTCGCCTCGCCCGGTAATCCCCCACATCGTCCGAAAAACTTCATTTTTCGTTCTTATAACATAATATCGACGGTGTTCCGACAAAAAGGCGTAAGCGAACAAAGTTCAAATATGAGATTTTGGCGCCATATGAACGTAGAATTCAAACTCAAATAAGGAACATGTTTTTTTCGGACCCGAAAGTTCGTAAGCGACAGAACGCAATGAAAAATGTACAGTGCCGTGATACTAACCACACTAACAACGTACGCTTACGCCCAGAGTGTTTAAGTGCATTATTTCAAGGAAGGTAAGGCTTTTAATACGATTATTCTTTTCTTGACCGTTATGTTATCTACTGTATATGATTCAAAAGTGTTATAATCAGGATTAATATCAAAAAAACCTTGATAATCTATCATGTCGCTTGCGCCTTTTCTGGGCGACAAATTATTGCAGGTGTAAGCGCCATTTACCTATGCCGAACAATATTTTTTTTAAAACCTATTTTTGTGTTCAAATTACTTCGTGTATTTTGTCCTAGAGAGAAGAGCGCTTTTAGAAACCGACCTAGCTTTGAATTTGTCATTTTTGTTGAAAATAATTTTAAAAATTCGACACATCATGTCGCTTACGCCTCTTGTTTTTTCTAGATGTCTGCAAACTGGAAATACTATTCGAGATTAGGTTGCAAAACAACATTATGAATCTGATGGTTTCATGGAGAGAAATATAGCTAGTGAAACGACTGACAGTGACTCTGATGATTCAAACGAAAATCATACATTCAAGGGAAGAAGAAAAAAACGTTTCACGAGTGCGATAGAAATTAATAAAAGATCGAAACTTGCAGGAAAGGCTTATCAAAACTACAGAAATGAACCAGTGGCCGAAAAAAAAGTTTTACCAAACCCATGTTTAAATAAGAACTGTGTAAATAAATGTGACACATTCTCCGAAGAAGAAAGATCAAACATTTTTGAGCTATTCTGGAGTTTGCCAACTCACGTCGACAAGAGAGCGTTTCTTAACGGATGTGCAAATATTATTCCTGTTGAAAGGAAAAGAACAAGAAAATTCGAGAAGAAACTTGACCTATCAGTATTTTTTGATGAAAAATCTTTATCGGATGTATGCCACAAGTATGGAAGCTGCAGGTAAAAAGCCAATTAGTATTAGCTGCTTCAAAAAAAAGTTTGTAAATGACTACAACATAGGTATACACGTACCAAGAAAAGACAAATGTTCCAAATGCGAGAAATATAAAAACCTTCCGGAAAACTCAAAAACTGATGCAATGAAAGATGAATATATGACACATCAAAGAGAAAAATATAGAGATAAGGAACTCTTTCTATCCGAGCAAAGTAAGTCAAGTCGGGATGGGTTTCTTGTATCATCTTTTGACCTACAGAAGGTGTTGGCTATCCCGCATGGTCCAGGCATGTTATATGGCTTTAGTAGAAAATATGCAGTGAACAACTTCACTATCTACGAAAGTAAAACGCAAAATGGATATTGTTTCCTTTGGGGAGAAAAGGACGGGAAAAGGACAGAACAAAAATAAATTTGTTCTGGCTATGCTCTTATATTTTTTGAAAACTTCCACAAATATTAAAAACATAACGCTGACATTTTTGGTGGTTGGACATACCTACATGCTGGTAGATAGTATTCATGGCGTCATAGAGAAATATGCACGCAATATAAATGTGCAGGCTCCTTCGGAATGGGCAACAATAATTCGGAACGCAAGAAAACGGCCTTAACCCTATGAAGTTAAAACCCTAAATTATACTAAATTCTTTGATTGGAAAGCTTTTTCTTCCTCAAAAAAAATAAAAACTGGAAGGTGCAGAAGTCAAAATAAATTCGATAAAAGCAGCAAAGTTTTCTACAGATAAGATGAGTATTAGTGTTTACACAGATATGATCTAGATAATTCCCTCGATATAGAATTTCCAATTAAAAATACTGATAATATTGTAATTCCACGGCTCTACTTCTCCGGTCTGCCCATATGTAAGAAGAAATTAAATAACCTATAACGGTTTCAATTCAACATTGGGTATTGAAGAGATCTTTTAACTTTGACCATACAATTGTATTCAGATAAATAGTATTTATGAATGTAAATGAAATCCACCACTCACCTTGTATATATTGCTCCAATACCATTTACTAAAATATTTAATAGTTAATAATCAATAGTTCAACATCATTGCCCAAACTTTATTTGGTTATGTTTACATTTTCTGACAATGAATCTTTGATAAATTCTCAAGAGGCCTTCGACCTATTAAGTCAAGTTCAATGAACTATACAGCTACTTGTTACATTAACCTTTGACCTGCTCACCTGTTGCTAAGGGTAAATAAATAGAGGAAGACCGACCTTGACCTTGTGGTGCTTGGACTGGTCCATAATCCTCCATTCTTGTGCTGGTGCTTTTCAAGAGGTCACATGAATTGTGCTCTTTCGAAGTTATTTCGGATTTAGCCCAGCTACAATCGTAATCTATTAGGAAAATTTAGTGATACCTTAAGTGGTTATTTAAACGCATCTAGCGGATTTCCTCCTAACAGGAAAAAGGATATTACTTTGAGGTCACCCTCCATCCATGGTAAGTACCCACTCTTCTCTCTTATTGACCTAGGCATCATGAGAGTTTCGTATTTCAGATCTCTTATTCGTCGTCTTATTCGTCGTTTTATTCATCGTATTATTCACCGTCTGGTACATCATCTTATCCACCCTCTCGTTAACAGTCTTCAACAACATCTTCAGTCTTTTTCACTGACTGCGTGAGAGTTTTCTTCATAGACCTCTTCCTAGTCTGTAACAAAGCCGTGTAAGTTACGCAAAAGGAATACGAGTGGCAGAAAACTTACCAGTAGAGGATCAGCCCCCTTCGTCTAGCTCCTGCGACATATTGGAAACACACCACCTGATACATTCAAGTAAGATCGTTTATAGTACTGTGCTGTGCCTGCTGCATGTAGGTGTCTCAGATAGTTTGTCAACAACTCTATCAGGGTTTACTGTTATACTTCATTGCTCAATTCGTTAGGAAGTTGAACCTACATAAATGTAACCTATTGTGACAACTGCTCATGGATATTTCCTAGTTAATAATTGAAATACTAACCCCTCAGTGTAATCCAAAAGTATACTCTTGGAAGCCATTCTACCATCTGGTATATTAGTACATTGTCATTTATACTGTACATTTTAACCATCAGCGGTGCCCACTTGTACATATTACTTTTAAACATAATCATTTTATATTTTAGTTTTGTATTAGGTTAGTTTAATCTTTAACAACGTGCTTTCGATTGTCACTTGACAGCGACAGCTGAAAGTAGGTCAACGGCGTGAGCCACCTTCTATTAGACCTACTCTACACCTAGAAAACTGTAGGACATAAAACTGAGTGACTATCAATGATTTAGTAAACGTAAAATAATTTAGTGAAACCGTTAAATAATTGTCTTTTATTTTACCTCGACCCCTCTCCGCTGAGAAAGTTTAGAATTTAGGACAAATAATCTATCGATCCGATATTTTTCTGTGGTCGAATTGTAAACAATTTGTGAGGCATCGAGTAGATATCGATTCTGAATCACTCGATTGATATAGATTTCGGTCGTAGATAATTAACTAGTTTTTTTAAAATCTGGTTTATTATCTTTGTTATTTCGGTTTGATACTAGATCATATTTATTTTGGAAGTATTTCTTTCTTAGTTGGAGAAATTTATACAAAATAATTAAATCTATATTTTGTTTTGACTGTAAGAATCTCATTAGGATTATTTTAGCTCTTAATTTACTGGTTTGTTAATAATAATTGGATAATTTTGCGACCATAGGCGTACGTATAAAAATTTTCGGAGCAATATAAGTAATAATTTAAAATTTCAGAATTTTGTTTTGAACAAACGCTCACATGAATATAGTAGTTTATGGTTAACAAATAGATAATGTTTTTTTGTTTGTTTGAGCAGGTATTAGTAAGAAAAATTTAAAATTCGGTACATAGCTTAAATATACATATTTACAAACTTATATTGGGTACAAACTATTACTAGTTATTACTAAGAACTATACTAAACTTAAAATATATTACTACCTATCCTAACAATTAATACTAACTTACAAAATATTACCTACAACTATTTATTTACATATTTACAAGAAAAATAAAAACTTTTCTTAATATTGTATTGGTGAGGGTGGGGTTTTGGGTATATTTAGTTAGAGATTGGAAATGGAAGTCAATAGGCTAAAAAGTGATGAACTTACTTATGAATTGCGCATAAGAGGCTTACCAGGTTACCAGACCGTAGCAGAAAAGCGAGCTGCGTTACGTGAAGTTCTGAAGCGGGAAAAAGAAACAGGTGTTATGACTGGGGAAATAAATTTGGAGTTAGACTATCTAGACGAACTCGAGGTATGTAGAAATAAAGTCGAGGAACTGACACAGGAAATAGACTTGTATGATCTAGAAATCTCAGAAAATGATTTCCGCCGAATTTATTCTCGTTTAGAACATCTGTCGAATCGGTTGAATAGAGTTAGAGGATCCAGCCGAGAGGAAGAGACCAGGCGATTCAGACTGGCTGATCAAGCGAGACAATTATTTGGTAGACTCAATCTAGCTTACGAATCAGCTAGGCCACCAGGAGGATACAGACCGGCTCGTGAGGACATTGTCCCGTCATTTGATCACCAAGCGGCCGCAGTCCCCCTGGCTAGGGCAGGCGTAGCCTCCCCCTTAAAGACACCAGTCACCAAACACGGTCAAGAGAGAGCAGAAAGGGTTTCTGAAACCAGAGCGTATCCAAACCGCTCCTGCCCTCAAAATGTAGATGAACCGCTTATTTCTTTCCTTGACGAACCGAATCCTCCCATTCACAGGGTTTCGAGAAGTTTGCCGATACTAGGAGATTTCATAGATGTTCCATATGAACTTCCAGATTATGTAACCCCGCCAACAGACCCATTACCCACCTCAGCACCAAACAGCGGATATCAGAATAGCTATGTACCTTACGATTTAGATATGGTGAGACATAGAGAAAATGCACCCATTAGAAATGTTTCTCAGGTACAATTTTTGCCCAATGACTCGCGTCTAGCAACGTATGGAGAATCCAGCAGGCTAACGTATCAAAATTTGCCAGTGTCAGATCGACTTCCAGATCAATTTGATGACCTTTACATCTCTCCGATTTCAGCTCGCAGACCTCAGGAAACAAGATATCACTCCTACTCTGATGTTCACAGGTGGAACATAAAATTCAATGGTCGGACAAGCGTGAACGATTTCTTGGAACGGATTGAAGAGTTACGAATGTCCAGAGGGATCAGTACCCAACAACTTCTTCGATCGGCCCCAGAGCTATTTGTCCAGGATGCTTTGTTTTGGTACAGAACGTGTACGTTTACATCGTGGGAGGACTTGGTTTCGAAATTGAAGGAAGCATTTCGACCGTACGATTACGAGTACAGTCTTTGGGATGAGATACGTCGACGGACACAAGGTTCTCAAGAAAGGGTTCTCAACTTTATAACGGCTATGGAGAATTTGTTCAGGAGATTGGATCAACCTCCGTCAGAAGAAAATTTGGTGAATATTATCCGTCGAAACCTACTTCCATATATCCAAACCCAATTGTCTCTTCATCGGGTGAACACCGTACAAGAATTATTGCGGTTGGGCCGAGCCATTGAGGAGACTGAAGAGAGGGTGAAGAAATTTGTCCCCCCTCCAACTTCGTACCGGACTCTATTGGAACCAGAGCTGGCATATCGTAGGCCCGCTCAAAACCAAAATGTGTCATTGGTAAGGCCAATACCAACAGAGACAAGTAGGGCAGAAGTTAGCTCGACCCTTCTGGATGCAACACAAGTATCCTCGACGCAACCGAAATGCTGGAATTGTGGGAAGGAAACACACAAGTTCCGTGATTGCCCTGATCCTAAGGCAAAATTTTGTTTTAAATGTGGTTACCGAGGAGTAATGATTAGAAACTGCCCTACCTGTTCAAAAAACAGGAATACGGGTCCTCAATAGGTCGAAATTCCGACCCAATCAAGGTTTTCATCATCATCGTCCCTATCAGTATTATTAGATTTCGACATTTCCCATTCAAAAGAAGACAATCGTCCCTATCTTACGATTAACATATTAGGAAAACAATTTTTGGCTCTTTTGGATAGCGGTTGTTCTAAGACAGTTGTTGGTGGCTCCGGATGGAACCAGCTTAAGTCAGTTTGTTCTCTTAACACGTCTCCATCTTCACGAGAGTGTGCTGTTGCAAATGGTGGTACGTGCAAAATCCTAGGATCCATTATGGCTCCAGTACAGTTACAAGACAGAGTGAGGGTGTTAGAGTTGATGGTATTGCCTAGTCTGCCGCATTCGATTATCTTGGGAATAGATTTTTGGGTTTCTATGGGAATTGTGCCTGATTTGTATTCAGGACAATGGTCTTTTAGGACTAAGGGCGAGCTTCCTTGTACCCAAGTGTCGGCAATTCAGTCCTTAGAGCACCTATCGGTGGCTCAGAAGGCGAAATTGGAAGACTTGATAGAGTCTACTTTCAAGGCCATGGGAAACAAGTTAGGCTGCACTCATCTAGTTGAACACGAGATTCGTACCAAGGCACAGCCCATCAAACAAAGACACTATCCTCTTTCCCCTGCCCTGCAACGTCAGGTGAATGCCGAATTGGACAAAATGCTGGCCGAGGATATAGTGGAACCCTCTACTTCTCCATGGGCGTCCCCCTTAGTTTTAGTGAGGAAGTCTGACGGTACCTACCGCTTTTGCGTGAATTATAAAAAACTGAACCAGGTCAGCGAAAAAGACGCTTACCCAATCCCGTTCGTCGCAGCGACACTAGATAAGCTCAGGGATGCAAGATATCTAACTACGCTAGATATTAAATCGGCTTATTGGCAGATTCCGGTCGCGGAGAAGTCCAGACCACTCACTGCGTTTGTGGTTCCCACCAGAGGGTTGATCCAGTTTAAAAGAATGCCCTTCGGTTTACATACAGCCCCTTGCACTTGGCAGAGGTTCATTGATCGTGTCGATGGATAAGAACTTGAACAATTCGTTTTTGTGTACTTGGACGACATAATTATCTGTACACCAACATTTGAAAAACATTTAGAGGTGTTGGCCACTGCCATAGGCAAACTAAGAGAAGCTGGGTTAACTCTAAATCGTGACAAATGTCACTTCTTCAAACCGGAATTGAAATATCTCGGGTATCTAGTAAATTCCTCTGGTTTACTAATGGACCTTGGTAAGGTGGAAGCTATAATTAACATTCCTGATCCCAAATCAATATCTGAGGTTCGCCGACTTATAGGTCTAGCTTCGTGGTATCGGCGATTTGTCCCAAATTTTCCTACCTTAACAGCCCCGTTAACGGCCTTGCTGCGCAAAAACGCAAAGTTTTTATGGGATGAATCTTGTGCAGCCGCATTGAGAAAAATCAAGGAAAACCTTATTACTGCTCCAATCCTTACATGCCCGAATTTTGATTTGCCATTCACGATCCAGGCTGATGCTAGTGATTACGGCATTGGTGCAAACCTGTCACAAATGCATGATGATGGTGAGCGAGTTGTTGCGTACTTGTGTCGGTCCCTAACCAGGGCTGAGCGCAAGTTTAGTACGACCGAAAAAGAATGCTTGGCGGTCCTACATGCTGTGGAGAAATTTAGGCCATATATCGAGGGTACCCACTTCCAAGTCATCACAGATCACTACAGCCTTAAGTGGCTATATAATTTCAAGGATCAGTCCGGTCGCGTGGCTAGATGGGCAGTACGATTGCAACAGTACGACTTTGATATTATACACCGTAAGGGTGTTGAACATGTCGTACCCGACGCTTTATCGCGGTTTGTTACCTGCGTGGATGCAGTACATCCTACACCAGAAGCTACGTCAATCCGAGATCTTTGGTATAAGCGCCAGTTGCAGAGAGTCTCTAAAGATCCAGATAAATATCCAGACTGGAGAGTTGAAAACGGCAGTCTCTTAAAGCTAGCTAAACCAGCCTATCCCGATCTCGCTCTAAACGACGCACACTGGTTAAAGGTCGTTCCCAAGGAAGACCGAAGCACCCTCATTAGAGCCCATCATGAACCTCCCACTTGCGGTCATTTAGGTGTCTTTAAGACATTAGGGCGACTCAATCTTCACTATTACTGACCGAAAATGAGATCTGATGTAGCTCGTTGTATCAGACGATGCATTATGTGCCTACAAACAAAGCCAGAACAACAAGCTCCTCGAGGTCAGATGCTTAGCATCGCCCCTTCTACTACCCGACCGTTTCAAGTACTATGTATTGACTTGGTAGGTCCCCTTCCTAGGTCTTCCTCGGGATACTCGTATATACTGTCGGTGAGTGACTTATTCAGTAAGTTCGTCCTATTCTATCCCCTTCGGACCGCTACGGGCCCCAAGATCGCGGAAATTTTGGAGGATCAAGTTCTTCTTATGTTTGGTATTCCCGATAAAGTTATCATGGATCAGATCAGAAAATGATTTCCGCCGAATTTATTCTCGTTTAGAACATCTGTCGAATCGGTTGAATAGAGTTAGAGGATCCAGCCGAGAGGAAGAGACCAGGCGATTCAGACTGGCTGATCAAGCGAGACAATTATTTGGTAGACTCAATCTAGCTTACGAATCAGCTAGGCCACCAGGAGGATACAGACCGGCTCGTGAGGACATTGTCCCGTCATTTGATCACCAAGCGGCCGCAGTCCCCCTGGCTAGGGCAGGCGTAGCCTCCCCCTTAAAGACACCAGTCACCAAACACGGTCAAGAGAGAGCAGAAAGGGTTTCTGAAACCAGAGCGTATCCAAACCGCTCCTGCCCTCAAAATGTAGATGAACCGCTTATTTCTTTCCTTGACGAACCGAATCCTCCCATTCACAGGGTTTCGAGAAGTTTGCCGATACTAGGAGATTTCATAGATGTTCCATA
Organism: Lochmaea crataegi; assembly: GCA_947563755.1. Lineage (NCBI taxonomy): Eukaryota > Metazoa > Arthropoda > Insecta > Coleoptera > Chrysomelidae > Lochmaea > Lochmaea crataegi. The sequence continues at coordinate 48,724,677 of OX387428.1, forward strand.
TGAACTTCCAGATTATGTAACCCCGCCAACAGACCCATTACCCACCTCAGCACCAAACAGCGGATATCAGAATAGCTATGTACCTTACGATTTAGATATGGTGAGACATAGAGAAAATGCACCCATTAGAAATGTTTCTCAGGTACAATTTTTGCCCAATGACTCGCGTCTAGCAACGTATGGAGAATCCAGCAGGCTAACGTATCAAAATTTGCCAGTGTCAGATCGACTTCCAGATCAATTTGATGACCTTTACATCTCTCCGATTTCAGCTCGCAGACCTCAGGAAACAAGATATCACTCCTACTCTGATGTTCACAGGTGGAACATAAAATTCAATGGTCGGACAAGCGTGAACGATTTCTTGGAACGGATTGAAGAGTTACGAATGTCCAGAGGGATCAGTACCCAACAACTTCTTCGATCGGCCCCAGAGCTATTTGTCCAGGATGCTTTGTTTTGGTACAGAACGTGTACGTTTACATCGTGGGAGGACTTGGTTTCGAAATTGAAGGAAGCATTTCGACCGTACGATTACGAGTACAGTCTTTGGGATGAGATACGTCGACGGACACAAGGTTCTCAAGAAAGGGTTCTCAACTTTATAACGGCTATGGAGAATTTGTTCAGGAGATTGGATCAACCTCCGTCAGAAGAAAATTTGGTGAATATTATCCGTCGAAACCTACTTCCATATATCCAAACCCAATTGTCTCTTCATCGGGTGAACACCGTACAAGAATTATTGCGGTTGGGCCGAGCCATTGAGGAGACTGAAGAGAGGGTGAAGAAATTTGTCCCCCCTCCAACTTCGTACCGGACTCTATTGGAACCAGAGCTGGCATATCGTAGGCCCGCTCAAAACCAAAATGTGTCATTGGTAAGGCCAATACCAACAGAGACAAGTAGGGCAGAAGTTAGCTCGACCCTTCTGGATGCAACACAAGTATCCTCGACGCAACCGAAATGCTGGAATTGTGGGAAGGAAACACACAAGTTCCGTGATTGCCCTGATCCTAAGGCAAAATTTTGTTTTAAATGTGGTTACCGAGGAGTAATGATTAGAAACTGCCCTACCTGTTCAAAAAACAGGAATACGGGTCCTCAATAGGTCGAAATTCCGACCCAATCAAGGTTTTCATCATCATCGTCCCTATCAGTATTATTAGATTTCGACATTTCCCATTCAAAAGAAGACAATCGTCCCTATCTTACGATTAACATATTAGGAAAACAATTTTTGGCTCTTTTGGATAGCGGTTGTTCTAAGACAGTTGTTGGTGGCTCCGGATGGAACCAGCTTAAGTCAGTTTGTTCTCTTAACACGTCTCCATCTTCACGAGAGTGTGTTGTTGCAAATGGTGGTACGTGCAAAATCCTAGGATCCATTATGGCTCCAGTACAGTTACAAGACAGAGTGAGGGTGTTAGAGTTGATGGTATTGCCTAGTCTGCCGCATTCGATTATCTTGGGAATAGATTTTTGGGTTTCTATGGGAATTGTGCCTGATTTGTATTCAGGACAATGGTCTTTTAGGACTAAGGGCGAGCTTCCTTGTACCCAAGTGTCGGCAATTCAGTCCTTAGAGCACCTATCGGTGGCTCAGAAGGCGAAATTGGAAGACTTGATAGAGTCTACTTTCAAGGCCATGGGAAACAAGTTAGGCTGCACTCATCTAGTTGAACACGAGATTCGTACCAAGGCACAGCCCATCAAACAAAGACACTATCCTCTTTCCCCTGCCCTGCAACGTCAGGTGAATGCCGAATTGGACAAAATGCTGGCCGAGGATATAGTGGAACCCTCTACTTCTCCATGGGCGTCCCCCTTAGTTTTAGTGAGGAAGTCTGACGGTACCTACCGCTTTTGCGTGAATTATAAAAAACTGAACCAGGTCAGCGAAAAAGACGCTTACCCAATCCCGTTCGTCGCAGCGACACTAGATAAGCTCAGGGATGCAAGATATCTAACTACGCTAGATATTAAATCGGCTTATTGGCAGATTCCGGTCGCGGAGAAGTCCAGACCACTCACTGCGTTTGTGGTTCCCACCAGAGGGTTGATCCAGTTTAAAAGAATGCCCTTCGGTTTACATACAGCCCCTTGCACTTGGCAGAGGTTCATTGATCGTGTCGATGGATAAGAACTTGAACAATTCGTTTTTGTGTACTTGGACGACATAATTATCTGTACACCAACATTTGAAAAACATTTAGAGGTGTTGGCCACTGCCATAGGCAAACTAAGAGAAGCTGGGTTAACTCTAAATCGTGACAAATGTCACTTCTTCAAACCGGAATTGAAATATCTCGGGTATCTAGTAAATTCCTCTGGTTTACTAATGGACCTTGGTAAGGTGGAAGCTATAATTAACATTCCTGATCCCAAATCAGTATCTGAGGTTCGCCGACTTATAGGTCTAGCTTCGTGGTATCGGCGATTTGTCCCAAATTTTCCTACCTTAACAGCCCCGTTAACGGCCTTGCTGCGCAAAAACGCAAAGTTTTTATGGGATGAATCTTGTGCAGCCGCATTGAGAAAAATCAAGGAAAACCTTATTACTGCTCCAATCCTTACATGCCCGAATTTTGATTTGCCATTCACGATCCAGGCTGATGCTAGTGATTACGGCATTGGTGCAAACCTGTCACAAATGCATGATGATGGTGAGCGAGTTGTTGCGTACTTGTGTCGGTCCCTAACCAGGGCTGAGCGCAAGTTTAGTACGACCGAAAAAGAATGCTTGGCGGTCCTACATGCTGTGGAGAAATTTAGGCCATATATCGAGGGTACCCACTTCCAAGTCATCACAGATCACTACAGCCTTAAGTGGCTATATAATTTCAAGGATCAGTCCGGTCGCGTGGCTAGATGGGCAGTACGATTGCAACAGTACGACTTTGATATTATACACCGTAAGGGTGTTGAACATGTCGTACCCGACGCTTTATCGCGGTTTGTTACCTGCGTGGATGCAGTACATCCTACACCAGAAGCTACGTCAATCCGAGATCTTTGGTATAAGCGCCAGTTGCAGAGAGTCTCTAAAGATCCAGATAAATATCCAGACTGGAGAGTTGAAAACGGCAGTCTCTTAAAGCTAGCTAAACCAGCCTATCCCGATCTCGCTCTAAACGACGCACACTGGTTAAAGGTCGTTCCCAAGGAAGACCGAAGCACCCTCATTAGAGCCCATCATGAACCTCCCACTTGCGGTCATTTAGGTGTCTTTAAGACATTAGGGCGACTCAATCTTCACTATTACTGACCGAAAATGAGATCTGATGTAGCTCGTTGTATCAGACGATGCATTATCTGCCTACAAACAAAGCCAGAACAACAAGCTCCTCGAGGTCAGATGCTTAGCATCGCCCCTTCTACTACCCGACCGTTTCAAGTACTATGTATTGACTTGGTAGGTCCCCTTCCTAGGTCTTCCTCGGGATACTCGTATATACTGTCGGTGAGTGACTTATTCAGTAAGTTCGTCCTATTCTATCCCCTTCGGACCGCTACGGGCCCCAAGATCGCGGAAATTTTGGAGGATCAAGTTCTTCTTATGTTTGGTATTCCCGATAAAGTTATCATGGATAACGGAAAACAATTTAAAAGCACTCATGTAACATCCATACTCGACAAATACGGAGTTGGGAGAAATTACATGGCAAATTTTCATCCGCAAGCCAATGCTGTCGAAAGGTATCATCGAGTCCTGAAGACTACTCTCAGCTCATACGTTGCGGATAACCATCGTATGTGGGACAGGTATCTACAAAAAGTAGCTTGTGCTATGAGATCTGGTCGGCACGAAGTTACTAAACTATCGCCAAACTTCATTGTTTTCTCCCGAGAATTAGATTTTCGAGGGCGTGAAAGCGACCCATTCGAAACTTTCGACGAAGTCTATGATCCCGTGACGCGTAACAATGCCCTGCAAGAGGTATTTCAAGACGTAGCATCTAGAATCAAGAAAGCTTTCAACACCAACCGTCACCGCTACAACCTGAGAAGGCGAGATGAGAAATTTTCCCTCAATCAGTGAGTCTGGAAACGTGCGTACATTCAGTCCGATAAGTCAAAAGGTGTTACAGCTAAATTAGCCCACAAGTTTGACGGACCACTTATTATTAATAGAATTCTCTCACCATGGTCATATGAGCTAATAGAACTGAATGGACGTAGTAGAGGAGTGTGGCATGCAAAGACCTGAAAAGTCACCCACCAGACGAATATGAGACTGATTCAGAGATGGAAAATTAAGATAGGATACTATTGTTAGTTGTATATATTTAGATTTATGTTTTAGTTCATTTAGGTAAAATTTTGGAAAAAAAATATTAACGGTTTTTGATAAGGAAAAAAACCTTTTTCTGGTAAGGGGAGAGTTGTAACGGTTTCAATTCAACATTGGGTATTGAAGAGATCTTTTAACGTTGACCATACAATTGTATTAAGATAAATAGTATTTATGAATGTAAATGAAATCCACCACTCACCTTGTATATATTGCTCTAATACCATTTACTAAAATAATTAATAGTTAATAATCAATAGTTCAACATCATTGCCCAAACTTTATTTGGTTATGTTTACATTTTCTGACAATGAATCTTTGATAAATTCTCAAGAGGCCTTCGACCTATTAAGTCAAGTTCAATGAACTATACAGCTACTTGTTACATTAACCTTTGACCTGCTCACCTGTTGCTAAGGGTACATAAATAGAAGAAGACCGACCTTGACCTTGTGGTGCTTGGACTGGTCCATAATCCTCCATTCTTGTGCTGGTGCTTTTCAAGAGGTCACATGAATTGTGCTCTTTCGAAGTTATTTCGGATTTAGCCCAGCTACAATCGTAATCTATTAGGAAAATTTAGTGATACCTTAAGTGGTTATTTAAACGCATCTAGCGGATTTCCTCCTAACAGGAAAAAGGATATTACTTTGATGTCACCCTCCATCCATGGTAAGTACCCACTCTTCTCTCTTATTGACCTAGGCATTATGAGAGTTTCGTATTTCAGATCTCTTATTCGTCGTTTTATTCATCTTATTATTCACCGTCTGGTACATAATCTTATCCACCCTCTCGTTAACAATCTTCAACAACATCTTCAGTCTTTTTCACTGACTGCGTGAGAGTTTTCTTCCTGGTCTGTAACAAAGCCGTGTAAGTTACGCAAAAGGAATACGAGTGGCAGAAAACTTACCAGTAGAGGATCAGCCCCCATCGTCCAGCTCCTGCGACATATTGGAAACACACCACCTGATACATTCAAGTAAGATCGTTTATAGTACTGTGCTGTGCCTGCTGCATGTAGGTGTCTCAGATAGTTTGTCAACAACTCTATCAGGGTTTACTGTTATACTTCATTGCTCAATTCGTTAGGAAGTTGAACCTACATAAATGTAACCTATTGTGACAACTGCTCATAGATATTTCCTAGTTAATAATTGAAATACTAACCCCCCAGTGTAATCCAAAAGTATACTCTTGGAAGCCATTCTACCATCTGGTATATTAGTACATTGTCATTTATACTGTACATTTTAACCATCAGCGGTGCCCACTTGTACATATTACTTTTAAACATAATCATTTTATATTTTAGTTTTGTATTAGGTTAGTTTAATCTTTAACAACGTGCTTTCGATTGTCACTTGACAGCGACAGCTGAAAGTAGGTCAACGGCGTGAGCCACCTTCTATTAGACCTACTCTACACCTAGAAAACTGTAGGACATAAAACTGAGTGACTATCAATGATTTAGTAAACGTAAAATAATTTAGTGAAACCGTTAAATAATTGTCTTTTATTTTACCTCGACCCCTCTCCGTTGAGAAACCGGCAATCGCTATTTTTTTTTAAGAAAACCCCCCCCTTTTGTCACCTCAACTCCAGTAAAGGGAGAAAAGGGGGTGACAAACCTTTTAGATTTGTATAAAAAGGAAGCAATAAAAGAAAACTATCATGTTGAATACTTCACATTAACCTCTAGCGCTTCCGTCCCTGATACACTGCCAGAAAGTGATCTAGAAGATCATGAATGACTGATAATTATTTTTGGTTTCTTTTTTAAGAATGTTGTTAAATGCTCGATAATTCTAATTTCAATTTAATTTCCTATTTCTTTAACGTATTATCATTGATTAAAGAAATAACAAAGATACGCAACGCATACGAGCGAAACGTAGCCTCCTAGGGGTACGACATGTAGATGGCAGCACCTCTGAACGGGGTTTAAGATTTCAGTCGCTTCAATATCTCCGTTGTGCATAGATCGTGGGATTGCTCTCTCATTCAATAAACGCACGGAAGATCAGTAGCGCACACAACAACGATTTTCGTGTCTGCAGAGTCCCGAAACTTGCAATTAATTCATTATCTGCTTATTTTTAAAGAAATAAAACGAGAAAAGTTGGTTAATAATTTATTGCAGACACGAACCTGAGTAAATATGTAAAAATACTTAATTTGTAACGATAAAATAGAAAAATTGCGGAGTACTCTAAGGGGATATTAACGCCCAAGATGTATTTAATAACAGCAAATAATTGAATGAATCAATATTTCGTTTAAACTAATATAATTAATAATTAATTTACTAAACAACAAATCTGTTGAAGACAATTTCAAAATGTTAATGAATTCGAAAGTGTTATTCGTGAGTGTGTACCTATACACCAAATTCTTCATAACATTGCAAAAAAAATGTTTCACGAACAATAAAATGTACGGAGGTAGAATGAAGCCATAATATTTAGGTTTCTAGGCTTTAAAATGGTTTTCCATTTATGGAGTTTTTGAAACTCACTGCATGTAAAAACTGAAGAAAAATATTTTAGTTAGACTTTGATAATATCGACACTTTCCTATGTGGGATATTGTTACTTTTATTTTTGCTGGCATTTGTTTCTTGTTTGACCGTTTCCCATTTTAATTGCCGAAACATTTTCATTGTAATGAATAAGTTTAAAATAAAATCGTTTTGATAAGCACAGGATGGATTCTCAAGTGTTTCACCCCAAACAACCAAGTTTTGCAGATAATGCCTGATATTCTTTGAAACATCGGGAGCAGATTTGTATTGGTCAAATGCAACATTGAAACTTACTAACAAATTACGTGCGATCGTTGAGTGAAAAAATTATAAAGAGACGCAACCTTAGGCCGCGCTCAGTTTGAATACGAATTTCAATCTTACGTAAAAGTACGAACGTGGTCGTACGAATTGATCGCTCACACTAAATACGGTTTTCTCTGTCTCGTCCGTAGTGTTCCGGTGATATTGCATTCGTGAAGTACTCTGGTGATGAATAATCTTTACCTCCAAGACAATTCTCTTGTTACTCAAAGACTTCGGCGGCTTCGTCGCTGTCGTTGATCCGAATGGGTGCGTGAAATATATTTGAAAAGAAATCATTTTGGCGAATTTCACCATATTATGGAAGTCTTATATAATGACGCTTAAAAGTTTCATGGTTACCAGACATGTCTATTTCTTCATATATTTCTCGCCATGCTATGCGCTGAACATCACGTAAGTGATAACTTGAATCACTCTGATCCCACAAACATTTCTTACCTCCAAGACAATTCTCTTGTTACTCAAAGACTTCGGCGGCTTCGTCACTGTCGTTGATCCGAATGGGTGCGTGAAATATATTTGAAAAGAAATCATTTTGGCGAATTTCACCATATTATGGAAGTCTTATATAATGACGCTTAAAAGTTTCATGGTTACCAGACATGTCTATTTCTTCATATATTTCTCGCCATGCTATGCGCTGAACATCACGTAAGTGATAACTTGAATCACTCTGATCCCACAAACATTTCTTACCGTAAACTAAATTAATCAACTTTTATACATCCATTATTTTAACTATCGACATTGATAACAAACGTACGAATAGGTTTCAAAATCCCAACAAGTTTGTATTGGTTTCGGAAGTTGGAACTACACGTACGTATACGTATGACTAACTCGTGCGCAGTCTGAGCGCTCCCATAGTACTTTTAAGGTCGGGATTGTTTGTGCGTGTTTGTAGGTGTACGCACGAGCAACATTCAAACGAAAACGCGTTCAAACTGTCCGCGGCCTTATGGTAATATGAGTTTGTCAGTAGACACCTCTTTGTAAATATCTGCAGCCTGGTCTAATGTTGGGTTATTGCGGTCGCGATCGATCATAATAAAATCATCTACGGGTAACTGGGTTTTACCAGAAAGATTTAGTTCACGCCCAAACATGAGGAAATTAGGTGTGAATCCCGTCACTTCGTGCCGTGCGGAACGTATCGCCCACGCCACTTTGGACAACACCTTATCCCATTTATTATGTTGATCAGATATATAGGCGGTCAGCATAGATTTGATGACCCTGTGGACACGCTCCACGGGATTGCTCTGAGGATGATAATTGGCTGTAAATGATATCTCAATATCATATCCCGATGTAAGTTTTCGGAAGATTTCACTGCGGAACTGAACTCCATTGTCGGTGATCACCTTCCGTGGTGCACCGTAGATTAATATGAATTGTTCCTCAAAAACCTTAGCCATATTTGCCGCAGTCGCTGATCTTAAAGGGAAAAGTAAGACATATTTGGAAAAGCAGTCACATACTGAAAATATAAAAGAATAACATGCACTTGTCCTCGGCAAGGGACCGATGAAATCTAGACTCAGCAACTGGAAGGGTTTTGACACAGTAGGTGTTTTACTTAACATGTGCCCTGCTGGGCCTTTTTGTAGTGGTTTGGTCTGTAGGCAAACAACACAGTTTCGAATGTATCGGACTACATCATCCCGAAGTTTAGGCCAATAGTATTTTTGAGTTATACGACCAACGGTCTTGAACACTCCTAGATGCCCACAAGTAGGTGGATCATGGTGATTTCGAATTACCTCTCGACGATCGGGTTTAGGAACTACTTCTAGCCAGGGTTCTTCTACGCCATCAAGATACGTAGTAAAGCTAACTCTTCCTTTTTTAAATAGTTTAGGGCCTTCGGTTCGCCATAACGGATATTTAGAAGGATCTTGGGTAACACCCATCCACATCTTACGGAACCACTGGTCGGTGGTAATTGGTTCTTCTACACCAACATCAACTCTGACTTCATCCAGAACAGGGACAGCCCGAGACACCGTGTCAGGAACCACATGGTCTTTTCCCTTCCGATGTATAATGTCAAAGTCGTACTGCTGGAGACGAAGAGCCCAACGAGCTATTCGTCCCACTGGGTCTTTAATATTATATAACCATTTCAGGCTATAGTGATCCGTTATGACTGTGAACCGAGAACCCTCAAGGTATGGTCGCAGTTTTTCCTCCGCAAAAAGTACAGCCAAACAATCTTTCTCAGTTGTGCTGAACTTTCGTTCACTCTTAGTTAAAGAGCGTGACAGATAACAAATGACTTTCTCGTCGCCATTCTGAAGTTGACTTAACACTGCTCCCAAGCCATAATCAGATGCATCAGTTTGAACAAAGAAAGGGATATCAAAGTTGGGACAGGACAGAACAGGGGCAGACACCAAGTGTTCTTTGATGGTGTTAAGAGAAATGTCACAAGTTTCGTTCCAGAGGAATTTCGCATTTTTACAAAGAAGAGCGGTCAAAGGGGATATAACGGATGAAAAATTTGGCACAAAGCGCCGATACCAAGAAGCTAATCCGACGATCCTCCTGACCTCTGCTACGTTTTTCGGGACAGGTATACGCATGATAGCTTCCACCTTCTCAGGATCAACCAATAACCCAGAAGCGTTTACCACATACCCAAGATATTTTAACTCATCCTTACAGAACTTGCATTTATCTCTATTCAAAGTTAATCCTGCTGCCCGGATTCTTTTCAGAACTTCGCGTAGGACTTCTAGATGTTGAGCAAAAGTTGGGGTGCAGATTATTATATCATCTAAATACACTAGAACGAATTTTTCATAATCCACGCCGATGACCCTGTCAATGAATCTCTGCCAGGTGGCAGGAGCATTATGGAGGCCAAACGGCATTCTCCTGAATTGAAATAGTCCCCGAGTAGGGACGACAAAGGCAGTCAAGGGACGTGAACTTTCTGCCACAGGAATTTGCCAGTAGGCTGACTTGATGTCTAAAGTGGTTAAATAGTTCGCATCGCGAAGTTTGTCCAATGTAGCTCCAACAAATGGGAGAGGGTATGCGTCGGGTAGGCTGACTTCATTTAACCTTTTGTAGTTGACACAGAAACGATACTTTCCGTCTGGTTTTTTGACCATCACAATAGGCGAAGCCCATGGAGATTCTGAAGGTTCCACTATACCATCCTTTAGCATTTGATCTAGTTCTTCATTTACAAACTTTTGTAGAACGGGAGATAAAGGATAGTGTCGCTGTTTTATAGGTGGACTGTCCGTCCTGATGACATGTTCTACCAGGTGGGTACACCCAGTTGTGGTAGGCATGTTACGAAAAGTTTGCTCTATTAATGAAGTTAGAGCTGCACGTTGATCAGAACTTAAATGTTCAATGGGCTCAATTGCACACATATGTTGAACTTCAGTGGTATCGCCAGTGCGAAAACACCACTGATCTGAATATAAGTCAGGAACCAGACCCATACGTGACCAAAAATCGACACCTAATATAAGTCCATGTGGTATAGAAGGAACTACCAGTACTTCAAAAACCTTGATACGCCCTTCCAACTCCAAGCTTGAAACGTTGTGAGAGTAACATCGTAAGTGTGCTAATTTCAAATATCTGTATTTTCTGTGACCCTGTCCCTTTATGTGAACAATAGTGTTTTTAGTGCTGTTAGTCGTGACATTTTAGTGCAAACATGACAACCGCAAATCATAGGTGTGTGTACAAAAACTGTTTCAATAACAATAAATGTGATAAAGACAATACATTTTTTAAGTTTCCAGTTGGCAACGGTAAACGAGCGCAAAAATGGCAAAAAAAGTGCGGAAATATAAACATTGCACTGATGGACGTTGTAATATATGTGTCGTCGATGGATACTTGGTGAGGTTATAGGTGTGGAAGGGCCTCTGAATAGGTGGTGTTGCAGGCCACATGGAGGATCATTTCAAGAAAATGAAACAACTACTTCTTGCACTGGGATATGTTTGTTTTATTCACTAAATACATTAAACTACTTACTAAACTAATGCTATGCATAAGTACCTAGCCGTATAGCATACTTATGCGTAATGGTTACTGATTAATACTAGCTGACTATTCAACTATAGATAATAGTTCTCTTCAAGCTTTCTGCATCGACTTCTCCTTATGATAAATACTAAATGTATATTTATATAATCCAGTCAAGTTCGAGTAAACCAAATAAACATATAATTGTTTAGTGTTTCCTCACGCTTGAACTTGACAATAACCTTCTTAATTTATTTATATGATAATGAAATGTTCGAACGTTTTTTTGAAATAAGATCAAGGGAATTTAATTTAATTCTTATTTTAAATATTTATTATTATATTATTATATTGGGCCAAAAGGCATCACACCTTCCCCTTTTACAAAAAGAATAAATTCAGTTGAAATTCCTTTCCCCTTAATTATGAACGAATTATGAATTATGAATACATACGTTCCTAAAAATAAAATAATTACTAATACTAAAATTACACATGTTTATAAACTGCTGAATGTCTATTGTTTTCCGTGATTGTTTACGATAACTTAATTGTTTGTCTTATTGTAACTAAATGTTTATGCATTGTTATCCACTTTTATTGTCACTAATATTGTTTGTAAACTTAATCACTCACACTGCTTTTTACAATTTCCGATTAATCTACTTTACAGTAAAGGTGTAGTCTGTTGTTGTGTATTTCTTTTATCAAACCTGAATCTAATTTGACTTTACAATTAACATTACTCACCTCTGTGACTGCAAATGGACCTATATACTGAGATTCGAATTTGGCTCTATTTTCCCTTGCTACTAAAACTGAATCCCCTACTTTAAAATCATCTGGGTTGGCTACCTTACTATGTTGGCTTTGTCTACTCAGTTTATATTTTACTAAATATTTTCCTGCTCGCTGATGAGCTACCTGTAATTTATATTTTAACTCATTCTGATATTCATCAACATTATAACATGGATCGATTTCATTCGTGAGATTCTCGGGTAGGTTAGCACGTCTTCCATACATTAACTCAAATGGTGTATAGCCATGATAAGAGTTTGGAGTCGTATTATAACAATAAGCGAATAATTTGCACCATTCGTCCCAATCATCCTTACTCTCATTTATGAAATGTCTCACATACTCATTAAGTGTTCTATGTAGTTTTTCGCACCCCCCTATGGACTGGTGGTGGTACGCTGTTGAATACTTATGACTAATGTTTAACATCTTCGTTAGAGCATTGAATATTTCATTTTTGTATTCTGTTGCTAAATCTGTCCTAATTTGTTTTATAAGACCGTACGTTGGTATGAAATTTTCAAAGATTCCACGAGCTATCGTGTTTGCTTCTTTATTTTTTACTGGGATCATTACTGCGTATTTGGTTAATTCACATACCAGTGTAATGCAATAGCGGTTACCATTTTCACTTTGTGAAAAAGGACCTATCGTATCTATATACGTTATATCCCATGGTTTTGCTGAGGTATCTGTTAATACGAATTCTTCCTTGTGATTATTCTTTGCCTTACTGACTTGGCACTTGTGACATTGCTTAATATATTTTCTTACATCTTTTTCCATGTTTCTCCATCTAAACTTTGCTCTCAGTTTTTTCAATAGCCTGTTATTTCCCACGTGACCTCCAAATAAAGGGTCGTTATGATACATTTCTAAAATTCGTTTCTTTTCTTTTTCTTCTTCCACTATATTTGGTACATCGCAAATACATACTTGTAGGTTTTTTAACGTATTATTTCCTTTTTCCATCATTCATATAAATTTTCATCCTTTTTACTCCATTTGTTACCGCTAGCTTATCAAGCTGAACTAACGTTTGACCTAAATCAAAGTTAACTATATCGGTATTTAATAAGGCTTGGCTAAATCTCATCCTGTTTTTGATCCGTATGTTCATCCTTAGCGAAACACGGTTATTTTCAAATTGCAGAATTGGTAATTTATGCGCCTCTAAATTAATCAGTACTTTATATACTGCTGGTTTGCGAATTTCTTTCTCTATTTCTGTGGAAACTATTTTATCTTCTCCTGTAGGCTGAGCTTTGTTCTGACGAGTTTTTCATCTCGTTATAGCTAAAACATGAGCATTGTCAATGTACAAGTCTTTTAATTCCTTTATATATATTCTTGAGATACTGTCAGCGTAATTTGAATTTCCTTTCAAATATTGTATTTCGAAGTTATATTCTTCCAAATCTAGTCTAATTCTTGTAAGTTTCGAAGTTGGTTCTGTCATCGAAAAAAGATGTGTCAACGGCTTATGATCCGTTTTCACAATAAAATGTGGAGAACCATATAAATAACACTTAAAATGATTAATTCCCCAATGAATAGTTAACAATTCTTTCATGATTATTGGTTTATTTAATTCACTTTTCTTAAAACTTCGCGAGGCATAAGCTATAGGTAGATCTATACCTTCGTATTCCTGACTAAGTATTGCGGAACACGCACTGTTTGAAGCATCAGTTGTTAATATAAATTTTTTATTGAAATCTGGATATTTCAGAATAGGCGGCTGTATTAATGCCGATTTTAATATTTGGAATGAATTTTCGCAGTATTTTGACCACTCGAATTTTACGTTTTTCCTAGATAACTTATTGAGAGGTATGCATATTTCAGCGAAATTTGGAATGAACCGTCTGTAATAATTACAGAATGCTACGAACCTTTTAGATTCTTCTGAATTTTTGGGCACTGGATAATACTCAATGACTGAATATTTTGCTTTATCGGGTGAAACCCCTTCACTAGACAAATTGTGTCCTAAATAAAATAAGTGACTTCTCGTCTGAAGAATTGACTTTTTTGCGGGTTTAATTTAAGGTTGAATTTTCGACATGTGTTAAATACCTTCTCGAAATTGCTTAAATGACGATTTTCTGACATACCTATCACAACTATGTCATCCATGTAAAGAAATGCTTTTTCTGGAGTTAATCCTGAAAATGCTATGGACATCATCCTTGAAAAACTATTTGGACTTATATTCAAACCAAATGGTAATCTTGTATACTGAAAAGAACCTGAAAGATTTATATTTCCTTGAAGATTGTTCTAACGGAATTTGATGAAAACCTGACATAAGGTCTATGACTGAAAACCATTTCGACCTCCCTAACTGATCTAAGATCGAATCTATTCTAGGTAATGGAAATTTATCTGTAACTATTTTCTTGTTCAACTGCCTAAAATCTATGCAAAGTCTCCAAGTCTTTTCTCCATTGATCGCCTTTTTGGGTACAAGTAAAACTGGACTGTTATAATCTGAGATTGAACACTCGATTATACCTTGATCTAATAACTTTTGAACCTGATCATTAAGCTCTGAAGATTGAGAATGTGGTGTACAATAATTTTTAATGTATACTGGTGTATCATCTCTTACCAATAGCTTTTGCTCGTAAAAATTATTATGCGTTAAAATGTCATTTTTTCAAAGTAAAAATATCTGAACATTTTTCACAAAGATTTATTAGCTTATCACTTACGTATTCTGGTACGTCTAAATTCAAAGTTTTCCTTAATTCCTTTACCCTATTCTTACTTTCATTCTTCATTGCATATACATGAAATAAATTTAAATCCAATATTTTAATATTATTTGTACTTATCGACTTGCTTTCATAATTTGTGTTCAAAATTCTGACATAAGGATTAGTTTTTGATATAATAGATCTTGCTATAAATATTCCTGGTACTAATTCTTGTTGCTCAACAACTTTCTCTTGTCTCAAATTTTTAAAACTTTCTACTAACCGATAGACTTCACATCTAGGCGGTATTGCTATAGTGTCATATTCTGGATTATCAAAGATTTCTAATGTTACTGGATTTCCAGGTGTGCAATCTATATATAATTTCAATTCTGAATAATCTAAAGTGCAATTATAATTACTTATGAAATCCCTTCCTAGAATTCCATTCGTAGGTATAGGAAATTATTCATCTATATGAAAACAATGTTTAAATGCTATATCCTTAATGAAAAGAAAAATTTCTATTTTACCCAAAGTTCTAATTTCTCCCTGAATTATGCCTTTAATATTTAAAATTTGTGTTGTTTGCATCAAGTGATATGGAAAATTATCTGAAATTTTCAATAACGAAATATCTGCACCTGTATCTAGTATAAAAGTATCAGTCGTATTCGATATGTCAGTTGTGATTTGCACAAAATTTGAAAGAGTTAAATCAAAGTTGTAAATGTAACGATTATTGTTATGCAAGTCATTTAAAAGTTTGGATTTTTCACCTTTCTTTCTCAAAACCCCAATTCTTTCTGTAGATCTTCTACTCTCACTTCTTCACTTTCACACATTCTTACGTTTCTATATTTATTATCATTGTTGAACCTAGTGTTAGGCCTGTTTCTATATTCCTCTGGTTTCTCTCTGTAACCAGTAAATCTCCTATTGCCGTGATTTGCTTGAAATTTTCTACTGTTATCGTAGTTATTTTTCCTATGGAAATTATTTCTTCCATTCTAATTAGCATAAAACTGCTTATTCTGAGGAAAATATCTATTTCCTGACGAAAACCTATTTCTATCCTCCTTATAATACATCACATTTCCAGCTACCTGATTATTTCCCACATCGATGGACACCAGTTTAGTCATCACTTCTTGTGGTGTCGAAAATTTCCTGCTGCTATCACAGTTGTTATCCTCTCTGACGCTGAGTTATTCATTAAGGATTTTACTGCAGCTTCCGTGGTATACTTCATTGCTAAGTGTACGGGCATTCCTTCTGCCAAGTACGCGGCTTGTAACTGCTCTGTCAGTTTCTCCATTTCGGAAGCATATCCGACAAGATCCTTGTTGTTCTGCTTAAGTTTGCTTAGTTTAGCACTTACCAAACTAGCACTGTGTCCTCGGAGCCCTTTTTTTAGTGTGTCTGCTATTCCTCTCAAGGAATCCTCAGTGGTGACCAAAACCCTGGCTTTCCCAGTCAGTCTTGTTTTCACAAACAACACAGCATTTCTCTCATGCTCTGCTGCGTAAACTTGCAACAAGCTAACTGCATCTAAGAAAGATTGCAGTTTGCTCGTATCACCATTGAACTCATTTGCCAATATCTTACCAGCTAAATTTAAAAAATCACTCATACTTAATGCCATTTTCTCACTTCCACTCTTGCTAAATTCTTGTAATACGTCCTTAACAATCAAATTATTACTTGTAATCAGCTGTGACGGAACTTTATACCGACAATCTAGCACCTGAAATGATCTAACTACCTTTTCTATGATTTTGTCAAAATATAAAATACATTTATTCCGCTGATCCTCATTCAACGTATGCCAATTTTTATTTATTAAACTTGAAAAACTATTAAATAAACTACTCAAATTATTAATTATATCAATATGACTCTCTAAACTTTTGGAAACTTCCTTTTTTAGCACTCTCTTACTATTTTTACGTACATCTTCTAAGATTAAATTCAATCGACTCTCAAATTGATCCCAAGTTACTGCTACCGTTTTGTTTACATGGTGTACAAAGTAGATGACAATCTTGTCATATCTGTCAATCTTAAAAATAAATCTTCTCAAAGTGATTTCAATCTTTCATCATAATGTCACTTTTCTATTCATAGATCTACTGATTAAAGATCATTGACCTTCCTTATCAATTGATAGTTTCTTCTTTTAATTTCTGTTATCAGAGCTTATCTCTGGTGTTAAGTACTTTGGTAATAAAGAAGTAAATGAAAAGAACATACCTTTTTTTCTAAGACCATCCATACGTAGATAGGAGATGGGTTTTCTTTTTTCTTCCATGTGAGGTTGTTACCTTGATTAAAAGGTAAGGTCCTGTTAATCTCAGGGTGGGATTCGTAATAAAAAATTGATACAGATGTAATGTTGATTTAATATAAAATATTGTTGGTTGTCATATGGATAACCAAAAAACACAAGGCCTTGCCTAAAAAGTGGTAACGCTAAAAACTCCCTAAAGTAGTTCCGCTGTACCTCACGATTTATATGAAGTTGGCTTTCACAAATTATTTAGGTTATTCTAAGTTAATAGAAAGCATGAGGAGATTTATAAAAAAAAAGGAAAGTTTTACACTATCCAATCTTACCTTAGGGGTGGTTGGATACAGAATTATATTATGAACTACCTTGTATGTATACATTGGCTTACAAACTCTAGTGATTGTGCAATTGTTATTAAATACTATACAAGTTGTCCTCCACAGAGGGTAAAGACACCAGGAAACTAAGTTCCTCAGTAGGTATGGCAAAATACTCTACTTACAATACTTTTCCATAAAGATAATTGTTATTTCAGCCAAATGGTTTCTACTCAAACCCCTGGATTCCTTGTTAAGAGTAAGGTATGAAGGTTACCTGTTTACAATCGGGTGCTGTGGGGTGTCCCTCTAAAAGGACTGATGGTGGCTTACTATATCCTGTAGGTAGAGGTGTATCCGATATGATGACTGGGTGTAGATGATGTCGATGCAGGAACGAAATGAAGATATCGATGTATGAAATAAAGCCAAAGAAAGAAGATAGATCGAAGAAAAGAAAGAAAGAAAGGAAGAGACCTAAAAAGGAGCTTGTGTAAGTATTTGGTAATGATAATTAAATGTTATGAGGGTTGAGTATAGTACACTGACAAATTAAACTCACCGTAGAAGTTGTGTGGCCTCAAAGTGGTTTCGCCTACGGATGTGGAAACAGGAACTTAAGCTGAGCGAAAATAAATATCCACTTATACAGAGTGGTAGAGCTCCAACAGGATCACTCTAATAAAATCTAAGCTCACTTAAATATATTTGCAAAAATTAGCAAAATTGCTAAACCATGTGGTCTATCACGAACCTCACATGGAAGAAAAAAGAAAACCCATCTCCTATCTACGTATGGATGGTCTTAGAAAAAAAGGTATGTTCTTTTCATTTACTTCTTTATTACCAAAGTACTTAACACCAGAGATAAGCTCTGATAACAGAAATTAAAAGAAGAAACTATCAATTGATAAGGAAGGTCAATGATCTTTAATCAGTAGATCTATGAATAGAAAAGTGACATTATGATGAAAGATTGAAATCACTTTGAGAAGATTTATTTTTAAGATTGACAGATATGACAAGATTGTCATCTACTTTGTACACCATGTAAACAAAATAACCTTTAAGCCTTTTACATTTTCCAATTACTAACTTTTATGATCTGGTGATCATCCTATGTTCACATAAGATATTCTGTAAATTTAGAATATAAATATTTGACCTATTATATCTCATACTGTTCTAAAAAATAAGTGGTAAATACTTATTTATTATTATTTTTTTTTTAGGTGCCCTTCATGGAGACGCTTGAGAAAATTGAAAGGATTCCTGAGACATTAATTGTATTAATCCTACTTAAAACAATCAGGATCTGTTTTTAATAAAATAGCAGTTGGTAGGTACAGAGTTTATTTTTGGATGTTTGAAAGAGAGGCACAAATAATTCTTTGTCCCGTAACACCCATCACTCGAGGACATTTAAAATTCATTGTCAATAATAAAAAAATAAAAATAAGAATAAAAATATCAAATATCAAATACCAAATATAGCCACAAAACAGAATATACCTTTAAAGTATACAAAAACAAATCTTACCATCTTAAATATTCAGTGTGCTTTGCTTCAGATTTCTTCTTATTTCTCCCTTCATTTGACTTCTATAGTTCTTGTATATGGACCATCCTAATTGTAGTACCAAAACAACCACAATGATATAATTGTGGTTGTTTTGGTAGGGTCTTTACATTCTGGACATTTAAGTTTATATATTCCAGACTTTTTTAATGGGGGTATTTTTGTTTTTACATTTAACAATTTTTTACTAACATTGTTTTCTATTTTAAAAAGAATTGCTGTATTTGTTGAACAAGATATTATCTTTGAAATATTATTAGAAATATTACCAGCATATGTGATGGTTTTGTAATTTTGTATTTCCCTAGTTTTTTCAGGAAATATTAATTGTAATGCCACTTTTTCCTCTTTTTTTATTAATTAATTTATTTATTATATGTAATGGATAACCGTTGGATGTGGCTATTTGTTTAATTATATTTATTTCTCTATCAAAATTATATTTGTTCATAGGAACTGAAAATGCTCTATGTATCATTGAATTATATGCTGCTAATTTTTGTGACATGGGATGATTGGAACTATATGGTATAGTCACATCAGTATGTGTTGGTTTTCTGTAAATTGAAAAATCAAGTATATTATTGACTCTTTGAATTTTAATATCAAGAAAATTGATTGAGTTATTTTCTTCAACTTCTAATGTAAATTTAATTTTTGGATGTAAATTATTAATATGATTGAACAATATATCTAATTGTCGTTCACTACCTACAAAACAAGCTAATATGTCATCTACATACCTATACCAAAATAATATATTTTTTGAAATGTTACTTTCAAAGATTTTTCTTTCTAAACTGTCCATAGAAATGTTTGCTAAAATTGGTGATATAGGGCTTCCCATTGGTAAACCTTCATTTTGAATATATACCTTATTATCAAAAGTAAAATAATTCTGATTAATACATACATCAAACAAATTAAATATATCTGATATTATTCCTGGATTGATATTTTTATCCTATAGTAATTTTTTAACAAGTGTTATGCATTCTTTAGGAGGAATTTTAGAGAACATATTGGTAACATCAAATGAAATAAGTTTAGAGTTATCTTGTAATTTGTATGTTTTTAATTTTTTGATTAGTTCTATTGAATTTTCAAATGAGTATTTAGATATACCTCCATAGCTATTAAGTATATTGTTAAGTTTTTTAGCTAACTTATTATTAGGAGTATTAACGTAAGAAACTACAGGTCTGATTGGTTTCGATTCTTTATGTAATTTAACAGTTTCATATAATTGTCGAGACTGAGGATTTTTATTAATCATGTATTTTTTCTCATAATCATTGAAAACATAATTTGAACTATTATTAAGTCAATCACAAGATAGGTCACTTATTATTTGGTCTAGCCAAAATATTAAACATCAAGTAGGTATCACATAAAATGTAACTTCTGTCATTCTGACGATGATATGTCAATATCGAAATAATTATCAATATCCTTTAATAATTTTCATAAATTTTTTAATTAAATAGTGGAATTAATTAGAAACAATTAGTTTCATTCATAACATTAACTGAATGTATATTTATATAATCCAGTCAAGTTCGAGTAAACCAAATAAACATATAATTGTTTAGTGTTTCCTCACGCTTGAACTTGACAATAACCTTCTTAATTTATTTATATGATAATGAAATGTTCGAACGTTTTGTTGAAATAAGATCAAGGGAATTTAATTCTTATTTTAAATATTTATTATTATATTATTATATTGGGCCAAAAGGCATCACAACGTTATTGATTTGAAGAATAAATTAATTTGTGAGGTGCATTTTCCTCCTAGTTGTGTTATTAGGAATAATAAGCGAAAATTGTTAACGAAAAATGCAGTTCCCATACAGTTTATTGAAGAAGGTAAGCCAATAATGTTTTTTTCAAAAATGAAATAATATTTATGACAATTATTCGCGTAGAGAGAGAACAAATTTAAAAGCTTGATTTGGCCATTGGGGAAAAAAGCTCAGACAATATTATTAGGTAAACTTTTGACTTAAGGTAACCCCACAAAAAATCTAATGGGGATAAATCAGGGGATCCAGCTGGCACATTTTTATAAATTACATTATTATAAATATCTTTTATGTCTCTAACATACGATTATGTAACATTAGGGCTTCACACGAGACGAGAGTGGGCGAGAGTATCAAAAATCTCGTTTCGTTCTCGTCAATTCCGAAGAAATTGAGTCTCGTTCAAGTCTCGCTCTCGTCTTGTTACCAGTTGTCTCGTCTCGCTTAATTCTAAATATTGATAATAAATTCCATAAATAATTTTTTAAAACTATATTTATAACGCTATTATACAAAATTATTTTTACATATAGGACATCATTTTTTTAATCTTACACTCTTACTTTTTTCTCTTAAATTACACGACTGAAGGTATAATGAAGAATTTTTATTTATACAGTGCATGAATACGGAATTTTAAGAATATTGACAAAGTGTTACAAAATGTTTACATGGAAATAAAGTAAGTACAAAAAATTCCTAAATACGGAATTCAACGAATATTAACAAAATTATTGAACAAGTTTACCTCGACATTCATAACAATTACTCCTGGCCTATCTTTTAGGTAAATAAGTTTAATAAGGGAGAATGGTTGATATCTATTTGGCCGTTAACAAGATTACCAGAATTTTTTTATATTTATCTCAAGAGCTTAACCATTTTGCTGAATTTTACTACCCTATTGTATTTGAGTCGATACAGGACGTGTCGATTAAATTTTGGTAAAACCGACCTGTTTCATCATTTTATTCCACAAAGGAATCATTCGATATTAAATCTAAAATATAATAATCTGCAAGTATAAGTATTTATGATAAGTGATAAGATAAGTAACTATAAAAAGAAATAACAAATTAAAGTAAAAATATGGAAAAATCATACTCTGTTAAGGATGCCATGACGTTTTGTATTGATAAGCTACGATGTATGTATTAATATGTATTCTCCAAAAATTAGAGTTTTAACCTTGAGTTTTTTTTTAATTCACAATAAAATATTTCACAGATGGTCTCCAGATTTTATGTATTGTAAAATGTAATGTTCTCTATGTAGACCTTTTCTAATTTTTTTAATAAAAACCAAAAATGAGACTCTCGATTTGCGCTGTATGTGGTCTCGTCTCGTCTCGCTTTTTCGAGACGAGAAAAATCTCGCCCTCGTGTGAAGCCCTAGTCTCGTCTCGCTTTTACGAGAAGAGACGAGAAAAATCTCGCTCTCGTGTGAAGCCCTATGTAACATAAAAAAATAAAACATCCGTACACAGAAAAATGCGTTCCTTTTATGATGTCATATCTCGAACAGTAAAGACGTTATCAAAAATAAGAGTATACCAAAAAATGCGCAACTGAAAAATAAAATCTACGTGTCTGAGCCCAAGGGCGAAACCAAGCTTTCAACGAATTTGTTCCAACCTTCACATGCTCACTGCATTTTTCATTATTCTTGTATTAAAATGACTATTATGATCTCAGATCATGGACAGCCATCAACGTCCACTGGTGATGTACAGGAATTAGGGATTGGTGAACATTCAAAAACCTACACCAGAAAACGGCCAAATTCTGATACTGATTCGGAAATGGCCAGTCATTTAAAATACTTGGATTATAGCATTCCTGGAAAAAACAACTCTCCTGAGTAGAGTAACTACACCAATACTGTGACACAAACCGGTTTTCAGAACCTGTTTAGCCGGTTTTGAGAACCTGTTTGTAGAGCCGCTTTTTTAGTAGTTAACCTTCAGTTTATTTATATACGTCAAATGAACGGATTGACCTCTAGACACCACTGGATACCGAGTAATTTGAACCTGTTTGTAGATCCAGTTTGACCATGTTCACCTTGATCACTAACTTTGTGGAACCTTGAAACAGGTTTTTGTGTGACCTTAGAATCGGTGACCTTTTTTGAGGTGACGCTTGGGATTTTTAGATCTCATTTTGTTTTTCAATTAAGGCGGGAAAAAGCTGAAATGCAAGTGGTGGGGAAAAGCTGTATAAATTTCGATGCAATAAGATTTCTGAACGTTAAAAAGTGTTTGTTTACAAAATGGAAGAATTGAAAGAAGCAGTGCAAAGTTTAGTATATAACTTTAACAAACATGAAAGAATGTTTGATCGGGAGCAGATATATGGTAGGGGAAGGATATACACAGTAGAAGAGTGTATGCAGCAGGCGAAGAAGTACAGAAAAGGAGCTGACGCTTGCAAACATTTTGTAAAAGGATTAATTTGCATTGTATGTTTAATGCAGTTATTGAAACACTTAGATTTGGAAAGATGGATGTATGAATACAATCACTTACTTCCGGAGGAACTTCGCTTGAAGAATGAGGAGGAGGAGGGGGAGGAGGATGGTGTCTATGAACAATACGAGGAAGAAAATAATATGTTATCATAAAATAAAAAATCAGTAAAATATTTTAAGTGTTTTATTTATTCATCAAATAGTACAATTTATAATTTCAGTGCATATTTACAAAAATGACAATTTTCTTGTGCACTGGCAGGTCCATCCCAATGAGTTATCCAATCAGGACGATTATAGTGAACAAAACAAGGTAATCGTATTTGCAATTGAAAGTTGGATTGAAAGGCATATGGAAGTTTATGTCAAATATCCAGCAGAACGGAAGGTCTCACATTCTCTATTAGGTATTCAATTGGAAGCTCTTTAAATTCTTCGGTAGTGAAATCATGAAACGATTTCTTGCACAAAAACTTAGTCATGTTGTGAAATGTGTAATTTTTATACCCAACTCCTCCTACTTATATACCCAACACCATCATCAAAAAGTGGTGGGGAAAAGCTGTATAAATTTCGAGCAAATAAGACTCTGAAAGTTAAAACTGTTTACAAAATGGAAGAATTGAAAGCAGCAGTGCAAACGTTAGTATTTGACTTGAATGAACGAGAAAAAGTGTATGAGCGGGAAGCAGTATATGGAATGGGAAGAGAATACACACACGAAGAGTGTATGCAGCACGCGGATAGGTATAGACAAGGAGCTGACGCTTGCAAATATTTCGCGAAAGGTGTGATTTGTATTGTATGTTTAATACAATTATTAAAACACTTAAATTTGGATAGATGGATGTACGAATACAATCACTTACTGCCGGAGTTACTTCCCTTGAAGAATGATGGGGAGGACGAACAGGAAAAATAAAAATGTAATTATGAAATAAAAAATTAATGAAATTTAATTATTGTTTTATTTATGCATTAAATAGTTATTATACAAAAAATATACATTTGTTACTGCACATATACATTTATCATTCATATGGTAAAAACATGATGGATCCATATGTTCCAATTTCGGTTGTTCATCAAATTCATAAACGGGAACTGTCGAAAATGTTCTTAAATAATTTGCCTTTTCTTTACCTTTGACATAAACCGCTTCAACGTTGGTAAGCAAATCTTGAAACAAGACACCAAAAGTATGAACAGGTGTAAATCCGGCGTCCCAATTTATGTAATGATGATTTGTCATTAACCAAGTAGCCTGTTTGTGTAAATCTGGAGGTAACATCTTCATCGGAAATGGAGGTTTGAAAACGTAATGACAGAATTTTGAACCATCAAAAGCTGCAAACTCCTTTACTATAAGTTTGTTATTTCCGATTTTGAATCCTTGAATATCCACAACCAATTTCATATTTTTAACTTGATTAGTTCTTTTATAACTTGCTGATGTTTCTCATAATAGTTTAAATCAGATTGAAGTTGTTTTAATTTTATGAGATAATTATGTAATCTCTTTCGATATTCGTTGACCATTATAAACTGTAAACTTGAACCGAATGTGAAAATATATATATATACAAAATATAAAGCATGCGCACTATATTTGTCTTACAATTTTTGTTAGAGGATTATACGTAAACTCTTTTTCATGTAAAATTAAGCAATACGCCGTTACATTATTACCTACTGACTTTTTCGTTTCAAATTCAATACGAAGAACAACAGATCCACTTTGAATGATTTCCTTTTGCCGAGAACAATCGATATGAACAATGGGAACTTTTTGTTTGAATTCCTCAGGTGTGAATATTGGTTGATTTGTTTGAATGTGATAATAGGATTCTTGAAAATTAGCAAACATTTCATACAACGTTGCGAAACGGTTAGTATCAAAGTCCAAATTTAAATCATGATAAGGATAACGTTCTGAATTAAGAAAGACGCGCATATTCGTTAATGTACAATGATCAAATTGACTCATATCTTTCAATAATTCTCCCTTACGACCAGCCTGCAGTGCTCTTATGATATGTCGAGGACTTTCTAATTTAGTTGAAGTTTTGACAGGCCAAGTATGACGTGTCGAATCATTTAAAGTGGGATATTCGATTATTTCCCAACTTCGAAACTTGATAGGGAGATCGACATTGCTTTGAATAATTTTATTTAAACGAAGTTGTTCTCGTAAGTTAGGTGTTATATGAGGAACATTCCAAGATAATTTATTAATTTGAATTTTCGGCTTTTCGCTATTATCGTTCGCGATAACCGCATCTATATCATCTTTATCGCGAATTAACACCAACTCCTGTCTCATATTAAGTACAATTTTGCGAAAACTTCGAATAATCCACACCATACTTTCAACGGTATGCAAACATTAAAGTTTCCATTGCCATCAAGAAGAATCTTACCATCTTTGGGAAACCATCCTCCGTTTTGCAGTAATTTACTCTCATTGTCAGTGAGCGACAAATAATTTTTTATTGTGGAAACCAAACCTACATTTCTAACAGAATCTATGACAACACCATTCAATTCATATCGTAGTTCTCGAAACAAATAAGCAATACCGTTGTTGATAAGTTGAAATTTTGTGGGTACTTTGTCTTGATCAGTCAAGATTTCACCTTCTAAATAAAGATAACTATTACATGGTAGTGTGTATGCATCCAAATCTTGAATAGGAATTCTGATTTCATCATTATAATTTAAATTACTAGAAGTATAAGGTTGGTAGGTATGGAACTGATAATCTTCAATGGTATTATCAATAAATGGTTCACCCGAAACGTGTAACATTTCCATTATACTAAAACTTGAAATCCAACAGACTGTAAAAATTTACGATTTTCTGATGTTAACCGATCAGTCACCAGTGTTGCACTGTTTTTTCGACGTTCGAATTGCCTTTTATATGGATGATATGGATGTTCCGAAAACCGCCAAACCATTATTCTATTCTTCGCAGATGTAGTCGAACCGTTATAGTTTCTTTGCGAAAATTGATCAAAGTTCCAACCTGATTGAGAATTCTCACAGTAATGTTGTTGATAGTTTTGATGTTTACTGGATAATAGAGTATTGTTAGTGGTTGTTCCACTATTTTATACCCATTTGGAACTTGTGGGAAAAATTGATGAATAATGTGAACTGGTTTTCCATTGAGGAAAGAACCAACCGCAATGTTATAGTCAATACAAATGGTATTCACTTGTAAAATGTTGACACTTTTAGAAGTATGAATTACATTTGGACTTAGTTTTCGTCTGGGAAATCCCAAAAGATGACCTATAGAATTATCAATGTCAAAATTAATCCAAACACTACTTTTAATTGTAAGTATTGATGTTCGTGGATCTAATCTAATACGAATACTAACTCCAGTCTGAATCAGTTCCCGTTCAATAATTTGTATTATATCATTAATTTCGTATGCTCCAATAGGAATTTCAAATCTATATTCATCATGATCACCCCACACCAACACATTATTTTGCTCATGTACGTTACTAATACTATTAAAACTATCAAAATTTGCTAAACCTATTTCATAGTCAGCATTTTCGTCTAAATAAATAGGGTGATTAAAATCATCACTTAAAACTGATGATTCTCCACTCAAAGTAAATGTGTATGACATAATGATCCAACTGAGTGACTAAATAAAAACCGTAGACAATATTGACCGCACTGATGTGAATTAAATGATTGTAGCACATCATAATTATAGTTTATATCAACCAACCCATCACTCTTAAAATATCTAACTAATTCTAATGGAGGGGGTAAATTACCGTAACTATCAAAATAAATCACATGCTTGTCATGTTTAGTGTAAGCAGTCCAGTGAGTTCCACTTCCACTTGTACCATCAAGATTGACTATATCTGACTCATATTTTTTTATTTTACTAGGTAACGTATCCCGCATGAAAACACCACAAAAATTAGGGATATATTTTGCATACTCTTCTAGCTCAATATTTGTCATCGCATGACGTGGTAAGCTCAGCGAAATTTTTTTGGATTCCAAACTTTTTTTTTTCAAACCATATCCTTTATAGGGTCGTTGATAGAAACCTTGACCTACTTTTACCGCTTGCTCCATTGCTGCGTTATGTCTTTGTTGTTCAGTTAGTTGTTCACGATTGGCTTTAGCATCATTCACTGCTTTTGCAATTCCAGCTGCACCGCCCCCAATAGCTCCTAATGCTCCTAGTAATGGTAACAGTAATGGTAAGAAACCACCCTTTTTTGGAGTTCGAATGGTACGTTTTTTCCGAACTCTCTTTTTTTTCATTCCCATTCCAATTTTACGCTTAGCTTTCATAGCTGTAGTAACAAACCAAGCAGCCGCTTTTTCACCTGTTTTAGCGTCTTTCGCCTTTACTCTTTCCCAAGCTTTGTTTTCTAAAATCTTATCTGCCAGATGTCGCTTACTCAAATCTTTATTTTGAGAATAAGCAATGTCGTGCTCTTTGCACGCTTGATCCAAAGGATTAATTCCCAAGTCTCCTTGTCGTAGTCTCTCCTCTAACCGAGTACCAGGACCACAAAATTCGTACCCAGGTAGATGCAGTTCAACAGGAAGCTTGTTGAGAGTATTAATGAAACCTCTTCCTACTTTTCTGGTTCGTTTCATTCTAAGTTCTTATATATAGTGACATGTGCTTATATACCCTCAGTCAACATGAAGATTCATAAACAACAACTTTCACTACCCATTAAAAATTATAATGATGGAGTGGTGAAACAAATTGGAAAACATGGTGCAATGTTTGGAGGAGATTCGAAAAGAGGGCTAATTATTGGTCCTAGTGGATGTGGAAAAACAAATGTTATGTTATCGTTAATTGATCATCCTAATGGTTTGAGATTTGAAAATGTGTATGTTTACTCGAAAAGTCTACAGCAACCAAAATATACTTATCTAAGAAATCTAATTCAACCCATAAAAGAGATTGGCTATGAAGAATATGATAATGCAGAAGATGTTATTTCTCCAGACTTAATTAAAGATAATTCTATAATAATTTTTGACGATGTTGCTACATGTAATCAGAACATAATGCAAAGTTATTTTTGTTTTGGTCGACACAAATACACAGACTGCTTCTATTTATGTCAAACATATTCGGCAATACCCAAACAGCTAATTAGAGATAATGCAAATCTCTTAATAGTCTTTCAATAAGATATGACCAATTTGAAACACATTTATGATGATCACGTTAACGTTGATATGTCATTTCAAGATTTGAAAAATTTATGTTCGTTTTGTTGGCAAGATAAATTTGGATTTCTCACAATTGATAAAGATTGTACAATGACGTCTGGTCGATATAGAAAAGGGTTTGACATTTTTGTTAGTATATAAATAGTATTGATGGGAACATACACCTAGTAGTAACCATGGAGACACAATTAGCGAAACAACTCGTAAAGGCACGCCAGGCTTTAAAGAAAAAATATAAGAGTTTGAAAAGTGATATAGTTCAATCTCAATCTCAGTTAGAACAATCATACCAACCAATTACGCGACCACTTGAGGAATTGGTGTCCGCTTTAACGGAACCAATTCAACAATCGATTAAAGAAGAAAGAAAATCAATGTCACCTATAACACCTAAATCGCAAATCACCAAATATAATAAATTAGCGTATCTAACTACTCCCCCTGCTCGACCACTATTCAATAGCACTCAGCTAGAGAATATGATACCTGCACCCGAAGGAGTGTTTCAATCTCAAATCGATCATAATGATGATGAGATTGATAAGAGTCGCGACGACCAATTCATTGATGATACCCTTTCTCAATTTTATCAAAATTTATCCAATCCTGAGGTGTATCGCGAATATTTTGGTCAATTCAAAAGTCCTCTGCCTCGAGAGTATATTGAAGGAATGGTACGTGACGTAAATGGTAAATATGATCATGATTTGGGTTTATTTCACGATCCTATCAAAGAAAAGTTTTATATCGGTGATTCTGAAGTAGATTTTGAAGGTGCAAATATTTCAGTTAAAAATATTAAATACCCTGGTACTGTAGGTCTGTACGATTTACTGTTTTTGAAAAATCCTACATTACAGAATCAGAAAGATATTGACAATTACGTGGATATCATAAAACGAACAAACGCTATCCATCGAAATTATGATCCTGACTTGCCTATTAAGAAATTTGCCAATTATATCAAAGATAAATATCTTTTCATTATAAAACCGAAACTTAAGCCACCTGTAAGAGCAAGATCTGGTACGCAAACTTCCGCTATGCTGAGAAATGTAATTACTAGAAATATGGCAAGGAGGGGAAAGGGAATGACAATGATGAAATATTCGTCAAAGCCCGTAGACTACAAATATTTTGATGACTACAATGAAATAGTTGAAAGATTGAAATTACTTTTGAGTTCATAGAATGCAGGTAGTTCTGCTCATAATAACGAAATAGTTTCGATTATAGAAGAATTACGTGAAGGAAAAATAATCCTATAAATGGAGCATTTACTCCGCAACTGCTCAGTTTACATCATGCCTATCAACAAGTTTAATCAACATTTTCTTACTATCGACGAAAGTAAACCTCAAGATGTTCCATTTTACATATGTCAACCATCTAAGTATCATAGTAAATGTATACTTTACATTCATGGAATAAACAACCCAAATTTAAGTAAAACTAATTATGTATTAGATGATTTAACCACTGTGTACACTTTTCCGATAACCGGAAAGGTTGAAAGTATTCAATGCTATCCATCACCTTTATTTGTTTCATATAAAAATCATAACAACCCCATTAATCAGTTACTAGAAAATCAAATTGTAACTAAAGGAGATAGAATAGAGTTTGAACTTCATTCCCAAGGGTCGATGAGAAGTGATTGTTATGTTCAATTTGTTATTCAAGTTCCTCTAGAAAAAAGTGTATAAAAACACATTTATTCAGTGTTAGTTTTATTTCAAACATGCCTCTCAACAAGTTCAATGAACATTATTTGAGTCCGGCTGAACTAACTGCTCCATTTTATATTTGCGACTCATTTGATTATCATGTTAAATGTCTAGTTCGTTTGCGAGGTGAGAAGAAACAAAGTTTGAATAAAGAGTACTATGTACTAGATAATGGGGGTATTGCTTTCAAATTTAAGTTTGCTTGCATAATTGAAAGTGTATCACATTATACAGCAGACGGAGTGGTGCTAATAAATGATATTGAATCTAAATTCAATCAACTAGCTACCAAAAATATTATAAAAGGAGATATAATTAAGTTTAAATTAGGAACGCCAGCTGCTATCTGCATTGAACTATTGTTAAAGTGTCCGTTAGTAAAAAATGTCTAAAGCACAAGTAATACAAGAATTACATGCTCCAGCTCGAATAAATTATAGAAGACGACATGTTATTGTGAAGGGTCTACACGATTTGATCCAGGCAGACTTGGCCATTATGTCACCACATGCCAAAGAAAACAAGGGATATAATTATATTTTAGTTGTAATCAATGCATTTAGTAAATATGTTTGGGTGGAACCTGTCAAGAGGAAAACAGGAAAAGAAATTACAAATGCTATGAGAATTATACTGAGTAAAATGAATACCACACCTGCTAATCTACAAACCGATAATGGAACTGAATTTTACAACAAAGAATTTCAACGATTAATGCAAACATACAATATCAATCACTACAGTACATTTTCAAATCTCAAGGCTAGTATTGCAGAAAGAGTAATTCGAACGTTGAAAACACTATTATGGAAGCGATTTAGTATGGAAGGTTCTTATAAATGGTTAAATATTCTTCCAGAAATTGCTGCAAAATATAACAATACCAGACACTCTACAACGGGTGAAATACCCAGTAAAATTAATAATAAAAATGCCAAATATATTGTTGTATTCAACAACATCAAAACCATTGATCCCAAACCAGCAAAATTTAGAAGAGGTGATTATGTTCGTATCAGCAAATATCGACACGTGTTTAAAAAAGGATACACTCCCAACTGGACTACTGAGGTTTTCAAGATTAAATCTGTTAAACTCACCAATCCCACTACTTACATTTTGGAAGATGAGAAAAAAGAAGAAATTCGAGGGGCATTCTATTCAGAAGAGCTACAAAAAGTGAAATATCCGGATGTTTTTCTAATTGAAAAAGTGTTGAGAAAAAAAGGTGATCGGTTATTAGTTAAGTGGCTTGGAATGAACTCTCAATCATGGTTAAATAAAAATAGTATTGTATAAATTGTAATAATTTTGAATAAAAAACGTATACGTTATACTTTTGTTTCATTGAAAAAAAAACACAAAGAGTTAATTTAAATTATTTATTCGTCGATATACTTTATTTCTGTGACTTACATCTAATATAGGATTAATAATAATAGCAGCTTCCTGTATTCGACGTTGAAATCTCAAGTCATCGTGATATCTCAATTCGCATTTTCGGGTGCTTTTGTAAGCGAAAGCCCAGGTGATCAATAAGTGAATGTGAACATTTTCATTGAATCTTACTTTCTTCATTCTTCAACATATGAGGATATTTATAAATCACTTCCAGAGCCAAGCTGTATGTTACACAATTTATATATTTCACAGAGTCCATTATGTTGATAGCTGAGTTTACAATGTTCTCATTATCCACACCAAGTTTCAAAATTTTAAAACAACTATAAAATTGTTTATTCTTCAGTAGCTCCAAATTATACTTTATTAATGGATGTAATTTCCATAATTCCATTATACAATCAGATTCCAAATAAATACTGGAATGATCTGTCACTATTTTCCATTCAAAATTTGTTCCATATATGGTATAGTCATTTGTTACAGCTTGAATTGAAGTTCATACCATTCCACTTCAGTCAATTCAATAGTATTATCCTTCCCGAATATTCTAACACATGGTTCAAAGTTCAATTCATAAGATATGCTAACCACTATGAAGATGTTATTAGTCAAATGAATTATTTTCCCACCTAAATACATTTTCTGTGGACATGTAACCATACTGAATGTGTTTTGAATACTAACGAGAAAAAAAACACTGAAATATATTTATAAATTTTATTGATATATACAATAAAATATATTTATAAAGTTTATTGATACATACAAATACATATAACTACTTTAAACTATAATGACCCCAAGGTAAAGTATTGATTGAATCATGTAATATACAACGCTTATCGTCTAATCCATTCAAACCCACTTTTGTTTGCTCTATGCTGTAAACATTATGAGCATATGAACGAATTGTACGTTGCGAAATAATTTTACCTTCGTTTTCCCTTAAACAGTTGATGTAGTCATCGAATGTAATCTTATTTTCAATGATGCTCGATTTAACACCCTTTGATTTTTTAACCAACTTTGAATCCTGTACCTTATAACTATACATTTTCGATCTTAATCCTACAAAATGAGTAATAATTCTACCATTTGCCTCATCTTTCATTAAACCAGGGACTTTTTTATTACAAAGTAGCATATTGTACGGATTATTAACACCATATTCGCTAGTATCAAATCTGTTAATGTTAGGTTTTATCACTTCCTCGAAAATATCATTACATTGAATTTCATAAATAAAACTGTCGGTATCAGTATATAAAATTTTACAATAATCCTTTAATTGAGGTAACATGAAATCATAGTGAAACTCATACATACAAGTTTTTGAAATATCTAAAATAGACATTCCTATGTACAAGGGTTTGTTGAAATAAAGTTCTGCTTTCTTCAATTCGATTGCCATTAACTGACTTTCTTCATCGAATACAGTTCTTCCAGTAAACTTTGGACTAGCTATCAAGTTTTTTGCTCCATACCTTCCCTCCCATTGACTAACCAATTTAACAATCCGATGTTTTCTAATATTTTCCATTGTTTTTCCATATATTGAATTTACGTTGAGTTTAAAGTAACCTTTTTCGAATTCATTTTTAGCTTTTTTCCTAAAGCTTGTATTTAAATCTACATAAGGTTTCAACCACGTTGATTGTGAGAATTTAAGTACCCTATGAATTTTTGTCAACACCAACCCATGTGCTAGAGCTTGTTTTAAAGCCCGAAAATGAATGATATATTTGTTTTTGTTATACAGAGTGGTCAACAGTTTCGGTAATTTGGAGCCTTTGGGTACTCGATGTTCAGAACAAAAAGGAAAATCTCTATGAATATCATGCAGATCCTCCGGATAATCCAAATCCACTTCCAAAATGTATCCTTCGGGACTGTCGTCAGGTATGTCACTAACATTAATGTTTGTGTCAACCCTGTTACGGGTTCAAAGAACTAGGTATATCAAAAACAACTAATATTTATCAAAGCGTTTAATAATTAACCTTTCAGTAGAAATTAAAAAAAAATAAAATAAAATAAAATAACAATATTAAAATCACTAAAATCAGCTCATTAGTCTATAAAGACAAGACCAAAGAGAAGAAGTGTGTCAGCTTGGTATCAATCCAAATTAAATGTGGTGACCGTGGGTGGTGACCTTGACCTTCTTTTAATTTTATTAATAACTAGTATGTAAAAGGCCACTTTCCTCAAGAAGGTCAACTGTTAGAGGAATCTTATTAAGGAGCCTTCAATTTTATGTCTGGGAGACATACTCCATTTCCAGAGGATTGGTGAGGATTCTTGAATAAAAAAATAAACCTCATACATTTCAGGCCACATTCCACCAAAGGTTTGTACCTATATATTGAAAGTTACATGAATTCTAATGCGATCACTAACATTATTTTAGGCCTTCTATCTAAGCTTACTTCTACCTGTGCTTACTTCTATCTATATGCTTACTTTCATTCTTGTTCAGTGTGCATGTCACTGATGAAATCTTGCATGATACCAAGCCACACCTAGCTTCCCCTATTGCTCGTCTAAGATCTGCCGAGCTCTGGATGCTGTCTGATACTACCATCGAACTGTACAAGTAAGATCTTTCCAATAATATTATAAGAAATTCCACACTTTGGAGCTGTGCTCTCACTCCCTGGATCCTAGAAAAATAGAAAACTATAAATCATTAAAACACTTGATCTAATATTATTTATGTAACATGGAGCTTATTAGTATAGAAATGTAATACCTTTAACTTACCTGTAAACCATCTTCAAAATAGTGTAAGGCGAATAGTACGTACTAGTCGTTTCAAGGGTCTTTGTTACCCCTTTATTGTATATTGCCCCTTTGTGAGGAGATACTAAAATCAATAAGAATTGTTGAATAAATGCTACATTTTGTTTGAAAATAAATATATTTTTGTTACCTGTCTTATACACGATAAATAAACTGGACTCCAGGCACAGGTAGCAATTTGGCGCCCCAACGTTTAACAGTCCCCAGAAATGTGGAATCTTTTTTGTATCACATATTAGAGTAAATCTTGATTGGTCTATATAAAGATACATCTTAAATTATAGGAAATAGTCAGATGATTGGTTTATTTTAATTTTATAATATAGTTTTTGTTGTTTACAAGCCACTTATTATATAAAATTAGACTTTAGTTGACATTTGACATTTTTGAAGTTGGAACATAGAACTTTAATCAATGACAAGGTACGTTCTTTAGAACGAGTTAGTAGTAATACGATTATCGTTAGTTAATATTCGATTTTGCTTTTTGTGACGTCACAATTCGTAAAGACTTCGAAAATTTTAAGTAGTTAAATTAATTTTTAAAATTTTTTTGTAAATACATACTTTTTGGAGTTGGTTATATAGTTAACTGATACTCAACTGGGTTTTACTTTTTTTCAGTTTATGGTTTTATTTTACACTTGCTCAAATTAGAGTGGTTGGGGACTTAGTAGGTATTAAGTTTTAGGTATAGTTGATTTCTTACGTTTAGGAGATTTTAATAGTACTTCATATTCTTTTAATAAGTCGAATTAATTTATGCGCTGTAAACTTGGGATATTTTTCTTCCTTGTTACAAACACATTGAATTACATTTAGTACATGGAAGAGATATTCAAACTGCGTTGCTACAAATGCGCAGTAGGTATTTGGGATATTTAGGGATGCGCAGAGACTCAATTCATGCGCAGTAGGTTATTTTTTGGATTGTCTGAATTGCACAGAAGCTATGCTTATACAGACTGGACTATAACAAGGATTGTATATTGTATTGTAGGCGTTTTCACTTATTTTTTTTGTAAGCTGAGGTGGGGTGCGCCTTTGCGTTTGAGTTTAATTCCGAAATATAATTTAATAGATTAGTTTTGGGATATAGTACAGAAATGGAGATAAATAGGTTACTCGGTGATGAACTTACCTACGAATTACAAATTCGAGGTTGTCCAATAGGTAATACAGTAGCAGAAAAACGGATTTTATTACGAGATGCGTTGCGAGTAGAGAGAACGGGTGGTCAGAGTGTTCCTACAATCTCTTGTTTAGAGCCTAATCATGACTTAGATATTTGTGAACAGAAATTAATTACTTTAGCGGAAAATATCAAGCAGTACGGTAATTCTGAGAACAAACTCAATGAGTTCAAGAAAATAAATTCCCGTTTACATCATGTAAGCCTTAGGTTAGGGCGAATTAGCTTCACCCAATCCACAATGGAGCGGTGATCAAAGCTGCTTGCGTGGTGTGATCGATTAGAAGAAGAGCTTCAGCGGATATCAGAAGATGAGGAGGGAGAGACTGTAGAAGCTAATACTATCCTCGACGATCCGATCCCAGTTAGAGAAGGACGTACTCAATTACCAATTCTGGATGACCCTCTTGTTTTACTACCCGAAGTAGTTGCGATGGATAGACAACCAAATACTACGGTTCAATTTTCAAAATCTATCACACAAGACGTATTTCCCGAGAATAGCGATACTATTAATAGACTCGAGGCTTTACAACTTCAACCAATAACTGGGTCTGGTTACCTTTCTAGAGAAATAGAAAGAAGAAACCAAACACAATATTCTACACATTTGGAAAATGTCTATGAACCATCTTCTGATATTAAGAACAATTTGGCAAGAAATTTAAATTATGCAATCCCATCTACTAGACTAGTTCCCAACATACCTTCTACTATTCCGATACATCGTTTTCATCACGATAACATGGGGAAATCGTCCACCATCGATCATAACAGGCCAATGGACAATCCAGACTCAGGTTTCACTTTATCAGGACGTGAAATCAGTTCTAGCTCATTAATTAATAACCCATCCCAACACACACCGATTGTTCACTTAGATGATGAACCACGAGCATCGATGATGTCGCATCAATACCATGGTCCAATTGATGTATGGCGATGGCGCATACAATACGATGGGCTCACAAGTGTGACAAATTTCTTGGAAAGAATTGAGGAATTGAGAAAATCTCGACAAGTTTCCAAAGATCGTCTTCTAGAAGTGGCCCCTGAGATTTTTACGAAGGATGCATTATTGTGGTATCGGATGAGTCAATTCAGTTCATGGGATGAACTAACGACAAGGCTGCGAATGGACTTTCAGCCCCATGACTATGAAGAATCGCTTTGGGATGAGATACGACGACGAACACAAGGTGCACATGAACGGGTAATCAACTATGTCGCTGTCATGGAAGGATTATTTCGAAAGTTGGCAGAACCACCCTCAGAAGGAAAACGAGTACATCTTATACGTCGTAACTTTTTACCTTACTTACAAACTGGCTTAGCTCTTCAACCTACTAATGGCATTTCGCAACTAATTCACCTAGCGAAGACCATCGAAGAAACGCAATCTCGAATCCATGGCTTCTGTCCTCCACCAACGAGTACTCGGAATCTCGTGGAACCCGAGCTCGCATACAGGAAACCTACTTCGAATTATGGGACAGCCAATAACATTTCTAGTGTAAGGACAAAGGAAGATATAAGGGAACAAACTAACTCTTCACCTTCATGCAGTCATGTTTCTACACCTACTCCAACGAAAGTTGTATGTTGGAATTGTGGAGTCTAAGGTCATAGGTTTAGGAAGTGTTCAGAACCTAAACGACGATTTTGCTTCAGATGTGGGCAACAGGGTGCTGTTGCTAATACATGCTCAAATTGCTCAAAAAACTCAATTGTTCCGCCTCAGTAGGTCGACTGGGTACGGACTCCTTTACAAATTCGACCAATTTATCCGAGAACGTTGCCATTCTGAATTACGTGCTAAGTCATGCAACGGGAGACAAAAGACCCTATCTAACAGTGAGCTTATTTGGCATTGATTTTTTAGGTCTCTTGGATAGTGGAGCATCACGCACTATAGTAGGTGGACCCGGCTGGGACCTGCTATGTGAGTTGTGCAGCTTAGACGTAAGACACAAACAGGCATGTACAGTTGCGAATGGCCAGACTTG
This sequence comes from Lochmaea crataegi, assembly GCA_947563755.1. Taxonomy (NCBI): domain Eukaryota; kingdom Metazoa; phylum Arthropoda; class Insecta; order Coleoptera; family Chrysomelidae; genus Lochmaea; species Lochmaea crataegi. The sequence continues at coordinate 48,762,162 of OX387428.1, forward strand.
CGAGAGCATTGGTGAAATATTGTAACCCATACGGTTGCGCGATCGCGTCGAACTAATTAGCGTGTTGGTTGTACCCTCCCTGCCACATCGTCTCATACTTGGCATAGACTTTTGGTCTAAGATGGGTATAATTCCAGATCTCTATGCAGGAGATTGGAGTTTTCGTGAACACTACCACTTAGATGAGGTAACTACGAGTGGAATTCGCAATGTTGACTCCCTGACTAAGGAACAACTACAGTTATTGAACGAACAAGTAGACCATGCATTCAAAGACATGGGGGACAAACTCGGTTGCACTACTTTAATAGAACATGAGATTCATACAACCTCACCACCTATCAAGCAACGATACTACCCCATCTCACCTGCTTTGCAGATTGTTGTAAATAAAGAATTGGATGAAATGCTGAAGAATGAGATTGTGGAACCTTCTAAATCAGCTTGGTCTTCACCAATTGTCATGGTGAAGAAATCGGATGGAGGGTGGCGCTTTTGTGTCAATTATAAACGACTAAATGCCGTTAGTACTCCGGATGCTTATCCAATTCCATACGTTAGCGCAATCCTAGATAAATTGAGAGATGCAAGATATTTAAGCACTCTTGATATCAAATCTGCTTATTGGCAAATACCAATAGCAGCCAAATCTAGAACTTTAACAGCTTTCACAGTCCCTAATCGTGGACTATTTCAATTTAAAAAGATGCCATTTGGGTTGCATTCAGCACCAGCAACTTGGCAACGGTTAATTGATCAAGTACTTGGCGTAGATCTCGAGAGTTATACATTCGTATATCTTGATGACATCATCATTTGTACTCCCTCTTTTGAGAAACATATAGAAGTACTGAACAAAGTACTTGAACGACTCAAAAAGGCTGGATTGACTTTAAATCGTGAAAAAAGTATTTTCTGCAGGTCACAGTTACGCTACTTAGGATATATGGTCAATAGTAAAGGTTTAGTAGTTGATCCTGACAAGGTTGAAGCTGTTTTACGTATACCAACCCCGCGAAATGTAAAAGAAGTTAGGAGAGTTGTGGGAATGGCGTCATGGTACAGGCGATTTATCCCTAATTTTTCTTTGTTAGCTGCACCTTTGACCAGCCTCACTCAGAAAAAGCGACCGTTTGTATGGGAAAAGGCTTGTGAGGATGCTTTTAACAAAATTAAGCAGACTCTCGTATCGGCACCTATCCTGGCATGTCCAGATTTTTCACTACCATTTATTGTGGAAACAGATGCCAGTGACTTTGGATTGGGGGCTACCCTTTCTCAGAGCTACCGCGTCATTTGTTACCTGAGTAGGTCTTTGACAAACTCGGAGAGAAAGTTCTCTACTACTGAGAAAGAATGTCTTGCAGTAATATTTGCGGTTGAAAAACTTAGACCATATTTAGAGGCAACAAAATTTGTAGTAATTACAGACCATTATTCTTTGAAGTGGCTGTTTAGTATTAAAGATCCTACTGGTCGAATCGCTCGTTGGTGTCTTCGGTTACAAGCTTATGATTTTGAAGTCATTCATCGTAAAGGTAAGGATCATCTTGTACCTGACGCACTATCGAGAGCTGTTCCTTGTGTGGATGTTGTGGACAACCCTGGCTCTGACGATATTTTAGATCGTGAAGTTTCTACAGATTTACCTTTCAACTCAACCGATGAATGGTATAATGATATGCTGAGCAGAATAGAGAGACTTCCGGAGAAGTACCCCTTGTGGATGGTAAGAGATCGGAAACTATACCGAAATTCTAAGCATCGGTACCCAGCTTTGGCAAACTCTGACTGGTTGTTGGGGTCCTACCACGGGAACGCAGAATTGATGTTATAAAAAACCACCATGATCCACCGACTTGTGGACACTTAGGGGTTGCAAAAACTGTGGAGAGAATTAGTCGAACATATTACTAGCCAAAATTGCGTAGTGATGTGGCTAGATACATCCGCAGGTGTCACACTTGCTTGCGCACGAAGTCCGAACAAAAAGCAGCCGCTGGTCAGATGTTATCACCTCAAGCAGTCTTGTCCAGGCCTTGGGAGTTAGTGAGTATAGATCTTGTTGGTCCCTTACCTAGATCTACCAACGGTTTTGTATATATTTTTTCTGTAATGGATTGTTTCACAAAATTTGTTTTATTCTTCCCTTTAAGAAGTGCAACGGCCAAAAATATAGTCTATTGGCTCGAAAATCATGTGATACTCCTTTATGGGGCCCCTAAATATATTATCGCTGATAATGGTCAACAATTTAAAAGTGCCTTGTTTGTCGCACTATTAAACAAATATCGGATAAAGCTCAAACATACAGCTAACTATCACCCCCAAGCTAACCCTGTAGAGCGTCCACATAGGACATTTGAAACTGTCTTATCCGCATATGTGGCGGATAATCAAAGAAAATGGGATCAATATCTTGCGAAAGTAGGTTTTGCAATAAGATCCGCTAGTCACGAAAGCACAGGTGTTAGCCCAAACCTAGTGAATTTTGGTCGAGAAGTAGACCTAAATGACATTGGTGGACATTCAAGTGAAAGTCCGAATATCCTGTCAGAAAAAACCGAAGCTCTATCTCAACTATTTAAAGATGTACAGAAGCGCTTGCTTCATGCTTTCCAGAAAGGTAAAAAGACTTACAATCTTCGTCATAGAAAAGAAAAGTTTAATTTAAATCAGATGGTTTGGAAACGACAATACGTTCAGTCTGATGCCACGAATTATGTCACCAATAAGTTAGCAAACAAGTTTAGCGGCCCTCATAAAATTGTCCGTATCGTATCACCATGGACATATGAGCTGGAAGTCTCCGCTCGTAAATCACTAGGTGTCTGGAACGCTAAGGATTTAAAGTCTCACCCTCCAGACATCGACTCTACCGTACCAACATAGTACTAACATAGCAATTAGTTTATTTAGGATATAGTTTTTCATTTAGGAATACATAGAATAAGTCATAGGTAATGTTATTTTTTTCTCAATTCGTAGTATCGTGACAGATAGCATTAAAGTTTTGGAAAAACTTTTTCTAGGAGGGGGTGGTGTTGTTACGGGTTCAAAGAACTAGGTATATCAAAAACAACTAATATTTATCAAAGCGTTTAATAATTAACCTTTCAGTAGAAATTAAAAAAAATAAAATAAAATAACAATATTAAAATCACTAAAATCAGCTCATTAGTCTATAAAGACAAGACCAAAGAGAAGAAGTGTGTCAGCTTGGTATCAATCCAAATTAAATGTGGTGACCGTGGGTGGTGACCTTGACCTTCTTTTAATTTTATTAATAACTAATATGTAAAAGGCCACTTTCCTCAAGAAGGTCAACTGTCAGAGGAATCTTATTAAGGAGCCTTCAATTTTATGTCTGGGAGACATACTCCATTTCCAGAGGATTAGTGAGGATTAGTGAGGATTCTTGAATAAAAAAATAAACCTCATACATTTCAGGCCACATTCCACCAAAGGTTTGTACCTATATATTGAAAGTTACATGAATTCTATTGCGATCACTAACATTATTTTAGGCCTTCTATCTAAGCTTACTTCTACCTGTGCTTACTTCTATCTATATGCTTACTTTCATTCTTGTTCAGTGTGCATGTCACTGATGAAATCTTGCATGATACCAAGCCACACCTAGCTTCCCCTATTGCTCGTCTAAGATCTGCCGAGCTCTGGATGCTGTCTGATACTACCATCGAACTGTACAAGTAAGATCTTTCCAATAATATTATAAGAAATTCCACACTTTGGAGCTGTGCTCTCACTCCCTGGATCCTAGAAAAATAGAAAACTATAAATCATTGAAACACTTGATCTAATATTATTTATGTAACATGGAGCTTATTAGTATAGAAATTTAATACCTTTAACTTACCTGTAAACCATCTTCAAAATAGTGTAAGGCGAATAGTACGTACTAGTCGTTTCAAGGGTCTTTGTTACCCCTTTATTGTATATTGCCCCTTTGTGAGGAGATACTAAAATCAATAAGAATTGTTGAATAAATGCTACATTTTGTTTGAAAATAAATATATTTTTGTTACCTGTCTTATACACGATAAATAAACTGGACTCCAGGCACAGGTAGCAACCCACTCAAAATTTCCATATGGCAGTGGTTGACACATTGCCCATCCGTACAGTGCATTGATATCCAGATAAAGTATAAACTTGTCCAGCTTCGAATTATCATATTCCCTCATATATTTATTGTTAGCTTCGGAATATCCTCAGCAGCATTGACTTATTCCTCCCCGGATTGCATTTTCAACAAACAGTATCATATCAACATCCTGAAATAGTTCTAATTCGCACTTAGTATATTTTAACATACAGTCCCATGAATATCCAGGAATGGTATAGTACCAAGCTGGATCTAAGCCGCTAGTGGAATACCCAATATTTCGAAAATTCTCAAATACATCTGATAGAAGCATTATATCAGTTTTCAGGTACAAATCAGAGTATTGACCTAAATTTTGAATATTAAACAATTGCCATACATTCTGAGCATGTTTATATCGCTCCTCAGTGATTTCTTCATCGCAGAGTTTATTATAAAATTCATTTGGCTCGGGTAATTCAGTTTCTTCAAGTTTTTCCAATTTATCTATATAGTCATAGCAAAATACTCCTTTTTTTGTTAAAAGTTTGAACTGTTCATCACTGCAGTCTCTGAATTCACGTTTTGTATTGTTCAAGTTTTTCTCATCTAAATTTTTCACCAAACTATCAAGTGAGGAATTCAGAAAGCGAATTGAATCTATAAACCTGAATTTAATATTATTCGACATATGATTAGTAAACGAAATATATTTTTCTTTATTGATTGGTAACAATGAAATTCTACCTAGTTTAGCAAGATCTCTTATAATGAAATGTGAATCATAGCCACTCAAATTATGAAAAATAGTGGGGACACAAAATTTTTTTCTAAAATTTACGTTGCACATTTTATGTGCAAAACCTCTAAACTCGCCTGTGAAATGATTATGATCGCGAACAATAATATCAACATTTGTAAATTCAGTTTCACAAATATGACATTTTTTAGCATTTACTGTTGTCCTATTTTCATCCATAGGAATTATATTTTTAAATTTAGAATAAATTATTTCAGCACATATTTCCATTTCATGCGCAAACCATTGCATACAATCTATTCCACGATAACTGTTAAAGTATGAAAGAGAATTATCATATTCACATTTAACGTAATATCCGCAGCTATACGCAATATGTTTTTGATATTTAGTTGTTTTCTGGAAATTATGTTCAAGAGGTTGTAACATACATTCAAAATCAGCATAAATAACAAAAGGTGTTCGTTGTTTATTTGAAAAATTGTTAAACTTTACAATTTTCTCTTTTGGAATGTTTATTTTGGAATCATTGATTTTTTCACATAAATTTGAATGATTAGTTAACACTTCCTGATTGGAAAAATAATTTAAACATCTTTCACATATAAACTTCTTATGACCATCTTTATTTAATTGTACATTTAATAACCTAGATAAATTTTTAATCCAGCAATAATGGTATTTTATTTCAATACGTTCATCGTCTAATGGATCAGGAGCATCATAATCGTTTAGTTTAGGAAAGTATATATTTTGAATTAATAATAAATTAATATGATTTGTTTTTTTTGTCTTTTGTTAAACGTAATGGAATTACGTTATACTTTTTCCCGATCAATTCCAAACCGTAAACATTAACAGATAGTTTATTAATCTTTTCAAATAGATGAATTTTATTAAATTGCATTGGAATTTCAAGTCCTTCTAATTTCAATACTTGACTATAATGCGGATATGATGTTAAACGATTTGAATTTTTATTTCCAACAGGATACAGACCACTTACAATACTCCAATAAAAACAAGCTTCGTCATTATAATTATGTACGTTTATACAAGCCTTTTTATTTGCTATAAAATGTGGTAATGAAATGAAAGATGAACCGTTTCCTATTTCTAATTTATTAATATTGACTGATAGTGATACAACTCTTTTTAAAGCCCATCCTGAATCTTTTTCTTGAAATTCTGACAATTTAATTCCGATAAAGACTACTACACGATCCATGAACCATTCATATATATTAGTTGAATTATCTATCACACTATTCTCAGTATGGAAGTATTTTATATCTGTTATGTTTTTATTCAAATTTTGCTTCATAAACTCTGCACAGAATGTTGTATTTACTTTAATTAAGTTATAGTTTTGTAAAGCATCAACTATTTTTCTATAAAATATTTTAAAAGAATCTATCAAAAATTCGTCCGCATCTAAATGTTTTAGGTTTATTATTACTCCAGTTGTTACTCTATTATTATATATTGAAATTAAATCTTCCCACTTGACTGTATCTGTGCTTTCCTTACCTATTATCTCTAATTTTATATATATAGATTTCAAATGACCTAATTTTGTTAACCATTTCTTTTTTTTACCAATAGATATACTAGAACCGATTTTTTCAGAGCATAAGTCAATAGCAATCTTTACATGATGCAACCATACTTTACTTTCCTGTACTGTAAAATCAGGATATTTTTCAGAAAATTTTTCAATTAATTTACTTACATCACTAAATATTTTATCTGACATAATTATAGGTTACTATTTACAAATTTAAACAATTCCGCTGAATTTCCTTTACCGGTATCCTTTTGTCCAATGTACACTAGGGAATATTTCCCGTTTCCCAACTCTACCAAAAAATCTTTCAAAAATTTCGTTGATCGTGCCGGTAAAAAAACTGCGTTGTCATTCAACTCTACTAAAACTGCTTCTCCATATTTTGAGTTCACTATTCTAGCGGTGGTAATTTTATAAGGAGTATCCTTAGCTAATGTATTCAGTTTCACAATCGATTTATCTTCTACTTCCAAAAGAAGATGTTTATTTATAGCTTGCATATCCATTTTTCACTGGAAATACATATTGTTTACGGAATTGATATCATTGAAATAACAGTATATTCACCTTTTGATTTGTTGTCACTTTCTCACTTTGATACTACTTGTAAGCACTGTGAATACTATTGATACCTTCAGTTATTTCAACCGGGTTTTTATATAACTCCAATATGATCACGTGATATTAAAAACTGCAGTTTCAACTTATTATCCTTAACCTTCACTTGATTACTTGTTTTCAATATTAACAGACTTAAACATTGCTACCACTTATGTGGTAGCGAAAAGCACCAATGACCATAAAGGTCAGTTAACTTTTGTCTCGTTACCGTGCAATTAGTAACAACAAAAAACTTGTTTCACCTCATATTTTTTCCTGAGTATCTTTTGAAAGTATATACTTGTTTTTTTTATGTCTACAGAGATTGTTGCCCTTCACTTTAACTTGATTACTTGTTATTCAGAGTTACAGATTAAATCGTTACCACTTATTTAATTGGTAGCGAAAAAGTACCAATGACTAAAGGTCAGTCAATTTTTGTCTTGTTACCAATTGTATAATAAGTAACAACAAAAAACTTGTTTCACCTCATATTTTTCCGCGAGTAACCTTTGAAAGTATATACTTGTTTTTTTATGTCTACAGAGATTGTATTTAAGCCGACGCACTTCAATTTTCAACACATTCTCAAACACAGTGTTCTTCGAAACAAGATAATATTTTTAACATGGTTTCAAAACGCGTCAACATTCTAACGTGTTAGTTACACCTAAGAAGCAAAAAGTTTTGCCGAATTTGCAGCCGTTGGAGCAAATGTTGAAAGAAAATCAAGTAAGTATTTCCAACTATAATCATTTTTTTATTTACATATGTATTTTTTTTTATAGCCTATCATCGATTTGAGTTCTTCAGACATCGAAGCTTTTTTTTCGTCTGATCCTGTTGGTCCGTCGTCCTCGTCCTCCTTCTCCCCCTCCTCCACCTCCCCCTCCTCATTGAAGCAGATTCCTCCACATCTAAAAGATATAAAGGAAAAAAATTATAGGAGTCTCGAATTTTTTACCAAGAATGATGTGGAGTTAACTGCACTTGACGATCAATTAACTTTAATCGTTAATGAGTGCAGTAATCGGGAACAACTCATTAAAACGATTGATGAACAGGTTGCAAATATGCAAAAACAGCTAGCAAATATGAGAAAAGAGAAGAAGAAATTAGAGGAGTTAAATCGCTTAGCTTTGGAGCAACAATTACATATTTTTGAAACTGGCAACCAAATACAAAATTCAATAAACAATCATAAAACATCATGCTAATTTTTTGTTTTTTTCATTCCGTTCTTATCAATTTATTCCAAATATTCAAGAAAACGGGAAAAGGAAGTGAAATAGTACACGTTCACGCCAAGAAAATTCTGTAAAAATATTCATTTAACAAAGTCGTGACAACATTTTAGTGTTTAAAAATGCTCATGTTTATACCTGGCCTATGAAAATATTTTAAATTGATTCAAGACATTAGCGCCTCCGGCCGGAATGTCGGTTTCGAGATAATACGATCCTATGAACATGAAATAGAGAGAGGAGATTTTATTATGGTTTAAAATACACGCGATAAGTTATAATTCAATCACTAATAAGAAATTTTGAGATGACATTTTAGATATACAATCTTCAATGCTAAAGAATATGAAAAAAATCATTCTATTAACGATGTTACTGATATTTTTGCTAAAGTATGAGGTATGGAAATATATTATAATACAATTTTAACAGATATATTTCCAGAATTTTGATATTTCTAACTCTAGTCTGAGTTTGATGTAAAAATTCACCACATAAAACATAATATTTCTATTTCTCTCTCAACAATAATTATTCCGGTACTATGCATGAACTGTAATTTATCTAAAGGCTCGCTATTCTACTACTGTTGTAAAATTCCAATTTATTTTTAAACTAACTTTCGAAGGGTTTAGAATTAAAAAAAAAGATATATTCTTAGAAATTTGTTAATATTTACGACTCTAGGATGAATTTGATGCATTACAGAAATAATTCTAATGCAACATGCAATTTTTTAAACTTGACGTAAAATATTAAATCAATATATAGTTGAGGAGATGTAAGGCGACGTTAGTCATCATAAATGTATCATTGACTACCTTGCCACGGTAAATCTCCTCAACTATACTATTATATTTACCTAATTTTTCCCTTCTCTGGCTGGCTGGCTGGCTATTTCATTCAGCCGTTTTCGTTCAGACAACCTCCATTTTTTCTTCGCAGATTTTGATAGCTTTGGCAGAACCTGTCTTATCACATTCCTTGCTTCAACATTTGGAATGTACGTCGGAGAATCAGGTTCGTCATCCCAATTTTCCTGTTCTTCTATTTCTTCTATCTTCCCTTCACAATTCATTTTTAAATTTTTACTAAAACTGGAACTACACTGAAATGATTTTCTGTGTCTATATATATATATATAGGAGACGATTTATTTGGGGATGTGGCAATAAAATACCAGAGAGTACTCTTTTTAAAATATATTCCAAGCTTTCGAATATAACATATTCATTCTCAAGGACTGAAAATTATTAGGATGGTCAAATTATAAAATAAATTAATGTTAAAATTTACTTACATTATTTAAACGAGGATGTCGGTATAATTGTAAAAATAGATAAAAATTAAATTTTATAATTGACATAAACGTTCATTACATATTAAACTCAAAAAACAATATGACATTCAATATGACATTAAACAAAAATTTTTAATCTATAAAGGTCTGTTTATGTCAATTATAAAATTTAATTTTTATCTATTTTTACAATTATACCGACATCCTCGTTTAAATAATGTAAGTAAATTTTAACATTAATTTATTTTATAATTTGACCATCCTAATAATTTTCAGTCCTTGAGAATGAATATGTTATATTCGAAAGCTTGGAATATATTTTAAAAAGAGTACTCTCTGGTATTTTATTGCCACATCCCCAAATAAATCGTCTCCGTTACTGAGTTGGCAAATATTTCTAGTAATTTATATATATATATATATTAAGACGAATTTATCGTCTTAGAAATTTGAAATTAAAAAAAAATCTTTAAGGAATATATCAAAAATTATATTATAGTTATGATCTATCTAATAATAGATAATTTTGATACACTCTGTATTTATTTTCAAGCATAACAGGTAATCAAAAGTTGAAGAAAAGTTTAGGAATTAGAATATAGTAAAACGATACGGTCAAATAAAGAAATAGGCCTTCTCAAGCTCCTGAAAATTAAATAATTAACAAGTAGTTAAAAAAAACTAATTATATTTGCTTATTGTGAAAATGTTTTATACTGTAGATAAGAAATGTATGTTTAAATATTGAAAGGTGAGGTAATGTGACTTGAACATACAGAATTATGTTCTAAATTAGTGTTTTCAAAATATTATTGAAAGGAATAAGGAAATTAAAAAAGGTTAAAATTGTGAACTGTCAAGTGCGGGTGAAAAATTAAAGTTTTAGAGTGAATTAGGAACTTGTAAGGAAAAAGAAGACTAGTTTCAGAATCAGGAGCTCAAGCTCTATAAAATGGGGCCAAGCACAGGTGTCCTAGCTGAAATAAAAATTTTGAAAGTCCACATATTTGGTGGTTATGTCATCAAAAAGTCAAATTCAGTCTGTATTTTGATGTTGCCAGAGAAGCACGTTAATTTTTTGCTGTGATAGTCTTTTGTTTCTGAAACTACAAGGTAGCTAAAATAAATAAGGAAGTGTCAAAAGGAAGATTCTGACAGAAATTTTTTAATGGTTGTCAGAAGTTTTTTGAAATAAGAAATTTTGGAATTATACAGAATAAAGGTAGTAATTAATTATATTATAAAGAAAAAGTACATGGATACATACCTTTAGACCTGTCGAAAAGGTTATGAAGCTGTGAAATAAATATAATATGCTATAGCTCGGAAACTAATCCCACACAATACATGGTTTATGGATGAAGCAATTCCTTGTATTTAGAAGATGTAAGGTAACAAACATTTCATTGGAAATAACCTCCATATTATCCTAAAATTTTAAGAAGTAATAGTTTATTTGTTTGAACAATTATCAGTGAACATTTAATCTGGTATATAAAATAGACTTACCGAAGGTTATATTCTACAATAGTTGATCGGTAGATGTATAACAAATTGTCTCAAAAAAAAACTTTTCCCACAGCGTTATATTTTTTTTTACAAATTACTCATTACGTTCCTATATCGCATTGTATGTATTTGTAGGTTAACTTAGTTAAGTTTTTTTTTATAGAAAGAATGCATTCTACGATATTCAGTCAATAGGCAAATATAATTAAAGGATCATTGTATATCATTTAAAAAAAAATGAGTATGTAGATAAATTTATTTGATCCAATATTTAAGGTAATTTTTGAGAAAGATCAAATTTGTTTCAATAAATAAACTTATATTCCTGAAATTAGTTGTTTCTACAGTAGATAGTGTGTTGATAGTTCTGTGACGACTATCATAAATTTGAAAAACCAAAAAGATCGAATCGTACGCCCAGAGTGCTGACGCTCAAGAGTTCTCAAGGTAAAGTAAAATTAAATCTTTATAAATTCATTAAATTCTATTTTAAAAAAAAATAGAATTAAACAAAAGTAAAAATAAATATTAATTAAAATTTCATAATTGGCGCCCAACATAAAAATAAAGTGAAATAAAATAAATTTCAAATAATAATACAAATACGAAAAAAAATAAAAATAAAATATCGTCACAATTGGCGCCCAACGTGGGGCTCGATTTTTTTTCGAGACACATATTTTTTTTTGAATAAATTCGAAACTAATAAAGAAAAACACTATCTACTTAAGAAAAACTGATAATAAATAGGTGGGTAAGAGAAAATGAGAGTGGTAAATCATTGAAAGCACTTTATTGATACAATTCAAATAAAAATAAAAACAAATAAAAAATAAAAAATAAAATTTCACCTTATAGTGAGATACGTCTGCTGTTTCGCGTGGTTGGAGTGTCTTATTGGTTTTCTGTTGTTTAGAGTCAATTAGTAATAAAATATAATAAGATGAGATGTCTGACAAGCGGGAATTGGAGATAAAAGAATACACGGTAGCAAAATTAAAGGAACTTTTGGTGGAAAGAAATTTAAGCGATAGTGGTAAGAAAGTAGAGCTACAAAGAAGACTTGTAGAAGCAATCAGAATGGAATCTGGCGATTATGAAGAAGGAGATATACAGGGGAAACAAAAAACTTTGAACAAACAGGAAGAACAGGACAAAACATTGGGAAATGAAATGGAGGAGAGTAATAAAGGAGACAGAAGAACTCAAGGCACAGTGGTACAGGATAATACAATGAAAGAAGCAGCTCCAGTTTTTTCAGAAGGCAAAACACAAGCTGATCCTCAAGAAAATATTGATATGATACAATTAAAAATTTTTTTGCAAATGATGACAAATCAAATGCAAGTGATGACAAGTGAAATGCAAGGGGTGACAAGCGAAATCCAAGGTGTAAAAGGAGATATACAGAAGGTGAAAGATGAGTTACAATCTGATCTACAAGCAATATCAGAAAAATTTGATAGAAAATATGAGTTTCATCAGGCGAGAATCGATAAGATGGAAGATAAAATGGAGAAACAAGAAACAAAAATATATGAGATGGATAAAAGCTTAGAACAGGAGACAAAGAGTTTAAGAGAGGAAGCCAAGCAACACGAAAACATACTTAAGGAAGATCTACAACGAATAGAACGAAAGCAAACAAATGAAAACATCAAAACTAACAGGAGAATTACAGACTTGGAAGGAGATGTTCAAAGGGGAATACAAACGACATTGGATCTGGCTGAAGAAGAAAACAGAAAGACAGAAGCAAGATTGAGAGAAGAGTTAAAAAAAGGTGTACAACGAAATAATCCAAACAACAATGAAATGGTTGAAAATTTGAGGAGACAGCTAGAGAAAAGATTAACAAATATTAGTGAAGAAGTAAAAAACTTGTCAGATACTCATATTATTAGTGAGCCAGCTTCTATGTATTTTGGTTGTAATGGTAAGGTTGATGAGTCTACAAAATTTTGTGGTGACTTTAGAAAGGCACACCCTATAAATTTTATAAAGACAATTAAAAATAGAGCCAGGAGAATTACAAACACGGGTGATCTTCGCGAATTTTTAAGGGGTAATTTAACAGGTCAGGCCTTACTTTGGTTGAATTGTAAGGAAGATCAAATTCAGAATATGGAAGATTTTGAAAAATTGTTTCTACACAATTTTTGGGGTGAGTTACAGCAGGGAAAAGTACGTGAAAAACTATATTTTGGTAAGTTTGACTCACAACGCAATAACTTGACAAATTATGCATTACAGATGTATTCTCAAGCGAAATACCTTGTACTAAGCATACCTGAGTCAGAAATCGTTATGTTTTTGTCCAGACACTATAAAAGCGAAATTTGTGAGACTATAAGTATACAAAATATTAGCCAGTTTGATATGCTTTTGTCATATTTAAATAGAGTAGAACGAAACTTAGATGGCGGTGTTCATCTTAGCAATTTGGACATTAACCAGAGTAGGAATTCTCAAAATAACCAGAATAGGACACGAAATAATAGAAATTATAATGAATTAATTGAGGGTCATAATCAGACTAGAAATCATTATAATCAAAACAATTTTAATGATAGTAATAGAGGTTTCCAAAATAGGAATAAGCAATATAATCAGCCAAACAATAATTTAAATAGAAATTTTGGTAGATATAATCAAAATAATAATTTTCAAAATTACCAAAATCAAAATAATAATAACTTCCAAAGAAATAATTATAATAATTATAATCGGGGGAATAATGTTAATCAAAACAATGAGAATCGAAATAACAACAATTATAACCAAAATACAAGAAACCCGCAAAATGCTGATAACCAAAATAATGATAGTAGTTATAACAGAAATATGAATTTTCGAAACTCAGGTGAGCAGGTAAGACGTGTAAATCGCATAAATGTAGCAGACGTAAATCACAGAGTTAGAAGTGCAGAAAGGCATACTCCACGACGTTTCGCTTCTCAGGACAATCTCAGATCTACTGGAAGATCACGTTCCTCAGAAGATGTGAGAAATAGTCAAAATAACCATCCGCATTTTTAAAGCGGGTGTATGATGTTGCAACTAGGTGTCAATACATGCACCCACGTGAATTTCTTGATCTCAACAATTACAAAGATGTACACCTAGAACAAAAAAATGTAGGTTTAATAATTTTAAATGGTAAGATATATGATAATAATGTTAGCATAATTTTAGATACAGGTTCTACAGCTTCTTTAATATCGGAAGATACTATTAATAAGTTACAAATTTTGAAAAGTGACATAATTAAAATTCCTAAAACTCACTTAGTAGGTATAAATGAAAAAACTTTAGCATCTACAAATAGATCAGTGGTGACTAAAATAAACTTTGGAAAATTTGAGACTATAGTTCAATTATTAATAGTAAACCATATGGAATACGATATACTTATTGGTAGTGATGAACTCAGTAAAAATAACTTTATAATAGATTTTGAGAAAGGAATTGTGAAAATCAATAATGAGTTTGAAATTAAAATTTCTTTGAAAGAAAGTATAAGAGTAGTAAAAAACTCGAATATAATTAGTATATGGAATTGTCGTGAACATAATTCAGGAAATAGGAATGATTGTGAACATAAAAAAGAAAATATAAGAAATGATAAGATTATTATTGATAGAATTCTTTGTACTAGGAATGAAAAAGAAATAGATAAATATGAGAATTATAATGAATATGAAATATTAAATGAAAGTGATAGAGAAGATAAATGTGATTATGTTAGCAGGTTAAATAGAGGAGAGATTTGTGATAGTAGGATTCAGGACAAAGATGCCATAAAAGGAATGGTACATGAGAATATAGGTTTTGATTGTGATAATAAGTGGAAAGATAGAATGATAGCTTTAGTAGGAAAGTATAAAGGTTTAATAAATGAGGAATCAAGAATAGCGAAGGATTATGTTCATAGAATACAGATAAAAGACATAAAACAATTCCATGTAAAAAGTTACCCAATACCATATAAGTATAGGCAAGATGTAAATAATGCATTACAGACGTTATTAAGAGATAACATAATTAGTTACAGTACCACACAATATATTAATCCAGTAGTGATTGTTCGGAAACAAGATAATTCAGTGAGAATATGTCTTGATGCAAGAAATCTTAATAAATGCTGTGTCCCAGAATTTGAGGCACCGCTGACAGTAGAATCAATTTTAGGTAGAATAACAAATGCTAAAGTTTTTTCAAAATTAGATTTGAAACATTCTTTTTGGTTAATTCCTTTACATCCAGAATGTAGACATTTGGTAGGTTTTAAAATAAATGGTAGGGTATATCATTTTAATGTAGTTCCATTCGGTTTACAAAGTTCAATATCAGCATTACTAAAAGCCACAAATAAAATCCTAGAAAGACATGAAGCTTATACGATTCATTATGTAGATGATATTTTGATTTTTTCGGAAAACAAGGATCAACATTTTACTCACATACAAAATGTCTTACAGAATCTTGATTCAGCAGGTCTCAAGCGTAGTTTAGGAAAATGTTAATTTTTTAAAACAGAAGTTATATATTTAGGTTTTAAACTAACATCATCTGGAATAGAAATGGATCCAGAAAGAATAAGCTTAATCAAGGACTATAAAAGACCTACGAATTTAAAAACTTTGAGGGGTTTTTTGGGAACTCTGAATTATTTTAAAAGGTTAGTACCAAATCTTTCAGAAAAGGAAATACCACTTGTGGAATTACTGAGGAAAAATGTAACTTGGAAATGGACAAATAAACAGGAGGAAGCTTTTAATTCCATAAAGGAAGAGTTTCATGAAAAGGTAAAAATATATCATCCTGATTATTCAAAAGTTTTCAAGTTAAGAACTGATGCTTCTATGCAAAGAATTGCTGGTGTGCTTTTACAGGAACAAGAGAATGTGGAAGTTCCAATATCTTCTGTTTCTCGTTTAACTCGCCAAGCGGAAAAAAATTATGGGGCAAGCGAACTAGAGCTTCTCAGTATTATTTTTTGTGTAAAATAGTTACGTTATTTCTTATTGGGTGGACATTTTATAATTGAGACAGATAACCAGGCTTTAACTAAAATTTTAGATAATAGATATAATAATTCTCGTATCCACAGATGGAGTTTATTATTGCAAGAATATTCATTTACAATAAATTTTATTCCTGGACATTTAAATATTGTATCAGATGCTATTACAAGAATGGAAGGTGAAAACGTTGGGAGACCATACACTCATAAAGTAGGACTTAATCAATTGAAATGTGAACAGGGAATATTTTCATTGGATGCTATTCAAATGAACCAAAACAAGTTAACAGATAAAGATAAGACCAGGCTAAAATATAGAGAAAATATTTATTTTAAAATCATAAATGGAATAGAAATCTATGCAATAACATCTGAGTTGGCTATTTTAATAATAGATCATATACATGTTACTTTTAATCATCCTGGAGTTAGACGTACTCATTTAATCTTTAGAGAGAATTATTATTGCAAAAACGATTTATCATTAATAAAAACACAAATAAGAAATTGCACTGCTTGTCAATTTAATAAGGAAAGAAATATGCATTATACTAACTTACCAAAATCTTTGATAGCTAGTAAACCATTAGAGATAATAACTGTAGACTTTATTTCAAATCTAATTCCAAGCACACAGGGAAATCTCCATATTTTTGTAATTCTAGATGTTTTCTCGAAGTACATAACTTTACATGCATGTTCTAAAACAAATAAAACAGTGGTGAAAATATGTTTAAATAAATTCATCAATAATCATGGGAAATTTGATACGTGCATAATGGACAATGCAACATATTTTAGGAGTAGACAATTACAAAATTGGTTTAATAAAAACAAAATTAATTATAGATATACTAGTATTAGGCATCCTCAAGCTAATTTAGCTGAGAGAGGAATAAAAGAGGTTATTAAACACTTAAGACTACTGGTCTCATATAATCATAGAGAATGGGAGGATAGATTGTCGGATGTAGAATTTTTCATAAATAATACTCCTAATATAAATTCAGGATTTTCTCCAATTATATTATTTAAGGGAATAAGTTCAGATAGACCATGGGAAATTGATTTTGATTATAATCAGATAATTGAACAGGCAAGAATGAAAGAGTCAATAAAGGAGAAACGATTTAAAGAAAAACAACTTAAAAAAAAGAATAAACAATAAAGGAGAAACGATTTAAAGAAAAACAACTTAAAAAAAAGAATAAACATATTAAAGTTTTCAATAAGGGAGACTTAGTATTATTAAAAGCATTGAGATTTGCTGATCACAGACATAACAAATGTAAGAAATTAGATTGTTTATTCGAAGGTCCTTATATAATTCAAAATGAAGGTGGAGTAAATAGTTATTTATTAGTACATCCAGAGACAGGAAAAACACGTGGGGTATTCAACATTGACCAATTATTTGAATATTATAGTTGTTCATAAGTTTAATTTTTGTTACTAAAATAAGGATCAACCCTTTGCGAATTTCTACTGTAGACATATAAATTACTCAAAGGCTTGAGGGGGAATGTTAAGACGAATTTATCGTCTTAGAAATTTGAAATTAAAAAAAAATCTTTAAGGAATATATCAAAAATTATATTATAGTTATGATCTATCTAATAATAGATAATTTTGATACACTCTGTATTTATTTTCAAGCATAACCGGTAATCAAAAGTTGAAGAAAAGTTTAGGAATTAGAATATAGTAAAACGATACGGTCAAATAAAGAAATAGGCCTTCTCAAGCTCCTGAAAATTAAATAATTAACAAGTAGTTAAAAAAAACTAATTATATTTGCTTATTGTGAAAATGTTTTATACTGTAGATAAGAAATGTATGTTTAAATATTGAAAGGTGAGGTAATGTGACTTGAACATACAGAATTATGTTCTAAATTAGTGTTTTCAAAATATTATTGAAAGGAATAAGGAAATTAAAAAAGGTTAAAATTGTGAACTGTCAAGTGCGGGTGAAAAATTAAAGTTTTAGAGTGAATTAGGAACTTGTAAGGAAAAAAAAGACTAGTTTCAGAATCAGGAGCTCAAGCTCTATAAA
Source organism: Lochmaea crataegi (assembly GCA_947563755.1). Lineage (NCBI taxonomy): Eukaryota > Metazoa > Arthropoda > Insecta > Coleoptera > Chrysomelidae > Lochmaea > Lochmaea crataegi. The sequence continues at coordinate 48,780,331 of OX387428.1, forward strand.
ATGGGGCCAAGCACAGGTGTCCTAGCTGAAATAAAAATTTTGAAAGTCCACATATTTGGTGGTTATGTCATCAAAAAGTCAAATTCAGTCTGTATTTTGATGTTGCCAGAGAAGCACGTTAATTTTTTGCTGTGATAGTCTTTTGTTTCTGAAACTACAAGGTAGCTAAAATAAATAAGGAAGTGTCAAAAGGAAGATTCTGACAGAAATTTTTTAATGGTTGTCAGAAGTTTTTTAAAATAAGAAATTTCGAAATTATACAGAATAAAGGTAGTAATTAATTATGTTATAAAGAAAAAGTACATGGATACATACCTCTAGACCTGTCGAAAAGGTTATGAAGCTGTGAAATAAATATAATATGCTATAGCTCGGAAACTAATCCCACACAAGTCATGGTTTATGGATGAAGCAATTCCTTGTATTTAGAAGATGTAAGGTAACAAACATTTCATTGGAAATAACCTCCATATTATCCTAAAATTTTAAGAAGTAATAGTTTATTTGTTTGAACAATTATCAGTGAACATTTAATCTGGTATATAAAATAGACTTACCGAAGGTTATATTCTACAATAGTTGATCGGTAGATGTATAACAAATTGTCTTAAAAAAAAACTTTTCCCACAGCGTTATATTTTTTTTTACAAATTACTCATTACGTTCCTATATCGCATTGTATGTATTTGTAGGTTAACTTAGTTAAGTTTTTTTTTATAGAAAGAATGCATTCTACGATATTCAGTCAATAGGCAAATATAATTAAAGGATCATTGTATATCATTTAAAAAAAAATGAGTATGTAGATAAATTTATTTGATCCAATATTTAAGGTAATTTTTGAGAAAGATCAAATTTGTTTCAATAAATAAACTTATATTCCTGAAATTAGTTGTTTCTACAGTAGATAGTGTGTTGATAGTTCTGTGACGACTATCATAAATTTGAAAAACCAAAAAGATCGAATCGTACGCCCAGAGTGCTGACGCTCAAGAGTTCTCAAGGTAAAGTAAAATTAAATCTTTATAAATTCATTAAATTCTATTTATAAAAAAAATAGAATTGAACAAAAGTAAAAATAAATATTAATTAAAATTTCATAATTGGCGCCCAACATAAAAATAAAGTGAAATGAAATAAATTTCAAATAATAATACAAATACGAAAAAAAATAAAAATAAAATATCGTCACAATATATAAAGAATTTTCAACAACTTTCTCTTAAACGGGACTTACCTTCACCAACAAAAACTGGAAGCTACATCGCCCTGGCATTGAAAACGTTTATGCACTTAATCAGTCTGGGAATTTTATGTCTGACCTTATTGAAGGTGGTTTTGTATCAAAATATTTTGTATTTAAACCAACGCAATTTCTTCCAATCTTCAGTTTATTTTTTAAATATGACTGTTAATGTTTTTGATTTTTCTAAAGTGTTAACCAAGCTTTCCTATGTAAAAAATGTTGAATGAAACTCCAGTAAGTATGTGTTTTATATGCAAAATTTTAATCCTCATAAAAGTATAACCTCGGATTTTTTTTACTGTCTGAATATATTTTTAAAATTACAGAGTGGTTATTGAAAATACTTCTAATTTATGATAAACTATTTATCTTTCTCTCGTATGGATAGTGTTATAAATTCTTGGCGATAACATTTAATTGTTTTCTAGACAATCTATATGTTTATGCAAAATAGTTTTTCGTTATAAATATTTAATAAATGTATAGTAGGTAATAGGTCTGCCCTCATGTAAAAAGGTATCTACAAATACTGGGGTATAACTATTTTCATGTAATTTTTTTAATAATAACCATTTTTTACCTTGCATCTTTGATATTGTGTTGGTAGTAACGGCCTTTTCTGTTATAATGTGTATCGGAAATTCTGTTTTTATGTAACGGGCTACCCTTGCACCTTTGTTATAAATATCTAATAAAATATTATGATTGTTCTTAAGTAAAAAGGTATACAAATATACAAGGTATCCAAAAATATAGGGGTACCCCTATTTTAAGGTTAATTTGTTTCTCGTTGCCGATTATGTAATAGGTAGCGACAAAGTTTAATAACGTTAGACATACATCAATTGAAGGTTAACTTACTTACTTGACATTCGGAGGTGTATTCAAACTAGAGGTTCAACTAATTTGTATCTGGTTACCGGTTATGTTATAGAAAAAGTATAATAACGCTAGACATACATCAATTGAAGGTTAACTTACGTACTTGGTATCCAGTAGTGTACATACAAACTAGAGGTTCAACTAATTTGTATCTGGTTACCAGTTATGTAATAGGTAGCGACAAAGTTTAATAACGCTGGACATACATCAATTGAAGGTTAACTTACGTCCTTGGTATCCAGTAGTGTACATACAAACTAGAGGTTCAACTAATTTGTATCTGGTTACCGGTTATGTTATAGAAAAAATCTAATAACGCTAGACATACATCAATTGGAGGTTAACTTACGTACTTGGTATCCAGTAGTGTATTCAAACTAGAGGTTCAACTAATTTGTATCTGGTTACCAGTTATGTAATAGGTAGCGACAAAGTTTAATAACGCTCTACATACATCAATTGGAGGTTAACTTACGTACTTGGTATCCAGTAGTAGTGTATTCAAACTATAGGTTCAACTAATTTGTATCTGGTTACCGGTTATGTTATAGAAAAAGTTTAATAACGCTAGACATACATCAATTGGAGGTTAACTTACGTACTTGGTATCCAGTAGTGTATACAAACTAGAGGTTCAACTAATTTGTATCTGGTTACCAGTTATGTAATAGGTAGCGACAAAGTTTAATAACGCTAGACATACATCAATTGAAGGTTAACTTACGTACTTGGTATCCAGTAGTAGTGTATTCAAACTAGAGGTTCAACTAATTTGTATCTAGTTACCAGTTATGTAATAGGTAGCGACAAAGTTTAATAACGCTAGACATACATCAATTGGGGATTAACTTACGTACTTGGTATCCAGTAGTAGTGTATTCAAACTAGAGGTTCAACTAATTTGTATCTGGTTACCAGTTATGTAATAGGTAGCGACAAAGTTTAATAACGCTATACATACATCAATTGAAGGTTAACTTACGTACTTGGTTTCCAGTAGTGTACATACAAACTAGAGGTTCAACTAATTTGTATCTGGTTACCAGTTATGTTATAGAAAAAGTTTAATAACGCTAGACATACATCAATTGAAGGTTAACTGACGTACTTGGTATCCAGTAGTGTACATACAAACTAGAGGTTCAACCAATTTGTATCTGGTTACCAGTTATGTAATAGGTAGCGACAAAGTTTAATAACGCTCTACATACATCAATTAAAGGTTAACTTACGTACTTGGTATCCAGTAGTGTACATACAAACTAGAGGTTCAACTAATTTGTATCTGGTTACCAGTTATGTAATAGGTAGCGACAAAGTTTAATAACGCTCTACATACATCAATTTGAGGTTAACTTACGTACTTGGTATCCAGTAGTAGTGTATTCAAACTAGAGGTTCAACTAATTTGTATCTGGTTACCGGTTATGTTATAGAAAAAATCTAATAACGCTAGACACACATCAATTGGAGGTTAACTTACGTACTTGGTATCCAGTAGTGTACATACAAACAGAGGTTCAACTAATTTGTATCTGGTTACCGGTTATGTTATAGAAAAAATCTAATAACGCTAGACATACATCAATTGGAGGTTAACTTACGTACTTGGTATCCAGTAGTGTATTCAAACTAGAGGTTCAACTAATTTGTATCTGGTTACCAGTTATGTAATAGGTAGCTAAAAAGTTTAATAACGCTAGACATACATCAATTGGGGGTTAACTTACGTACTTGGTATCCAGTAGTAGTATATTCAAACTAGAGGTTCAACTAATTTGTATCTGGTTACCAGTTATGTAATAGGTAGCGACAAAGTTTAATAACGCTAGACATACATCAATTGAAGGTTAACTTACGTACTTGGTATCCAGTAGTGTACATACAAACTAGAGGTTCAACTAATTTGTATCTGGTTACCAGTTATGTAATAGGTAGCGACAAAGTTTAATAACGCTCTACATACATCAATTAAAGGTTAACTTACGTACTTGGTATCCAGTAGTGTACATACAAACAAGAGGTTCAACTAATTTGTATCTGGTTACCAGTTATGTAATAGGTAGCGACAAAGTTTAATAACGCTCTACATACATCAATTTGAGGTTAACTTACGTACTTGGTATCCAGTAGTAGTGTATTCAAACTAGAGGTTCAACTAATTTGTATCTGGTTACCGGTTATGTTATAGAAAAAATCTAATAACGCTAGACACACATCAATTGGAGGTTAACTTACGTACTTGGTATCCAGTAGTGTACATACAAACAGAGGTTCAACTAATTTGTATCTGGTTACCGGTTATGTTATAGAAAAAATCTAATAACGCTAGACATACATCAATTGAAGGTTAACTTACGTACTTGGTATCCAGTAGTGTACATACAAACTAGAGGTTCAACTAATTTGTATCTGGTTACCAGTTATGTAATAGGTATCGACAAAGTTTAATAACGCTAGACATACATCAATTGAAGGTTAACTTACGTACTTGGTATCCACTAGTAGTGTATTCAAACTAGAGGTTCAACTAATTTGTATCTGGTTACCGGTTATCTTATAGAAAAAGTTTAATAACGCTAGACATACATCAATTGGAGGTTAACTTACGTACTTGGTATCCAGTAGTGTATACAAACTAGAGGTTCAACTAATTTGTATCTGGTTACCAGTTATGTAATAGGTAGCGACAAAGTTTAATAACGCTAGACATACATCAATTGAAGGTTAACTTACGTACTTGGTATCCACTAGTAGTGTATTCAAACTAGAGGTTCAACTAATTTGTATCTGGTTACCAGTTATGTAATAGGTAGCGACAAAGTTTAATAACGCTAGACATACATCAATTGGGGGTTAACTTACGTACTTGGTATCCAGTAGTAGTGTATTCAAACTAGAGGTTCAACTAATTTGTATCTGGTTACCAGTTATGTAATAGGTAGCGACAAAGTTTAATAACGCTATACATGCATCAATTGAAGGTTAACTCACGTACTTGGTATCCAGTAGTAGTGTATTCAAACTAGAGGTTCAACTAATTTGTATCTGGTTACCAGTTATGTAATAGGTAGCGACAAAGTTTAATAACGCTAGACATACATCAATTGAAGGTTAACTTACGTACTTGGTATCCAGTAGTGTACATACAAACTAGAGGTTCAACTAATTTGTATCTGGTTACCAGTTATGTTATAGAAAAAGTTTAATAACGCTAGACATACATCAATTGAAGGTTAACTTACGTACTTGGTATCCAGTAGTGTACATACAAACTAGAGGTTCAACTAATTTGTATCTGGTTACCAGTTATGTAATAGGTAGCGACAAAGTTTAATAACGCTCTACATACATCAATTAAAGGTTAACTTACGTACTTGGTATCCAGTAGTGTACATACAAACTAGAGGTTCAACTAATTTGTATCTGGTACCAGTTATGTAATAGGTAGCGACAAAGTTTAATAACGCTAGACATACATCAATTGAAGGTTAACTTACGTACTTGGTATCCAGTAGTAGTGTATTCAAACTAGAGGTTCAACTAATTTGTATCTGGTTACCAGCTATGTAATAGGTAGCGACAAAGTTTAATAACGCTTGACATACATCAATTGGGGGTTAACTTACGTACTTGGTATCCAGTAGTAGTGTATTCAAACTAGAGGTTCAACTAATTTGTATCTGGTTACCAGTTATGTAATAGGTAGCGACAAAGTTTAATAACGCTATACATACATCAATTGAAGGTTAACTTACGTACTTGGTATCCAGTAGTAGTGTATTCAAACTAGAGGTTCAACTAATTTGTATCTGGTTACCAGTTATGTAATAGGTAGCGACAAAGTTTAATAACGCTAGACATACATCAATTGAAGGTTAACTTACGTACTTGGTATCCAGTAGTGTACATACAAACTAGAGGTTCAACTAATTTGTATCTGGTTACCAGTTATGTTATAGAAAAAGTTTAATAACGCTAGACATACATCAATTGAAGGTTAACTTACGTATTTGGTATCCAGTAGTGTACATACAAACTAGAGGTTCAACTAATTTGTATCTGGTTACCAGTTATGTAATAGGTAGCGACAAAGTTTAATAACGCTCTACATACATCAATTAAAGGTTAACTTACGTACTTGGTATCCAGAAGTGTACATACAAACTAGAGGTTCAACTAATTTGTATCTGGTTACCAGTTATGTAATAGGTAGCGACAAAGTTTAATAACGCTCTACATACATCAATTTGAGGTTAACTTACGTACTTGGTATCCAGTAGTAGTGTATTCAAACTAGAGGTTCAACTAATTTGTATCTGGTTACCGGTTATGTTATAGAAAAAATCTAATAACGCTAGACACACATCAATTGGAGGTTAACTAACGTACTTGGTATCCAGTAGTGTACATACAAACAGAGGTTCAACTAATTTGTATCTGATTACCGGTTATGTTATAGAAAAAATCTAATAACGCTGGACATTCATCAATTGGAAGTTAACTTACGTACTTGGTATCCAGTAGTGTATTCAAACTAGAGGTTCAACTAATTTGTATCTGGTTACCAGTTATGTAATAGGTAGCGACAAAGTTTAATAACGCTCTACATACATCAATTGGAGGTTAACTTACGTACTTGGTACCCAGTAGTAGTGTATTCAAACTAGAGGTTCAACTAATTTGTATCTGGTTACCGGTTATGTTATAGAAAAAGTTTAATAACGCTAGACATACATCAATTGGAGGTTAACTTACGTACTTGGTATCCAGTAGTGTATTCAAACTAGAGGTTCAACTAATTTGTATCTGGTTACCAGATATGAAATAGGTAGCGACAAAGTTTAATAACGCTCTACATACATCAATTGGAGGTTAACTTACGTACTTGGTATCCAGTAGTAGTGTATTCAAACTAGAGGTTCAACTAATTTGTATCTGGTTACCAGTTATGTAATAGGTAGCGACAAAGTTTAATAACGCTCTACATACATCAATTGGAGGTTAACTTACGATCTTGGTATCCAGTAGTGTATACACACTAGAGGTTCAACTAATTTGTATCTGGTTACCAGTTATTTAATAGGTAGCGACGAAGTTTAATAACGCTAGACATACAACAATTGGAGGTTAACTTACGTACTTGGTATCCAGTAGTAGTGTATTCAAACTAGAGGTTCAACTAATTTGTATCTGGTTACCAGTTATGTAATAGGTAGCGACAAAGTTTAATAACGCTAGACATACATCAATTGGGGGTTATCTTACGTACTTGGTATCCAGTAGTAGTGTATTCAAACTAGAGGTTCAACTAATTTGTATCTGGTTACCAGTTACGTAATAAGTAGCGAAAAAGTTTAATAACGCTCTACATACATCAATTGGAGGTTAACTTGCGTATTTGGTATCCAGTGGTAGTGTATTCAAACTAGAGGTTCAACTAATTTGTATCTGGTTACCAGTTATGTAATAGGTAGCGACAAAGTTTAATAACGCTAGACATACATCAATTGAAGGTTAACTTACGTACTTGGTATCCAGTAGTGTACATACAAACTAGAGGTTCAACTAATTTGTATCTGGTTACCGGTTATGTTATAGAAAAAATCTAATAACGCTCTACATACATCAATTAAAGGTTAACTTACGTACTTGGTATCCAGTAGTGTATTCAAACTAGAGGTTCAACTAATTTGTATCTGGTTACCAGTTATGTAATAGGTAGCGACAAAGTTTAATAACGCTCTACATACATCAATTGGAGGTTAACTTACGTACTTGGTATCCAGTAGTAGTGTATTCAAACTAGAGGTTCAACTAATTTGTATCTGGTTACCAGTTATGTTATAGAAAAAGTTTAATAACGCTAGACATACATCAATTGGAGGTTAACTTACGTACTTGGTATCCAGTAGTGTATACAAACTAGAGGTTCAACTAATTTGTATCTGGTTACCAGTTATGTAATAGGTAGCGACAAAGTTTAATAACGCTAGACATACATCAATTGAAGGTTAACTTACGTACTTGGTATCCAGTAGTAGTGTATTCAAACTAGAGGTTCAACTAATTTGTATCTGGTTACCAGTTATGTAATAGGTAGCGACAAAGTTTAATAACGCTAGACATACATCAATTGGGGGTTAACTTACGTACTTGGTATCCAGTAGTAGTGTATTCAAACTAGAGGTTCAACTAATTTGTATCTGGTTACCAGTTATGTAATAGGTAGCGACAAAGTTTAATAACGCTATACATACATCAATTGAAGGTTAACTTACGTACTTGGTATCGAGTAGTAGTGTATTCAAACTAGAGGTTCAACTAATTTGTATCTGGTTACCAGTTATGTAATAGGTAGCGACAAAGTTTAATAACGCTAGACATACATCAATTGAAGGTTAACTTACGTACTTGGTATCCAGTAGTGTACATACAAACTAGAGGTTCAACCAATTTGTATCTGGTTACCAGTTATGTTATAGAAAAAGTTTAATAACGCTAGACATACATCAATTGAAGGTTAACTTACGTACTTGGTATCCAGTAGTGTACATGCAAACTAGAGGTTCAACTAATTTGTATCTGGTTACCAGTTATGTAATAGGTAGCGACAAAGTTTAATAACGCTCTACATACATCAATTAAAGGTTAACTTACGTACTTGGTATCCAGTAGTGTACATACAAACTAGAGGTTCAACTAATTTGTATCTGGTACCAGTTAGGTAATAGGTAGCGACAAAGTTTAATAACGCTAGACATACATCAATTAAAGGTTAACTTACGTACTTGGTATCCAGTAGTAGTGTATTCAAACTAGAGGTTCAACTAATTTGTATCTGGTTACCAGCTATGTAATAGGTAGCGACAAAGTTTAATAACGCTTGACATACATCAATTGGGGGTTAACTTACGTACTTGGTATCCAGTAGTAGTGTATTCAAACTAGAGGTTCAACTAATTTGTATCTGGTTACCAGTTATGTAATAGGTAGCGACAAAGTTTAATAACGCTATACATACATCAATTGAAGGTTAACTTACGTACTTGGTATCCAGTAGTAGTGTATTCAAACTAGAGGTTCAACTAATTTGTATCTGGTTACCAGTTATGTAATAGGTAGCGACAAAGTTTAATAACGCTAGACATACATCAATTGAAGGTTAACTTACGTACTTGGTATCCAGTAGTGTACATACAAACTAGAGGTTCAACTAATTTGTATCTGGTTACCGGTTATGTTATAGAAAAAATCTAATAACGCTAGACACACATCAATTGGAGGTTAACTTACGTACTTGGTATCCAGTAGTGTACATACAAACAGAGGTTCAACTAATTTGTATCTGATTACCGGTTATGTTATAGAAAAAATCTAATAACGCTGGACATTCATCAATTGGAGGTTAACTTACGTACTTGGTATCCAGTAGTGTATTCAAACTAGAGGTTCAACTAATTTGTATCTGGTTACCAGTTATGTAATAGGTAGCGACAAAGTTTAATAACGCTCTACATACATCAATTGGAGGTTAACTTACGTACTTGGTACCCAGTAGTAGTGTATTCAAACTAGAGGTTCAACTAATTTGTATCTGGTTACCGGTTATGTTATAGAAAAAGTTTAATAACGCTAGACATACATCAATTGGAGGTTAACTTACGTACTTGGTATCCAGTAGTGTATTCAAACTAGAGGTTCAACTAATTTGTATCTGGTTACCAGATATGAAATAGGTAGCGACAAAGTTTAATAACGCTCTACATACATCAAATGGAGGTTAACTTACGTACTTGGTATCCAGTAGTAGTGTATTCAAACTAGAGGTTCAACTAATTTGTATCTGGTTACCAGTTATGTAATAGCTAGCGACAAAGTTTAATAACGCTCTACATACATCAATTGGAGGTTAACTTACGTTCTTGGTATCCAGTAGTGTATACACACTAGAAGTTCAACTAATTTGTATCTGGTTACCAGTTATGTAATAGGTAGCGACGAAGTTTAATAACGCTAGACATACATCAATTGGAGGTTAACTTACGTTCTTGGTATCCAGTAGTGTATACACACTAGAGGTTCAACTAATTTGTATCTGGTTACCAGTTATGTAATAGGTAGCGACGAAGTTTAATAACGCTAGACATACATCAATTGGAGGTTAACTTACGTACTTGGTATCCAGTAGTAGTGTATTCAAACTAGAGGTTCAACTAATTTGTATCTGGTTACCAGTTATGTAATAGGTAGCGACAAAGTTCAATAACGCTCTACATACATCAATTGGAGGTTAACTTACGTTCTTGGTATCCAGTAGTGTATACACACTAGAGGTTCAACTAATTTGTATCTGGTTACCAGTTATGTAATAGGTAGCGACGAAGTTTAATAACGCTAGACATACATCAATTGGAGGTTAACTTACGTACTTGGTATCCAGTAGTAGTGTATTCAAACTAGAGGTTCAACTAATTTGTATCTGGTTACCAGTTATGTAATAGGTAGCGACGAAGTTTAATAACGCTAGACATACATCAATTGGAGGTTAACTTACGTACTTGGTATCCAGTAGTAGTGTATTCAAACTAGAGGTTCAACTAATTTGTATCTGGTTACCAGTTATGTAATAGGTGGCGACAAAGTTTAATAACGCTAGACATACATCAATTGGGGGTTAACTTACGTGTGATGAAATAAAACAAATTAATTTGTTTAAATCTTCATTATTTATTTTGAACTGACGTTCAAATTAAAATTAGTGACGCGTTTCGCTACACAGTAGCTTTTTCAAACTAGTGAAGCTACAATGAAAAACTTTTAATTTATATAGTGCCTTAATACGGAATTCTAAGATATTGACAAAAGTATTAAAAATGGGGATAAGTACAAAAAGTGCCTAAATACGGAATTCTAAGATATTGACAAAAGTATTATAATATATTTAAATAGGTATAAGTACAAAAAGTGTATAAATACGGGATTCTAAGAAAGATACAAAGGTATTGAAAAAAGGTACCTGGGAAATTGATCAACAACTATCACATTTTCTAGGTAAAAAGGTTTAATAACGGAGAATGATTGATATCTATTTGGTCGTTAAGCAGATTACCGGAATATTTGTTTTTGTTAATCTCGAGGGCTTCTAAAAGATTTAATTTAAAGGATTTGGGTTCTACATGCAAAATTTCAAAATTTGAGTCGAAAGTGTGTTGGTTTGTTACCACATAAAATGTGGTAACGACAACTGTGACAAAGGTATATCGGTAGAACTTTTAGGAACTTTAAAACTAGAATTTCAGAACACAAACGCAGCTATGACAATAACAAATTAGATTCCAACTATTCAAATCATCTATTAACAAACCAACACACTTTCGACTCAAATTTTGAAATTTTGCATGTAGAACCCAAATCCTTTAAATTAAATCTTTTAGAAGCCCTCGAGATTAACAAAAACAAATATTCCGGTAATCTGCTTAACGACCAAATAGATATCAATCATTCTCCGTTATTAAACCTTTTTACCTAGAAAATGTGATAGTTATTGATCAATTTCCCAGGTACCTTTTTTCAATACCTTTGTATCTTTCTTAGAATCCCGTATTTAGACACTTTTTGTACTTATACCTATTTAAATATATTATAATACTTTTGTCAATATCTTAGAATTCCGTATTTAGGCACTTTTTGTACTTATCCCCATTTTTAATACTTTTGTCAATATCTTAGAATTCCGTATTAAGGCACTATATAAATTAAAAGTTTTTCATTGTAGCTTCACTAGTTTGAAAAAGCTACTGTGTAGCGAAACGCGTCACTAATTTTAATTTGAACGTCAGTTCAAAATAAATAATGAAGATTTAAACAAATTAATTTGTTTTATTTCATCAGTAGTATGGATCTTCATCAAGTAAAAGCCTCATCTATTCAATTTCATCTATTCAATTGTTAACTTACGTACTTGGTATCCAGTAGTAGTGTATTCAAACTAGAGGTTCAACTAATTTGTATCTGGTTACCAGTTACGTAATAGGTAGCGAAAAAGTTTAATAACGCTCTACATACATCAATTGGAGGTTAACTTGCGTATTTGGTATCCAGTGGTAGTGTATTCAAACTAGAGGTTCAACTAATTTGTATCTGGTTACCAGTTATGTAATAGGTAGCGACAAAGTTGGATAACGCTAGACATACATCAATTGAAGGTTAACTTACGTACTTGGTATCCAGTAGTGTACATACAAACTAGAGGTTCAACTAATTTGTATCTGGTTACCGGTTATGTTATAGAAAAAATCTAATAACGCTCTACATACATCAATTAAAGGTTAACTTACGTACTTGGTATCCAGTAGTGTATTCAAACTAGAGGTTCAACTAATTTGTATCTGGTTACCAGTTATGTAATAGGTAGCGACAAAGTTTAATAACGCTCTACATACATCAATTGGAGGTTAACTTACGTACTTGGTATCCAGTAGTAGTGTATTCAAACTAGAGGTTCAACTAATTTGTATCTGGTTACCGGTTATGTTATAGAAAAAGTTTAATAACGCTAGACATACATCAATTGGAGGTTAACTTACGTACTTGGTATCCAGTAGTGTATACAAACTAGAGGTTCAACTAATTTGTATCTGGTTACCAGTTATGTAATAGGTAGCGACAAAGTTTAATACATCAATTGAAGGTTAACTTACGTACTTGGTATCCAGTAGTAGTGTATTCAAACTAGAGGTTCAACTAATTTGTATCTGGTTACCAGTTATGTAATAGGTAGCGACAAAGTTTAATAACGCTAGACATACATCAATTGGGGGTTAACTTACGTACTTGGTATCCAGTAGTAGTGTATTCAAACTAGAGGTTCAACTAATTTGTATCTGGTTACCAGTTATGTAATAGGTAGCGACAAAGTTTAATAACGCTATACATACATCAATTGAAGGTTAACTTACGTACTTGGTATCCAGTAGTGTACATACAAACTAGAGGTTCAACTAATTTGTATCTGGTTACCAGTTATGTTATAGAAAAAGTTTAATAACGCTAGACATACATCAATTGAAGGTTAACTTAGGTAGCGACAAAGTTTAATAACGCTCTACATACATCAATTAAAGGTTAACTTACGTACTTGGTATCCAGTAGTGTACATACAAACTAGAGGTTCAACTAATTTGTATCTGGTACCAGTTATGTAATAGGTAGCGACAAAGTTTAATAACGCTAGACATACATCAATTGAAGGTTAACTTACGTACTTGGTATCCAGTAGTAGTGTATTCAAACTAGAGGTTCAACTAATTTGTATCTGGTTACCAGCTATGTAATAAGTAGCGACAAAGTTTAATAACGCTAGACATACATCAATTGAAGGTTAACTTACGTACTTGGTATCCAGTAGTGTACATACAAACTAGAGGTTCAACTAATTTGTATCTGGTTACCAGTTATGTTATAGAAAAAGTTTAATAACGCTAGACATACATCAATTGAAGGTTAACTTACGTACTTGGTATCCAGTAGTGTACATACAAACTAGAGGTTCAACTAATTTGTATCTGGTTACCAGTTATGTAATAGGTAGCGACAAAGTTTAATAACGCTCTACATACATCAATTAAAGGTTAACTTACGTACTTGGTATCCAGTAGTGTACATACAAACTAGAGGTTCAACTAATTTGTATCTGGTACCAGTTATGTAATAGGTAGCGACAAAGTTTAATAACGCTAGACATACATCAATTGAAGGTTAACTTACGTACTTGGTATCCAGTAGTAGTGTATTCAAACTAGAGGTTGAACTAATTTGTATCTGGTTACCAGCTATGTAATAGGTAGCGACAAAGTTTAATAACGCTTGACATACATCAATTGGGGGTTAACTTACGTACTTGGTATCCAGTAGTAGTGTATTCAAACTAGAGGTTCAACTAATTTGTATCTGTTTACCAGTTATGTAATAGGTAGCGACAAAGTTTAATAACGCTATACATACATCAATTGAAGGTTAACTTACGTACTTGGTATCCAGTAGTAGTGTATTCAAACTAGAGGTTCAACTAATTTGTATCTGGTTACCAGTTATGTAATAGGTAGCGACAAAGTTTAATAACGCTAGACATACATCAATTGAAGGTTAACTTACGTACTTGGTATCCAGTAGTGTACATACAAACTAGAGGTTCAACTAATTTGTATCTGGTTACCAGTTATGTTATAGAAAAAGTTTAATAACGCTAGACATACATCAATTGAAGGTTAACTTACGTACTTGGTATCCAGTAGTGTACATACAAACTAGAGGTTCAACTAATTTGTATCTGGTTACCAGTTATGTAATAGGTAGCGACAAAGTTTAATAACGCTCTACATACATCAATTAAAGGTTAACTTACGTACTTGGTATCCAGTAGTGTACATACAAACTAGAGGTTCAACTAATTTGTATCTGGTTACCAGTTATGTAATAGGTAGCGACAAAGTTTAATAACGCTCTACATACATCAATTTGAGGTTAACTTACGTACTTGGTATCCAGTAGTAGTGTATTCAAACTAGAGGTTCAACTAATTTGTATCTGGTTACCGGTTATGTTATAGAAAAAATCTAATAACGCTAGACACACATCAATTGGAGGTTAACTTACGTACTTGGTATCCAGTAGTGTACATACAAACAGAGGTTCAACTAATTTGTATCTGATTACCGGTTATGTTATAGAAAAAATCTAATAACGCTGGACATTCATCAATTGGAGGTTAACTTACGTACTTGGTATCCAGTAGTGTATTCAAACTAGAGGTTCAACTAATTTGTATCTGGTTACCAGTTATGTAATAGGTAGCGACAAAGTTTAATAACGCTCTATAGTAAATTTTATACCCATTTAGAATAAGACCATCCTTATTTATTATTAATAAATCGGTTGAAACAAAAAATTACCAACAAAAATGAACGTCGTAACTAATTTATTAGATGTCACGTTTTTGAAGTTACGTCAAATTTTGATTTCATGTTAATGTCATAACGCAAAATAAGATATAAAAATGCGATATTCTGATGAATCCAAAAAACTTATGCTTAATGTAGTAAACTATTTTCAAAACGATTTAGGATCTCGATTTAAGGCAATTCAAAAAGCGTCCGAAGCACTAAAAGTTCCAGAAAGCACATTATATAATCTTGAAAAACCAAACAGAGCTACAGATTTCGAATTTAGAAGAAATATGTCTGCAAGCGTTTCCCGGAGCAAAACCCGAATTACAAAAAATACCCTGCATTGTTTGAGGGAAGTAATTTATAAAATGTATGAGCGAAAGGATAAAATCACAGTAGAAACTATTTTATGGCAATTTATCGAAGAGTCTCCAGAAACTAAGATTTCCAAAGGTTCGTTATATTTGGGAATTAAAAAAATGGGTTTTCATTTCAAAAAACAGGATGGGAGAAAACATTTATTGGAAATGCCTGCAGTTAGATTAAAAAGAATATTATTTTTGAACAAATACCATGCTGCTAAAAGCGAAAAGCTCTTTACACCTGTTTTTCTGGATGAGACATGGGTTTTTAGTGAAAGCGGGGACAGAAGAATGTGGCAAGATGGTACTAAACACAGTGATTTAAAAATAACTGGAAGTGGGACACGATATGTAATTGTTCATGCCGGTAATAAAAAAGGTTTTGTGGCAAATGCATCGCTTATTTTTAAATGCAATAAAAAAATAGGCGATTACCATGATAACATGAACACCGAAAATTTTGAAAATTGGTTTAAACAGCAACTAATTGTAAACTTGGAAGAACCATCGTTAATTATAATGGATAACGCAACGTATCACAGTCGCCTGGATGAAGAAATCCCAAGAAAAAGTTGGAGTAAAACACGCATGTTAGAATGGCTCAAAAAAAAGAATATTCCTTTTCCAGATCACATTTTAAAGGATGCTGTTTGGAATATAATTGAAAAGCAAGTTTTGCCAGAAAAAAATTATCATTTAGACAAATACTAGCTATTACGAAAACTGCAAGGTCACCTACTGAAGTCTTAAAAGTATGGAATGACGTTGTAAAAAATGTACCGGAGCAACACTGGCAGAATTACATAAATCATACAGAGAAAATTATTTCTGAAGCATGGGAAGTAGAAAACAAACTGAACCTACTAAACCTCGAACGTATGGTGATCTCTGTATCCAATGAATCCGATGATGAACTATCACTTTCCGAAAGTTATTCTGATTTAGAAACTAATTAAACTTTGCCTTGAAGATCACGTTGTCATTTTTTTAAAATCTAGAATTTGTACTTAATCGAACTCTGAATTGCCATATTTTTTTAAGAAAACTATGTATCTAGTTAATAAAACAATGTTTTTAAAATTAGTGCGCTTCTTTTATATTCTTTTATTATGTCAACATCTTTAGAATTTTATGAATTTCATAAAATTAATTTGTATTATTACAAACCGCCACTGATAATATGAAATTTCAAGTCACTACGCCAATGCAATAAGAAATATGTCAAGCATTTGACATGACAAAGGACATAACCTAATTTTTTTCATGCGGGTTCAGATGGTTCAAGAAGCCGCATACGTTAAGTTACTAAAACGGCTGGTACCTCTAAATAGGTATTAATTTTACTATACATACATCAATTGGAGGTTAACTTACGTACTTGGTACCCAGTAGTAGTGTATTCAAACTAGAGGTTCAACTAATTTGTATCTGGTTACCGGTTATGTTATAGAAAAAGTTTAATAACGCTAGACATACATCAATTGGAGGTTAACTTACGTACTTGGTATCCAGTAGTGTATTCAAACTAGAGGTTCAACTAATTTGTATCTGGTTACCAGATATGAAATAGGTACCGACAAAGTTTAATAACGCTCTACATACATCAATTGGAGGTTAACTTACGTACTTGGTATCTAGTAGTAGTTCAGTGTTCAAATAGATTTCATACCGTTTGCACGTACCTATTTGTTCTTAAAAATAATCATTCCAAATCACATTATAATTATACTTGATAACAGTGCATTTGTGTTGTTTGTAGTGAGTTAATTAGTATAGCAGCTGGATTTCTTTTTTTATCCAAAACTGTGTTTATTTACATTGAGGTAACCTTTGTATTTAATAAGTATATCATTAAAGCGATAAACAAATATTTAAAAATGCCGAATACCTGTTTCTTGTGTCTCGTTTTATTGACGGACATCGACAATCAGCTAAAATGTTCAATTTGTGCTCGCCAATGTCACCTGAGGTGCGTCCGGTCAACGTTAGCTGGAAATGTAGACGATGTACCCACCTCAGCGAATACGGGAAACTGGATTTGTCAAGACTGTAAATTAAATTCTTCCACTTCAACTAATCTAAATGATCATCATTTCCAAGCTATTATGTCAAAATTAACGTGTCTTACTACGGCAGTTACCGCCTGCAATTATAAAATTGAAGATTTGGTTGCTACAATCTCAACTCAATCTCAAGTTATCTCTAACTGTCTCAGTGACATCTCTACATTGCGCGATGAAAACTCAGAGTTACGAAACAAAATGCTGGGTCTCGAGAAAAAATTCGATTCTCTTAAAAACATGGATGCTCAAGAACTTTTCGCTGAAAGTACAGAACGTCTTAAGCGAGAGAAAAATATTATAATATTTGGATTGCCGGAAAGCCAACCAAACCTGGAGCTGAATGCTGCCCAAGATATTATTAGCAAAATTTGTTCTGGAGCCTCACCGCAAGTAGTGGCTGGGGCTCGTCTAGGCAAACCAGTTAATGGTAAAACCCGTCCATATCGTTTGACATTTAGCTCTCCACAATATGCCATTGAAGTTTTAAAAAACAAAAAAAAGTTATCACATGAGAAAATTAAGCTTAATCAAGATATGACTCCCAACCAGCTACAACATTTAAAGGACTTACGGGACGAACTCTCCATTAAATTACAGACTGATAGCAACCTTACAATTAGATATATAAACAAAGTTCCTAAAATTGTTCCTATCACACATCATGCTTCGGGGACTTCTAAAAGAACTAGGGAAGAAGAAATGTCACCAGTTCGTGATAACGGATTAAAGAGCTCTAAAACACAAAATCAAATATAGCATCCAGTTAATATTGTTTTTTGGAACTGTCAGGGATTCCGAAACTTTTTAGATTATGTTAACGATACCAACATGCCAGATGTTTTATGTCTCTCGGAAACGTGGTTAACAATTGATATGAAAGTATCCCCCTCCTACTTGTCCATGTATAATGTAATTAGCTCTGTTGCTATAAAGGAGAAGTCTACAGGAAGAGCTAGTGGCGGTATTTCGACTTTCTGTGTGAAAAAGTTTTCGTGCACTATAATTGAAAATTCTCCCTGGTGGTTATTTTGTTTAGTTTCTAATCGTAACTTTAATTTTATTGTATGTAATGTTTACTTCAAACCAAACTTGGACCTGTTATACCTCCTGGAAATGTTTCAAGATTCTTTATCTAGTGTACAAGAATTATATAATGACACTCTAATAATCATTGGAGGAGATTTTAACTCGCGCATATCTAACGTAGATTATGCTCCTCTTGAAATTTTTGAAAACACTAATCTGTTTGACACTAGAATATCATTAGATCAAACTATAAATTCAAGGGGACGGCAACTAATAGATTTCATGAATACTAACGGATTTTCTTTATTAAACGGTAGAAGTATTTCGGACCGCCCTGGTAAATTTACTTTAGTGAATGTTCTGGGCAAAAGTACTATAGATTTCGTCTGGGTTAATAACCCGCATCTCTCCATGATAAGGGATTTTTATGTAAATAATTTGTTTAATTCATCAGACCATTTTCCAGTCTGTTGTTCTCTAAACCTCGACTTTTTACATTCTCCTCCTAACATAAATAGCCAAGAAGTCCTTACCAAATTGTTTAAATTACCAGATCACTTAATATTACCATATAAATTACTTCTACAGAACTCTCCTCGTGTAATACCTATCTCAGACGTAGAAAAATCTCATGAGAATCTCATACTTGCAATTAATGATGCCGCTACTGTTTTGGGTATTGTGCAGTTTGTTTCACAAGGATCGCAGGCACATATTAAGAACCCTTGGTTTGATAAAGAATGTATATCACTAAAGAAAAAAGTCCTTCATAATTTAAAATGTTGTAAACAAAACTCATTTAATGAAAATCACTTAAAAGATGTGTATTTAACTTCCAAAAAAGAATACAAAAAGTTGATCGCTAATAAGAAAAAACAGTATGACCAAAATATTATACAAACACTATCTAATTGCAGAGACTCTAAAATTTTCTGGAAAACTATTAAAGACTATCGTTGTATCTTTTCTCGATCTTCTAACCTACGAGTTGAAACCTGGGAATTATTTTACAGAAACTTTTATCCTGTCTCTGCTATTGACAATACTGAATTTTTTGATGCTAGGAACCCGTTTCTCGATTACCCGGTCACATCTTCTGAAATTTATTCTGTATTCAACTCGTGCAAAAACAACAAATCTAGCGGACTAGATGGTATTCCCTATGAGTTACTTAAATCCTTACCTAATAATTGGGTTCTCTATTTATGCTCCTTATTTAACTCCATCTTAGATACTCTCGTAATACCTAAAAACTGGAGTGACGTGGTTATGATTATGCTCCACAAAAAGGGCCCGACAGAGGATCCTTTTAATTACAGGGGCATTGCACTGGTTAACTGTATTGCCAAAATTTTCATGCATATAATACTTGACAGGTTATCAACATGGGCTGAAGAATGTCACATTCTCCCAGAATGTCAATCGGGTTTTCGCCGTGAGCGTGGCTGTAACGATAATATATTTGTCCTAAGTTCTGCTATACAATTGCATCTTCGCCTTCGTAGACGTAAGGTTTTTGCTATTTTCGTGGACTTTAAACGCGCATTTGATAGTGTAAATCACTCCCTTTTATGGAATAAGTTATTTATACTTGGTATAAGTTCCAAACTGATCAATATTTGTAGAAATTTTTACATTAATGCAAATATGCGTGTCAAATGCAATGGACAATACACAAGTTCGCACAACATAACCACTGGTGTTCTTCAAGGGGAAGTTCTTAGCCCTCTTCTTTTTGCATTGTTTTTAGCAGATATTGAAGATTTTTTCAGGGAAAGTGGGGCTGTCGGCATTAACATCGACAACAGCAATGACCTTCTTATGCTATTATATGCGGATGATTTAGTGATCTTGGCAGACTCTGAAGTTGATGTAAGCAACAAACTTAAAATGTTAGAAGTATACACATCTAACAATATCTTATCAGTCAATACTGAAAAAACCAAAATCATGTGTTTCGCGAGAGGTACTTATCATATGCGAGATAATCATTACTTCACATTTAACTCTAATCGGTTAGATCTAACCTCATCATACACATATCTAGGTGTCACCTTTTCGTCTTCTTCTTTGTTCCGAATAATGTCTGAATCCGCTATAACAAAAGCAACACAAGCCATAGGCGCTGTAATCCCAGTAATGGCTAAAACTAAAATTGATTCATGGACTACACGCATGCATCTATTTGATTCGCTAGTTTTAAGTACCATAAGCAATGGCATTCCAATTTGGGGTTTACGCTATACTGATGCCCTGGAAAAAATTCAAACCTCATTCCTAAAAAGGGTTCTCCTTCTACCTGCTAACACCCCTGACTTCGCACTGAGGCTTGAAACCGGCCGGGTAAAATTGTTATACAACATTTTTAAATTAGCATTAAACTGGCTTTTAAAGATTTTATTAATGGATAACACAAGACTACCAAAAATTTGTTTCAAAAGACAATCACAGTTGGAAGAGTGCGATAAAAGGTATAACTGGGCCCTTCAAATTAAACAAATCTTTTGTCAAATTGATGCTTTGAATTTTTGGGACAACATTACATATTGCAATATTAGAAACAACAAGAAAAATCTTCTAGTTCGTCTCCGAAATAAACTTTTTACCAAAGATTGTAACCTTCTAGATAACTCTTCTTTCTTAACAATATTTAAAAAATTTTCTATATCAACTTCTGCACAAAACTACCTCCATTTGAGACTTCCATTCCATATCACCAGAACAATAGCTCAATTGCGTCTTTCTAACAATTACATGATAAAATTTTCTTGTAGGGGAGCGGTATATCTTATTAATCCGGACGAAATCTGTACAATTTGTAATCAAAGGCTTCCCGAAACCATCTATCATCTTCTATTAGATTGCCCAATATGTAGCTCTATGAAGCCCCCTGACTTGACACTCTTGCAAAGTCCAAATTCCTTACTCCTTGCATTGGATAATTTATCTATTAGCTCTGCAAAAGCTATAGCATTTCACATTCAAAATGTTTTAAAACTCCGAGCATTTGTCTTGAATGAATAATCTTGAAATATTTCCTTACTCTTACACAGTTTATATGGGTATATTATGTATGTGATTGTATGTATGTATAGGTATATTTTTTTTTTTTTTCTTTTTATTTTTTACTGAATGTATTATATTTTATTTGTTCACTCTTGCTATGAAAATGTATATTTTTTAGAAGCAATAAATTATTGAATTGAATTGAATTATCTAGTAGTAGTGTATTCAAACTAGAGGTTCAACTAATTTGTATCTGATTACCAGTTATGTAATAGGTAGCGACAAAGTTTAATAACGCTCTACATACATCAATTGGAGGTTAACTTACGTTCTTGGTATCCAGTAGTGTATACACACTAGAGGTTCAACTAATTTGTATCTGGTTACCAGTTATGTAATAGGTAGCGACGAAGTTTAATAACGCTAGACATACATCAATTGGAGGTTAACCAATTCCTGTTAACCTGTGTATATTTTGTTTTCTTTGCCCGTTTTAGTCTAACGAATACTATAATTCGTGGGTGGTTCTTCAAACTTACCCTGGTTACGACCAAAAACAGTTTATTTTAGATGCTTATCGCATTCTTATTATTTGATTTAAATTCAGTGTAGTATACTGTTACTGACACTGTTGATTGTAAGTAGACCTTATGACTACTTTGTGGGTTTGATTAAGTTAATTTGGGGTTGATTTTGACTTGTACGTTACTTCTGGCATAGGCCGAGGCAAGCTTAACTTGTCGAGGTGTTTGATTGGTTCCTGTATAGGCTCAGTTTTTAGCTGATACCTGTTTTAATTTTTAAGGGTTCACCGGTGGGGCCAGGGTATACTTACCACCCTCAAGATACACACTTCACCTGTGGGGCCAGATTATACACACTTCACCTGTGGGGCCAGATTATACACACTTCACCTGTGGGGTGATGGTGATGTAGATGGTGATGTCTTCTGCAGTTTGCTGCTACTTGTCAACAACTTCTTGAAGAAGACCACATTGAGGGTAACCTGGTATCGGGGGTCTTTCTGGTTTATTTACTTATTTTTACTTTAGGCTTTACGCCAATATGTATATGCATTAGCTAGGTAGTTTCTACTGATTTATTTTATTATGCAATTGTAATGGTGGAAATTAATATTTTGCGGTAAATTTTCACAATTTAATTTTCATAATTTTATCCACTTGCGCATGCGTCTCTGCCTTGGTACCAACGCCTTGACTAAGGTGTCGCCTTGTATGGAATTTATTTTATAAACTATACGCTACTTTTCAGGTTCGTTTATAGAACATAGAATTAATACGTTCTTATTTAATCACTTCTGGTTCACTTGAACAGCCATATTAATTTCCCACTACGTAAGGTCAATTAACTGGAATTTAATTGTTAATCATTTGGTTTTTTTATTATGTGTGACAGAGGTTCTCACTACTTTCTTTAAGTGGGGGGGCATTGGCTAATAATTGTAAAATATCCCTTAAGGATATCAGGTATTTTTTTTTAGTTATTATAAGGAACATAAGCTGAGGTTTGCCTTTTATTTTCATCCCTTGTTTTACTGGGTTATCGGGGGAAATTCGTCGTGCTAGGCCAAAGTGGAAAACTCAGTTGGCGCCCACACAAGTTGTCTACTATTTTGTCCGGAAGATCAATAAGAGGGATCCACCCCTACCTCCGTTCTGAGCGACGTCGAAGGCCTAAGGTTGTCACCGGAGCAACCGAAACTTATGTAACCAAGCAGACAAATTAATTCAAAATCTTGCACTTTTTTTTAATCAATTCAATTTTACGACTTTATTCTTATTTGGGCTTGGGCTCAATTTTTAAGGTTACACATACAAACTAGAGGTTCAACTAATTTGTATCTGGTTACCGGTTATGTTATAGAAAAAATCTAATAACGCTCTACATACATCAATTAAAGGTCAACTTACGTACTTGGTATCCAGTAGTGTATTCAAACTAGAGGGTCAACTAATTTGTATCTTCTTACCAGTTATGTAATAGGTAGCGACAAAGTTTAATAACGCTCTACATACATCAATTGGAGGTTAACTTACGTACTTGGTATCCAGTAGTAGTGTATTCAAACTAGAGGTTCAACTAATTTGTATCTGGTTACCGGTTATGTTATAGAAAAAGTTTAATAACGCTAGACATACATCAATTGGAGGGTAACTTACGTACTTGGTATCCAGTAGTGTACATACAAACTAGAGGTTCAACTAATTTGTATCTGGTTACCAGTTATGTAATAGGTAGCGACAAAGTTTAATAACGCTCTACATACATCAATTAAAGGTTAACTTACGTACTTGGTATCCAGTAGTGTACATACAAACTAGAGGTTCAACTAATTTGTATCTGGTTACCAGTTATGTAATAGGTAACGACAAAGTTTAATAACGCTAGACATACATCAATTGAAGGTTAACTTACGTACTTGGTATCCAGTAGTAGTGTATTCAAACTAGAGGTTCAACTAATTTGTATCTGGTTACCAGTTATGTAATAGGTAGCGACAAAGTTTAATAACGCTTGACATACATCAATTGGGGGTTAACTTACGTACTTGGTATCCAGTAGTAGTGTATTCAAACTAGAGGTTCAACTAATTTGTATCTGGTTACCAGTTATGTAATAGGTAGCGACAAAGTTTAATAACGCTATACATACATCAATTGAAGGTTAACTTACGTACTTGGTATCCAGTAGTAGTGTATTCAAACTAGAGGTTCAACTAATTTGTATCTGGTTACCAGTTATGTAATAGGTAGCGATAAAGTTTAATAACGCTAGACATACATCAATTGAAGGTTAACTTACGTACTTGGTATCCAGTAGTGTACATACAAACTAGAGGTTCAACTAATTTGTATCTGGTTACCAGTTATGTTATAGAAAAAGTTTAATAAAGCTAGACATACATCAATTGATGGTTAACTTACGTACTTGGTATCCAGTAGTGTACATACAAACTAGAGGTTCAACTAATTTGTATCTGGTTACCAGTTATGTAATAGGTAGCGACAAAGTTTAATAACGCTCTACATACATTAATTAAAGGTTAACTTACGTACTTGGTATCCAGTAGTGTACATACAAACTAGAGGTTCAACTAATTTGTATCTGGTTACCAGTTATGTAATAGGTAGCGACAAAGTTTGATAACGCTCTACATACATCAATTTGAGGTTAACTTACGTACTTGGTATCCAGTAGTAGTGTATTCAAACTAGAGGTTCAACTAATTTGTATCTGGTTACCGGTTATGTTATAGAAAAAGTTTAATAACGCTAGACATACATCAATTGGAGGTTAACTTACGTACTTGGTATCCAGTAGTGTATTCAAACTAGAGGTTCAACTAATTTGTATCTGGTTACCAGTTATGTAATAGGTAGCGACAAAGTTTAATAACGCTCTACATACATCAATTGGAGGTTAACTTACGTACTTGGTATCCAGTAGTAGTGTATTAAAACTAGAGGTTCAACTAATTTGTATCTGGTTACCAGTTATGTAATAGGTAGCGACAAAGTTTAATAACGCTCTACATACATCAATTGGAGGTAAACTTACGTTCTTGGTATCCAGTAGTGTATACAAACTAGAGGTTCAACTAATTTGTATCTGGTTACCAGTTATGTAATAGGTAGCGACGAAGTTTAATAACGCTAGACATACATCAATTGGAGGTTAACTTACGTACTTGGTATCCAGTAGTAGTGTATTCAAACTAGAGGTTCAACTAATTTGTATCTGGTTACCGGTTATGTTATAGAAAAAGTTTAATAACGCTAGACATACATCAATTGGAGGTTAACTTACGTACTTGGTATCCAGTAGTGTATTCAAACTAGAGGTTCAACTAATTTGTATCTGGTTACCAGTTATGTAATAGGTAGCGACAAAGTTTAATAACGCTCTACATACATCAATTGGAGGTTAACTTGCGTATTTGGTATCCAGTGGTAGTGTATTCAAACTAGAGGTTCAACTAATTTGTATCTGGTTACCAGTTATGTAATAGGTAGCGACAAAGTTTAATAACGCTAGACATACATCAATTGAAGGTTAACTTACGTACTTGGTATCCAGTAGTGTACATACAAACTAGAGGTTCAACTAATTTGTATCTGGTTACCGGTTATGTCATAGAAAAAATCTAATAACGCTCTACATACATCAATTAAAGGTTAACTTACGTACTTGGTATCCAGTAGTGTATTCAAACTAGAGGGTCAACTAATTTGTATCTGGTTACCAGTTATGTAATAGGTAGCGACAAAGTTTAATAACGCTCAACATACATCAATTGGAGGTTAACTTACGTACTTGGTATCCAGTAGTAGTGTATTCAAACTAGAGGTTCAACTAATTTGTATCTGGTTACCAGTTATGTAATAGGTACCGACAAAGTTTAATAACGCTAGACATACATCAATTGAAGGTTAACTTACGTACTTGGTATCCAGTAGTGTACATACAAACAGAGGTTCAACTAATTTGTATCTGGTTACCGGTTATGTTATTGAAAAAATCTAATAACGCTAGACATACATCAATTGGAGGTTAACTTACGTACTTGGTATCCAGTAGTGTATTCAAACTAGAGGTTCAACTAATTTGTATCTGGTTACCAGTTATGTAATAGGTAGCGACAAAGTTTAATAACGCTCTACATACATCAATTGGAGGTTAACTTACGTACTTGGTATCCAGTAGTAGTGTATTCAAACTAGAGGTTCAACTAATTTGTATCTGGTTACCAGTTATGTAATAGGTAGCGACAAAGTTTAATAACGCTTGACATACATCAATTGGGGGTTAACTTACGTACTTGGTATCCAGTAGTAGTGTATTCAAACTAGAGGTTCAACTAATCTGTATCTGGTTACCAGTTATGTAATAGGTAGCGACAAAGTTTAATAACGCTATACATACATCAATTGAAGGTTAACTTACGTACTTGGTATCCAGTAGTAGTGTATTCAAACTAGAGGTTCAACTAATTTGTATCTGGTTACCAGTTATGTAATAGGTAGCGATAAAGTTTAATAACGCTAGACATACATCAATTGAAGGTTAACTTACGTACTTGGTATCCAGTAGTGTACATACAAACTAGAGGTTCAACTAATTTGTATCTGGTTACCAGTTATGTTATAGAAAAAGTTTAATAAAGCTAGACATACATCAATTGATGGTTAACTTACGTACTTGGTATCCAGTAGTGTACATACAAACTAGAGGTTCAACTAATTTGTATCTGGTTACCAGTTATGTAATAGGTAGCGACAAAGTTTGATAACGCTCTACATACATCAATTTGAGGTTAACTTACGTACTTGGTATCCAGTAGTAGTGTATTCAAACTAGAGGTTCAACTAATTTGTATCTGGTTACCGGTTATGTTATAGAAAAAGTTTAATAACGCTAGACATACATCAATTGGAGGTTGACTTACGTACTTGGTATCCAGTAGTGTATTCAAACTAGAGGTTCAACTAATTTGTATCTGGTTACCAGTTATGTAATAGGTAGCGACAAAGTTTAATAACGCTCTACATACATCAATTGGAGGTTAACTTACGTACTTGGTATCCAGTAGTAGTGTATTAAAACTAGAGGTTCAACTAATTTGTATCTGGTTACCAGTTATGTAATAGGTAGCGACAAAGTTTAATAACGCTCTACATACATCAATTGGAGGTTAACTTACGTTCTTGGTATCCAGTAGTGTATACAAACTAGAGGTTCAACTAATTTGTATCTGGTTACCAGTTATGTAATAGGTAGCGACGAAGTTTAATAACGCTAGACATACATCAATTGGAGGTTAACTCACGTACTTGGTATCCAGTAGTAGTGTATTCAAACTAGAGGTTCAACTAATTTGTATCTGGTTACCGGTTATGTTATAGAAAAAGTTTAATAACGCTAGACATACATCAATTGGAGGTTAACTTACGTACTTGGTATCCAGTAGTGTATTCAAACTAGAGGTTCAACTAATTTGTATCTGGTTACCAGTTATGTAATAGGTAGCTACAAAGTTTAATAACGCTCTACATACATCAATTGGAGGTTAACTTGCGTATTTGGTATCCAGTGGTAGTGTATTCAAACTAGAGGTTCAACTAATTTGTATCTGGTTACCAGTTATGTAATAGGTAGCGACAAAGTTTAATAACGCTAGACATACATCAATTGAAGGTTAACTTACGTACTTGGTATCCAGTAGTGTACATACAAACTAGAGGTTCAACTAATTTGTATCTGGTTACCGGTTATGTCATAGAAAAAATCTAATAACGCTCTACATACATCAATTAAAGGTTAACTTACGTACTTGGTATCCAGTAGTGTATTCAAACTAGAGGTTCAACTAATTTGTATCTGGTTACCAGTTATGTAATAAGTAGCGACAAAGTTTAATAACGCTCTACATACATCAATTGGAGGTTAACTTACGTACTTGGTATCCAGTAGTAGTGTATTCAAACTAGAGGTTCAACTAATTTGTATCTGGTTACCGGTTATGTTATAGAAAAAGTTTAATAACGCTAGACATACATCAATTGGAGGTTAACTTACGTTCTTGGTATCCAGTAGTAGTGTATTCGAACTAGAGGTTCAACTAATTTGTATCTGGTTACCAGTTATGTAATAGGTAGCGACAAAGTTTAATAACGCTAGACATACATCAATTGGGGGTTAACTTACGTACTTGGTATCCAGTAGTAGTGTATTCAAACTAGAGGTTCAACTAATTTGTATCTGGTTACCAGTTATGTTATAGAAAAAGTTTAATAACGCTAGACATACATCAATTGGAGGTTAACTTACGTACTTGGTATCCAGTAGTGTATTCAAACTAGAGGTTCAACTAATTTGTATCTGGTTACCAGTTATGTTATAGACAAAGTTTAATAACGCTAGACATACATCAATTGGAGGTTAACTTACGTACTTGGTATCCAGTAGTGTATTCAAACTAGAGGTTCAACTAATTTGTATCTGGTTACCAGTTATGTAATAGGTAGCGACAAAGTTTAATAACGCTCTACATACATCAATTGGAGGTTAACTTACGTACTTGGTATCCAGTAGGTAGTAGTGTATTCAAACTAGAGGTTCAACTAATTTGTATCTGGTTACCAGTTATGTAATAGGTAGCGACAAAGTTTAATAACGCTCTACATACATCAATTGGAGGTTAACTTACGTTCTTGGTATCCAGTAGTGTATACAAACTAGAGGTTCAACTAATTTGTATCTGGTTACCAGTTATGTAATAGGTAGCGACAAAGTTTAATAACGCTAGACATACATCACTTGAAGGTTAACTTACGTACTTGGTATCCAGTAGTGTACATACAAACTAGAGGTTCAACTAATTTGTATCTGGTTACCGGTTATGTTATAGAAAAAATCTAATAACGCTAGACATACATCAATTGGAGGTTAACTTACGTACTTGGTATCCAGTAGTGTATTCAAACTAGAGGTTCAACTAATTTGTATCTGGTTACCAGTTATGTAATAGGTAGCGACAACGTTTAATAACGCTCTACATACATCAATTAAAGGTTAACTTACGTACTTGGTATCCAGTAGTGTACATACAAACAAGAGGTTCAACTAATTTGTATCTGGTTACCAGTTATGTAATAGGTAGCGACAAAGTTTAATAACGCTCTACATACATCAATTTGAGGTTAACTTACGTACTTGGTATCCAGTAGTAGTGTATTCAAACTAGAGGTTCAACTAATTTGTATCTGGTTACCGGTTATGTTATAGAAAAAGTTTAATAACGCTAGACATACATCAATTGGAGGTTAACTTACGTACTTGGTATCCAGTAGTGTATACAAACTAGAGGTTCAACTAATTTGTATCTGGTTACCAGTTATGTAATAGGTAGCGACAAAGTTTAATAACGCTAGACATACATCAATTGAAGGTTAACTTACGTACTTGGTATCCAGTCGTAGTGTATTCAAACTAGAGGTTCAACTAATTTGTATCTGGTTACCAGTTATGTAGTAGGTAGCGACAAAGTTTAATAACGCTAGACATACATCAATTGGGGGTTAACTTACGTACTTGGTATCCAGTAGTAGTGTATTCAAACTAGAGGTTCAACTAATTTGTATCTGGTTACCAGTTATGTAATAGGTAGCGACAAAGTTTAATAACGCTCTACATACATTAATTAAAGGTTAACTTACGTACTTGGTATCCAGTAGTGTACATACAAACTAGAGGTTCAACTAATTTGTATCTGGTTACCAGTTATGTAATAGGTAGCGACAAAGTTTGATAACGCTCTACATACATCAATTGGAGGTTAACTTACGTACTTGGTATCCAGTAGTAGTGTATTCAAACTAGAGGTTCAACTAATTTGTATCTGGTTACCAGTTATGTAATAGGTAGCGACAAAGTTTAATAACGCTATACATACATCAATTGAAGGTTAACTTACGTACTTGGTATCCAGTAGTAGTGTATTCAAACTAGAGGTTCAACTAATTTGTATCTGGTTACCAGTTATGTAATAGGTAGCGACAAAGTTTAATAACGCTAGACATACATCAATTGAAGGTTAACTTACGTACTTGGTATCCAGTAGTGTACATACAAACTAGAGGTTCAACTAATTTGTATCTGCTTACCGGTTATGTTATAGAAAAAATCTAATAACGCTAGACATACATCAATTGGAGGTTAACTTACGTACTTGGTATCCAGTAGTGTATTCAAACTAGAGGTTCAACTAATTTGTATCTGGTTACCAGTTATGAAATAGGTAGCGACAAAGTTTAATAACGCTCTACATACATCAATTGGAGGTTAACTTACGTACTTGGTATCCAGTAGTGTATACAAACTAGAGGTTCAACTAATTTGTATCTGGTTACCAGTTATGTAATAGGTAGCGACAAAGTTTAATAACGCTAGACATACATCAATTGAAGGTTAACTGACGTACTTGGTATCCAGTAGTAGTGTATTCAAACTAGAGGTTCAACTAATTTGTATCTGGTTACCAGTTATGTAATAGGTAGCGACAAAGTTTAATAACGCTAGACATACATCAATTGGGGGTTAACTTACGTACTTGGTATCCAGTAGTAGTGTATTCAAACTAGAGGTTCAACTAATTTGTATCTGGTTACCAGTTATGTAATAGGTAGCGACAAAGTTTAATAACGCTATACATACATCAATTGAAGGTTAACTTACGTACTTGGTATCCAGTAGTAGTGTATTCAAACTAGAGTTTCAACTAATTTGTATCTGGTTACCAGTTATGTAATAGGTAGCGACAAAGTTTAATAACGCTAGACATACATCAATTGAAGGTTAACTTACGTACTTGGTATCCAGTAGTGTACATACAAACTAGAGGTTCAACTAATTTGTATCTGGTTACCAGTTATGTTATAGAAAAAGTTTAATAACGCTCTACATACATCAATTAAAGGTTAACTTACGTACTTGGTATCCAGTAGTGTACATACAAACAAGAGGTTCAACTAATTTGTATCTGGTTACCAGTTATGTAATAGGTAGCGACAAAGTTTAATAACGCTCTACATACATCAATTTGAGGTTAACTTACGTACTTGGTATCCAGTAGTAGTGTATTCAAACTAGAGGTTCAACTAATTTGTATCTGGTTACCGGTTATGTTATAGAAAAAATCTAATAACGCTAGACACACATCAATTGGAGGTTAACTTACGTACTTGGTATCCAGTAGTGTACATACAAACAGAGGTTCAACTAATTTGTATCTGGTTACCGGTTATGTTATAGAAAAAATCTAATAACGCTAGACATACATCAATTGGAGGTTAACTTACGTACTTGGTATCCAGTAGTGTATTCAAACTAGAGGTTCAACT
Organism: Lochmaea crataegi; assembly: GCA_947563755.1. Taxonomy (NCBI): domain Eukaryota; kingdom Metazoa; phylum Arthropoda; class Insecta; order Coleoptera; family Chrysomelidae; genus Lochmaea; species Lochmaea crataegi. Next base: position 48,811,783 of record OX387428.1, read on the forward strand.
AATTTGTATCTGGTTACCAGTTATGTAATAGGTAGCGACAAAGTTTAATAACGCTCTACATACATCAATTGGAGGTTAACTTGCGTATTTGGTATCCAGTGGTGTCTAGAGGTCAATCCGTTCATTTGACGTATATAAATAAACTGAAGGTTAACTACTAAAAAAGCGGCTCTATAAACAGGTTCTCAAAACCGGCTAAACAGGTTCTGAAAACCGGTTTGTGTCACAGTATTGGTGTAGTTACTCTACTCTTCTGATTCTGAAACATCTTTTGTCAGTTCCAAGTTTAGCGACCGCGTATTACAAATGGAATCTCCAACGAAATATGTATTGGAAAAAAAATACATTAACTAACCAAGTTAATGTCTTGAAAAAAAAAATGTGTGCGAAGCGGTCTCAAACATACCGACTTAAAAAGAAAAATTCTTTATCCACGTCCTTATTTTTACTTCATTTATTGATCCATAAGAGTACTTTTGTAAAAACGTTTGTGAACATGCAGTTATTTCACACAAAAAATACAAAATGGTCACAACAGGAACAACAATTAGCCATGTCTCTGTATTATAAGTCCCCAGGAGCTTATAAGTTTATGCTTTATTCCCTCAAATTCATTCTACCATCTGTAAGAACATTACAAAGTTGGCTTAAAGTGTGTAGTTTAATGCCCGGATTGGATACTACTTTAATCAAGAAATTATCACTGAAGGCGAAAACTATGACGGATCAAGAGAAAAAAATTGTAGTGATGTTTGATGAAATTAAATTGAAACCTCAGTTGGAATATAATCGATTGCGAGATAATATTGAAAGATACGAGAATTTGGGATCTCTGGGAGGATGTGCCAAATTAGCAAATACAGGGTTGGTCTTTCTAATACGTGGTTTACTTCATAACTGGAAAATACCGTTATGTTACTACGTTTCCACTGGGCCTGTAAGCAGTTCATCTTTACACAAAATTATTATTGATGCCGTTAAGAAATTGAAGGAGATGACGTTGACTCCGCTTGTACTTGTCAAGGTTCTAATAACTGTGGAGCTTTGAAATTATTGGGAGCAACAACAGAAAACCCTGTAGTAGAAATAGAGGGCCACACAATATTTACATGTTTCGACATACCTCATTTACTGAAAATTTCTAATTGATAAAATACCTATTGCCTGGACTGACTTTACCAAAGCCTATGAAATAGATAAAGCAAGTGGAACAGCTAGAGCTATGCTAAAAATCACCGATGTACACATTTGGCCAACTAATTTTCAGAAAATGCGTGTTAAGTATGCAGCACAAGTATTTTCGAATACTGTTGCTGCGGCGATAAAAACTGTTTCCAAAATCGGACAGATTACTACGACAACAGCCGCGAATACTGCAGAGTTTATCAAAGAAGTGAACAATATTTTCGATGTTTTGAATAGTAGGATTTTAAACGACCCAAATCCCTACAGAAGGCCATTATCTATTTTTTATGATTTTACTTATAATTTATTATGCAATGCATTAGATTACTTCAAAAAATAGAGGTACTCGAAAATAATAAAATTAGAAAAAATATTTATTGCATAAATGGATTTCAGTGGACAATAAACTCCATTTTGCAACTATGGAGACATCTGAAAGATTCCGGTGTTAAGTACTTATTAACAGGATTTTTGAACCAAGATGCACTAGAAAATTTTTTTTCGGTAGTAAGACATAGAGGAGGATATAATCCAACTCCCACTGTCAGACAATTTCGTATTGCAATGCAACACAATATGAATATAAGGCTGCAAACGAATGTGGAAATTGGAAACTCTGAAGTTCAGGACGATGAAATTCTCACTATCAACGATGAATACTTCGATCAAGACAAGGCTGAAAACGAAAATACTCCTAACAATGCAGCTGTTCATGGATGAAGAATTAACAGAAGAACAGTCAAATTCAGAAAAGGTTGAAGAAACTGCAATCAATGCAAATTCATCTTTGGAGACATGTTTGGCCGTTTATGTAGCTGGATATCTTGTATTCAAATTGGAAAAAAAATTCAAATGTGAGAAATGTTCTGCAGCTCTAACGAAAGTCGGTGACGACAATTTAATGAACGAAAAAGAACTGTTTATGCTGTACAAGGACTATAGCAGACTAGCCAGTCAAATAAAGTGTCTGAGGAGTCCCTCCGAAAATTTTAGCGAAATTATCAATTAATAACGCTTTCAACAAATATAAATGCGGTGATGGTCTTGCTAGAAATATTGATCACCATTTAAAAATTTATTTATGCGAAAATCATTCATATTGGTATGAATCACATTTCAAATCAGCATGTAGGGAACACATGGAATGAAAATATTTAGAAATGTGAAGTGGGAATCTTCAGTAAATCCAAAAAAAACAGAAAGTGGGAATTATTAAACCTCATAGAAAGGTTAGGATTTTACAAAATTAATTTAGTTTATTTGGGGCATTTTTGTATTTGTGTATTTCATATTAGCTTCACCTAAGTACTGGTTTGTTGTTTAAGAATGTTTTCTTTATTTATATTTTAAATATTTTTATTTCTACAACCCTTTACAAAAAGACGTCATTTTGTAATAGAATACCTTCAGCAAAAACGTGATTTCTGTCACAAGTGAGAGAAATTCTCATAACGTTAACTTTCGTATCTAGTACCAAAAGTTGAATTTATGTTTTCAATCATTTCTTGCCTTCGTATATAATGTTTCTACGACTTTAAATATTTAATAAGCAAAGACAGGAATCATTTCTATAATTAGAATTAATTCTTTTACATTTGTTTAATTATAAAGCAAAATAGAATTGTAAAAATACCGTTCATTAGTTTGACGTTTCTCGTAAATTGTTTAGACTTGTCAGATTGCTCTGAAAACATTGATAGTTTTTCAAGTTATCATGATTTTTTATTCGGGAAATGATTTATATTTTCCAAATACACTACCAGAAATAGCAAATTAAGCTGAGGAAACCTCTTTGGAATAATTATCAGTAGGTACCTAAAATCTAAAATCTAAAATGATATATATATATATATATTATCAAAAACCCAATTACCATAGTGTATGGTGTAGGGTATACTTTTACAATTATACTTGTTTCAACTACATAGTATTATGCTTAAGACATATATCCATTTTTTCATCGATGCTTTGGTCCAGATAGAATTTTATTCATGTACAAATTTAGCCCATTGTTTTTTATCTTTTGCCATTGTTTTTGCCTCTGTCCATGTTTTTCCTTTTTCTTGTAGTATGCCTACCATAACACCATCCCATGTTTGTTTTGGTCTTCCCTTTTTCGTTCTTTTTTGTATTTTTGATTGCCATACTTTTTTAACTGGTCTTGTATCGTTCATTCTTTGTAAATGTCCCCACCAGCTTAATTGTCTCTTTTCAATAAATTTAAGTGTTGATTCTATGTCAAGGTCTTCTCTTATTTTCGTATTTCTTAGTTTGTCTTTCTTTGTGACTCCTTTAACTCGCCTAAGATACTTCATCTCAACTGCTTGTATTCGACTCTTTTGTCTCTTTGTTAATACCCAAGATTCACATCCGAATGTTAATATTGGCCGGTAAATTGTTTTAAATACATTTAACTTCGTTTTCTTGGAAATCTCTTTTTTATTTATAAATGTCGAATTCATCGTGTGATAAAGATTCATCGTTTTTTGTACTCTATTGGTAATTTCGACTTCCTGCGTTCCATTTTCTTCTATTTCTACTCCCAAGTATTTATATCTTCTAACTTGCTCAATTTTTATTCCATCTAATTGTATTTTCAAATGTTTTTGTTGCGGTCCTATAACCATAACTTTGGTTTTGCTTTGATTAACTGTCATTCCAAATTCTTCAGATACCGTGCTCCATATTTCCATATTCTTTTGTAAATCCTTCTCTTTCCCTGCCATAATTATTAAATCATCTGCAAAAGCTGCTTCTGATATATCCACTCTTCCTAAATGTCTGTATCCAACGTGTAGTTTTGCCATTTTGATTGACGATTTTTTAATTATTTCATCAATAAAAATTGTAAATAATAATGGACTTAGTCCCTCTCCTTGCCTTAATCCTTCTTGTGTTGAAAATGATTCTGATGCTTTATTTTTGTATATTACACAATTTCTATTATTTTTGTAAATGTTTTTGATTATGTCTATTATTTTGTAGTTTACCCCCCTTCCTTCTAGTACTTTCCATAACTTCTCCCTTGGTACTTTGTCAAAAGCTTTTTCCATATCTATAAATCCCATATATACCTCTTTTTCTTGTTGTGAGAACTTATCAATTATCTGTTTCACCGTAAATATGTGGTCTTGTATGCTTCGCCCTCTTCTAAATCCACTTTGCGATTCTTCGAGAGTATTTTCTATCAGTGGTCTTAGCTTACTGTCTATAATATTCTCGTAGACTTTCATAGCTGTACTAAGTAGATTTATTCCTCTATAATTATTGCAGTCTTGTCTATCCCCCTTTTTATATATTGGAACTATTAAGGCTGTCTTCCAATCTTCTGGAATCTGTTCTTCACTCCAAGCAGTGTTGTATATTTTCAATAATATTTTTGTTCCTGTTTCCCCTAAATTCTTGAACATTTCTGATGTTAATTTATCAATTCCTGGAGATTTTCCATTTTTCAATACATCTATTATTTTCTGTAATTCTTTTAGTGTTACAATGTCTTTATTTTCTATTATTGCATCCTTTTTTTTGTTAATGTCCTGAACTTTGTTGTCTGCTCCTAGTAATTCCTCAAAATACTCTTTCCATCTATCAATTACTTCGTTTTCATTTCTTAGTATATCTCCTTTTTTATTTTTTATCCAGGTTATTTCTTGTGTTTTTTCCTTTCTTAATGACTTCAATGTTTTGTAAAACAGTTTTTGATTTGATTTACTATTGCTTTCCATTTTTTCGCCAAATTCTTTCCACTGATTTCTTTTAGCTACTGCTACCATCTCTTTTACATTTTTCCTCTTCTCTTTGTACATTTCATAGTTTTCCGTTGTTTTGTTATTTATATACATTTTCCACGCTTCTTTTTTTAATTTTACTTTTATTTTAATTTCGTCCGTCCACCAAGCTGTTTGTTTTTTCTTATTAGTTTTCTTGCTACAACCACATATTTCTTTAGCGGTTTCCAATACGGTTTTTTTGAAATAATCCCACATTTCTTCTAAATTACCATTTTTCATTATATCACAATTATTTAAGAACTTTCCTGATAATGCTATTTTGTATTTTTCTGCCATATCTTTGTTTTGTAGTTTGTATGATCTGACCGATTCATATTCTATTGTTTTTTCTAATTTTTGTCTATTATGGTTCGTAATTTCTACTTGTTTTCTTATTTTTGTTACAAGTAAATAGTGGTCACTTCCTATTTCCGGTCCTCTTCTAACTTTGGTATCCAATACTTCCTTTCTATTTCTCTTTTCCACTAATATATAATCTATTATTGACCTTTCATTTCTGCTTTCCATCACACGTGTATATTTATGTATGTCTTTATGTTGGAAAAATGTATTAGTTACAATAAAATTGTGTAATATGCAAAAATCCAGCAGCCGTTCTCCATTATTATTCCTAAATGTTTCACCATGTTTTCCTATTACTGCTCTATAAATGTCATCTTTTGTTCCCACTCTGCTATTCAAATCTCCAAGTATAATTATTTTTCCTTTTGCATTTTCTGTAGCCATAGTTAGATCTTCCCAAAACCTATCTTTATTTCCTACTGTATCGTCTTCATTTGGTCCATATACAATTATTATAGTTTTTGTGTTCATATTTTTATCTTTCATTTCCATCACCAATAATCTTTCCGACCATCCCCTCCATCCAGTAATTTGTTCTTCTAAGTTTCTATGTATTATGCATGCAACTCCTGCTGCCGCTCTTTTCTCATTTTCAATACCACTATATATGAGTATATGGCCATTATCCATTTTCACTATCCCCTGTCCTTTTTTTTTGTCTCTGTTATAGCTAGTATTCTCAAGTTTGTATTTTCAAACTCTTCTTCTAATTCTTTTTCTTTTCCTAAAATACTTCTTACATTCCATGTTCCAATTCTCCACATTTCCTTTGCTGATTTTACTTTATTCATATCCAATTCCGTTGCTGTGTCTTTTTCTCTGTTACCATGAATATCTGTTTCTTTATTTAGTTTTTTGAATGTATTTTTTCCAGTATTCTCATTCTATTTGTTTCTTTATCCCATCTCCATTCTTGCCCATTTACCGTTACCTTATTGTATCCCGTTTTTACGTCTGTTCCCTTTTGACTTTCTAATTTTGCAAACATCCTTATCTCTTTTTGTTTTTCTCTTTCCTTCTTGGTCATATAATTATTTATAAAAACTCTTTCTTCTTTCCTCTCCTTTAATTTAGCTTTATTTGCCATAATTTTTTCTTTATCAGCTTCTTTTTGACATTCCACTATACACATTTTCTCCCCTATCTTGTTAACTGCTTTAGGATCGATATTTATTTTTAGTTGTTGACTCAAAAAGTTTCTGACATTTTCTACCAATTTCGACGGCTCATTAGTATCAAGTTTTAATCCATTTATCATCACATTATTCTTTCTTCTTTCTTTATCTATAATTTCCATTGTTTTTTTAATCTCTTCCATCTCTGTTTTCATTTCTGCATTTTCTTTTTTAATTGCTTGGTTTTCTTTTCTCAATACTTCGTTTTCAACTTTCAACTTTAATATTTCCTCATTAAACAGAGCCTGTTGATCTTTGGTTTCTTTGATCTCGTTTTTAATCAGTTGTTGTTCCCATTTCATATCCTTTTGATCTGCAGACATTTCCTTCATTAACGCTATGATTTGATCTAACTTTTCATCTTTTTTACTTTTAGTTGGGGTTCTGCTAGTCCTCTTGTTAACTTCAAATACACCATCCATTTTTCTTTTCTTTGAATCTTCTGTAGAATAATCATCACTATCCATTTTGTTTATATTTTGTATTCAATTACTATTTAATTATATCATTTTCGTGGTAGCGTAAGACCAAGATACCCAGATCTACTCTTCGGAGATACTTGATCTATCCAGCCACTTATTATATATATCTAATTTCTTTCTTTATTTTGTCCTTTATTTTTTAAATTTGACAACGTCGCAAATTATATTGTTTTGGACTCGCCTTAAATCAATTGCTTTTTATTTTAATAACCTAACACTAACCTATTTATTTAATTGTTTTCACAAAATCTAACGTTTTTTTTTTGTTTTTTTTCTTTTGTAGCACTACGTACTTTACCTTTTGTTGATACAATTCAAATTCTATTTGATTAATTTTCGCTGCTCTTTCCGATATATCGAAATAAATGCAGGCGAATTTTATAAACACTTTATTATCTCAACGCACCGTTGCCAGGTCCTAATGAAGAAATGAAGAAATATATCGAAAATTTATTGATTGAAGATTTGTCTCACGTAAATTCATCTTTTTAGTATATTATTATCATAAAAACAGGATTGTAGAAAAAGAATAGTGTTTCACTCCTCGAAAATATTTTTTGAATCTCGTGAACATTACTCGCTTCAAAAAATGTTACTTTCGACACTCGTAAAACAATATACTCACTATTTTACTTTGGAGAATAAAAATTAAATCATATAGATTTGTTATTTCCTTCCCTTAATTTCAAACGAAACATCATTTTTCAATTTATTCAAACTGATGTAACCAAAATTGGATGGATGGATATTTTTTAGGAAATTAAAATCACAAAACTAGGTCCCAATTCCAAACGACTTTTCTCTATAAGAATATAAGAGTTTTTAATTATTAAAAACACGTTATAACAAACAAGACGTTACTCGCCAAAAATAATTTAGATCAGGACTGCACTGACATCGAACCGAAATAACTCTCAAAGCTAGTGAAGCGTTTGCAAATTGTAGTTGATATTTCTTCCGTCGGCCTGCCTGGGCCTGGCGCATTAGAACAGCCGACTAGCTTGTGGACGGTGGGGTGCGAGAAGGGAGATGAGTGAGACGACAGTGCGTGATAGACATATACACGCTTTTTAACATAGGTGTTGCGTATCTTTGTTATTTCTTTAATCAATGGTATTATAGAATGTTATTTTGTAATGTTATGTTGATTTCATTTCATAATTACCTGTATGTACCAAAGTTTTTGTATCTTTATTGTTTTCTGAAAAAGACTGAGTTTGTAAGAATTTTGTTCATGTTTCGTTGAATTATCGATGTTATAATTGAATAAAAAAATTATTTCTTTATGCAGATCTTATTTATTCATGAATCAAATCGTTATTACTTAAATTAATGATTTTTTAATGTTTTTGTGATAGCTAAATCTCTTAATTCACTTTTGCTTAAGCGACGTCTTGTTGTACGGTTTGGTAAATTGCAAAGGCGTATAGATGGCTTTAACACATGACAGTCTTTTCTAAGGGGATATGTTTTGTGAGGTAGTCTTTTCAAGTATCAGATAGACGAAAGTTATTCAATATAGTAAATCTTATTTTACTGCAAGTTTTAGTATTTTCGTTTTATACAAAATATATAAAGAAAACCCGTGCAGTTGAAAGGCCGCTGCACAATTACCCGGGAACGGGAACTGGAACGAGAACGGAAAAAATGTTAAGATACACATGTATTATTGTACCTATGCACAACCTATTTACGGTAACGAGAACGAGAAGATGCCCGGGAACGAGAACTGGAAGGGTGGGCAAGTTTTAACATTCCCGTTACCGTTGCATTCCCGGAGCCATTCACAGCACAGGATATATAATGCTAATAGTTCAGCCAATAGAAAAGCAGCAACCTGTTTGATGCAAACATAACCATACATAACCTCGTTGCATGAGAATCTCTAAGACTAATGTAAAAGTGGCCCCAAAAAGAAGCAATTAATGTGCTGGCCAATTTTATTAAGAGGAAGAGACCAATTCGGAAGTTTGTTATTGAGTCACAAGTTGTTTTAGAAAATAAATATCCCCAGAAAATGTCAAACATCCGTACTATTTCCGTTCTCGTTGTTGTGCATCTAAATATAATATTTCGTTCTCGTTTCCGTTCTGGCGGTCTATTCTCAAACAGTGACATTCTTTGTCGCATGCGAGATTGTAGTTTTGTCGATCAAGAAATGTATTTGCTCATTCTCAAATGTCGCGTTCGAAAATTTTTGATAGACAAATTGTAGAGTGGTCCTAGGCAGCCGACAATTGATGTCACTAGCAATTTATGCGAGATGAAACTTTTGACAGATCCCTACCCATCAATGTTCACATGAATTTTATTGTGGTTTGTGATAGATAACCTTTATTGTTTTTGTTTTGTTACATATGAAAGTTGTTCGAATTTATGGAGAGAATATAATGGCAGGTTTACTGATGGCAATTGAAAATCTTGAGATACAAGAAAATAATCAACGACCTCGAGAAAAAGGCATATATAAAGATGCCTTTAGGTTATTATTTGATAAAAAATTTTTAAAAACATTCAGATTGACTAAAGAATTAGCTAGGGAGCTAATAAATATGTTAGAACCATTTGTGGAGCAGGGAAAACGGTCTTCTGCCATACTGCTTGAAGAAAAAGTAAGTTTTAACACCTACTTTTATTGGAATATCTATTCTAAAATACATTGAAGATTTATCCATGCGTATTCAGGTTCTTGTGGCATTAAATTTTTATGCAACTGGTTCCTACCAAGGCAGTGTAGGAGACAATAGAAGTTTCGGACTCTCACAATCATCAGTAAGCAGATGCATCAATGATGTTACCCTAGCTCTCAATTCTCCTGAAATTTTTTCAAGATTTGTGCAATTTCCAAGAAATATTAATGAGCTCAATGTTACAAGACAGAGGTTCACTTAAATACTATAAATGTAATCTTTATTATATCTACAATATAGTTCATTCTAGGTTTTGCAATACTTTTGGAATGCCCGGAGTTGTGGGATGCATTGATTGTACACATGTGGCAATTGTACCTCCCAAGAAAAATGATCAATTTGCACCTGAACATATTTTTGTGAATAGAAAACAATATCATTCTATGAATGTTCAGTTGGTGAGTTAATTAGCTTATTATCAAATAAAATCAATATATAACAAATTCCACAACAAAAATATAACAACATTTATCATTCGACAGGTTTCACACATATACATTTGTATCAATAGTAGTAAAATATAGACAATACAAATGTATTTTGTGAAACTGGGTAATCAAGTAATGAATGTTATATTTCTGTTGTGTAATTTGTTATTTATTGATTTTATTTGATAATTATGAAAAGTTTCTACATAGTTACATTTGAAACAATCAATTTGAGTTAATTAGCTACCCACATGGATTGTCTTTATTTGTGTTTTTTTCCTAGATATGTGATGTTAACATGAAAATAATTCATGTCAATGCAAAATATCCGGGTAGCACTCATGATTCTTATATATGGAATAACAGCAACGTTAAGGAATTTTTAGAACAGCTATATGGAAGAGGATTTGAAGGATACTTTCTCTTGGGTGAAAAATCTATATTCAAGTTCCCATTACAGAGGCAGAAGTGAGGTTCAATGAAGCTCAAAAAAAGCCAGGTGCACTATTGAAAGGTGCAACGGCTTATTAAAAATGAGATTCAGGTGCTTATTAAAACATAGAACCTTACATCATTCACCCAATAAATCATCCTCAATAGTAAATGCCTGTATTGTGCTACATAATATGTGCATAGATAATAACATAGAACTACAGTTGGATCAAATTGAGCAGTTAGAAGAACTTGATTTTGGCCTTATTCCTGATGTTCATAATGATGAAGACCAAAATCAACAGAGAAATCCATTATTGAGAGATGGAATGAGGCTACAGAGAAGACTTATCAGTTATTATAGATAAAACTTGAATTTTTAAATAAAATTTCAACAAATTATAATTTATATTTATTTAAAAAAAAATACATTCCATTTTAAATATCAGACTTTTTCACATAAAATGGCACTAGGGCAGAGAAAACAAACAGTTAACTAAATAAATATAATATCACTTTCAAATAATACAAAAATATCATCTATATACAAAAAAAAATAAAAACAAAAATAACATCATTATACAACTCTAAAACACAAAAATAACATCAAAAATACTGTTTTAGGTGTAACGTAACCATAAAAAATAAAATGTGCAATAAACTAAAAACAAAACGTAACGATCTCAAAAATGCATATTGTACTTAAAATGTGTCCCTTCGCCTAAACACATATTTTCCTACCATATTTTCAATGGCTACAACGTGTCTTTCAAGTAGCTGAAGCTTACGCTCATAGTATTGCTTCTGCACTTCTAGAGTATTTTGACTCACTTCAGCTAGAGTGGATGCTGCCATAGCGCTAGTATGTAAACGTTGACTTGCCACATTCCTTTTGTTTTTTGGAACGTTAGAAGTAGTTGTAATATTTTCTTTTGAATATAAATGATCATCCTGAACAATCACAATTTCTGCTGGGATATCACACTCATCTGGCACTGGTTGGTCCTCAATTATTTCAGGGAAGTTGAAATCAATTGGTGTTTCTGTAATACTGTTATCACCTGTAATGGCTGTGGATGGAATGGTACTTAATATGAGTTCATCTGTATTATCTAGGTTGTCAACGGGAGCAGGACCACCTCCAGTACCTCTAGCATATCTTATTTGTTCGCTTTTCTTTTTTTTGTTTTTGATCTTAGATCTTGCCATGTCTGGAAAATAAAAATATTTTATCTATAAAAAATTAGTAATATATGTTTGTTATTATTACCTTTTTCCACTGCTTCCAATCTTTCGAAGCAACAGGGATTGAATTAAGAGTTAGAGCAATATTCTGCCACTTACTCCTTGCAACTTGAAATGTAAAGGTGGAGGAAAATTTACCAGTTAAAAGAGCCTCATTTTCTTTTTCTTTCATTAAATTTATTAACGTTTGTTTTTGGGATGGAGTACAATAACTTTTTTTGTTTTCAACTGCCATAATAAATTAAGATAATGATAAATACAAACTAAACTACCTACGGAGTATTGTGAATTGTAACTGCCAAGTTGCCAACAGACATAGAATAGAGGCATTAAACTACTTATTTAGTACTCATTGAATATACAATAAGTAAAGTAAAAAACTCATCTTGCGCTGTGCATGGAACACATTGTAAATACGGCGTTGTCAGCTCATGCTATTCGACAAAATTTGTCTCGTGCGAGTTTGATGTCGAAACCAATAGAGAATACCACACTTTCATCATGTGCGACAATTTCCATCGACATATGTCGAATTCGACATATTTTAATCGACATTCGAGAATAGACCCCCTGGTTCTCGTTCCCGTTCCCGGGCAATTGTGCAGCAGCCTGAAATCTTGATAAAATTCTGTCTCATTTCACGTTCCGATTAAAATCTTGAGGAGTGCCAGGCGTCTAAGCCAGGGCTCTGTGGTATGTTGATGCAAGGACTAGAACCCTTTAATATTTATTCCCGATTCCCATTTCAAGTTCCGATTGAAATCTTGAGGAGTGCCAGGAATATAAGCCAGGGCTCTTTGGTATGTTAATCCGAGGACTAGAACCCTTTAATACTTATTCCCGATTCCGATTAAAATCTTGAGGAGTGCCAGGCGTCTAAGCCAGGGCTCTTTGGTATTTTAATCCGAGGACTAGAACCCTTTAGTATTTATTCCCGATTCCCATTTGACGTTCCGATTAAAATCTTGAGGAGTGCCAGGCGTCTGAGCCAGGGCTCTTTGGTATTTTAATCCAAGGACTAAACCCTTTAATATTTATTCCCAATTCCCATTTCACGTTTTGATTGAAATCTTGAGGAGTGCCAGGCGTCTAAGCCAGGGTATTTCAACTCGAGGACCGAACTGCCTTCCACCTTTTCTATTTCCGATCAATCAATACATTATGATTTAACATTAATGTTGACATGTCTATACCGGGTGTTTCCGAAATTTTGTAAGAAGTAACGTTTGATTTTTTTTAAAGTAACCCAGTTAATGAAAAGACCCCTGAATCCTAATTTTTTCTTATGCTTTTGCCGCTTCTTTCTCTTACAAAACATTTGAATTTGCTTACATACCTTTCTCGCTTATGTCCTGCCCGCTTCGTCTCTAATGTAGCTATTAACGCATGTTTAATGTACATATAACTCATAGATCACCGTATAGTAATTATATTTCCGTACTTTTTGGATACCGGGGTACTGTTTCCTTTTGTATGATAGTGTTTTTTTATTATTATTGTAACGGCTTCAGTCAGCCACAGCTACTGTATTCTTGAGGGTGATTGTAATAAAACCTAACTGAACCTGTGTGTTTTACTGACCTACTGTATAGTGTAGAGTACCCCTATAGTAGAGTAGTTGTTTAACTGCACGAAATTAGCTTTCCCGCGCTGTGGGCCAGGAGAATAACCTTTTGTTTTAGGACCAGTAAGGACTTCTATCAAAAACTTTCCAGGGGCATGTCTGTTAACTTTTTTCTTTAGTTAGAAATGTAAAACATTTAATTGTGAAAACCTTTTCTTTCTTTAAATATAATGTAAATGTAAAACAATTTGGATTTAGGATTTGATATAAATCATGTAGGTACCTAACTGTAAAATTATTATTTTCTTGGGGGAGGGGGGTTTAAAAACTTGTGCTATGATGAAAACTGTTATTTTTTATATCTTTTACCGGGTTTTTTTTATGGTTTCCTGAGAAGTTTTTTTTTATGGTTTTCTATGGTTCTCCATAAAGTTTCTATGAGGTTTGTGAAGCTTAGTTATCAGCTTACCCGAATAGATTTGACAGTTGTCGAAAGACTTATCTGTGAGCAGAGGACTTGACACTTGCCTGGAGGTTCTTCTGACCTGGCACTTACTGCAGGTTACCCATCAACCATCACGGGACCTCACCTACCAGCTTCAAGAATCAACAGATAAGTAGATTAAGAGTTTTGTGCGGCATTCATCTTGCCTCTATATATTCCCTACTGTCAATAAATCCAACACTAACTAACTAACCCTTAAAAAAACAGTAAAGATTGTATTTTTTTTGTTGTATAACTATTGTATTTTTTTTATATAACTATATTCACTGATTTTCATTGACTGAAATAGCGTAAAATCAGGGTTGGGATGTCTATTACAATCGTAAGAGATCTATTACTTTTTCGGTCCTGTTATTACGCTATTACGACATTTTGCTTTTGCTTTCAATTCTATTACATATTACGCATCTGATATTTTATGAAGCGGGCACCTCGGCCGCCATGCTGCACGTGAATCTCGCACTGACCTTTTTTTTTCTTTATTTATCTATGCACTGACCTACAATTTATAGGTCAGTGGAATTACGCGAAAATGAAAGTTGGGTTTCATGTTTTATGCTTTATGATATTCCATGTCGATGTTCGATGTCAAATGTCAATAATCGACATTTCTTAGATTTCTGTGTGATGTGTAATTTATTATTTTGTTATTGAATTATTGATTATTATTATTGACATCGATTGTATATAACGTATAACTTAATTTAATGCGATTAAATGGCCTTAAACAATGGAGAGGTAAGGGTTCTTACAATGTTCATAGTTTTATTTTATAGTTTTTATATTATAGGTATTTCGCCAAAGTTACTTCAGTTAATTCAAACAACCTTGAATCGCAGAAAGAATCTGAACTACCTATCGCTGATAATTATAATTCACGAGAACCTTCTCCAGTGCCAACTTCTATGTATGTCGACTCTTCTAATTCTTCAACAGACGAAAATGAAAATTTAGATGAAAAATTTTACTCAAGAAGGAAATGTTACAAACAAAAATTCAAGGATTCGTGGTTAAAAAAAAAGACGAATTTTGCAAATGGCTTTCAAAAACTGCAAACAATGAATCATATGGTAAATTGTGTAATGAAACTATTCACGGAGGAATTACACATTTAAACAGACACGCAGAATCCAAGTTGCACAAGAAAAGGTTCAAAAATGAAAAGGAATTGCCTAAGGTACTCAAATTGAATGAAATTACATAATTTTTTTATTAAAAAGTTTTAGGTCTCTGGGTTTTTAACAAGAAAAAGGAAGAAAATATTTCTCTTTCATTAATAATAGACGAAACCACTGATGTCTCTACTGCTAAATGTCTTGTTTTGGTGAAAAGATTTTATAGTGGTAAAAAAGAAAGCGTCGTTGATAAATTTTGGGGGTTACTGAGGCTCCATGATTGCAGTGCTCAAGGAATTTTCGAAACCATTAAAAACCATTTCTCAAACAATAACGTACCTTTAAAAAACTTAATCGGATTGGCAGCTGACAATGCATCAGTTATGATGGGCACCTTAAATGGAGTAAAAGCAAAATTACAAAAAGAAGTGTCTGATTTATATGTTCTTGGGTGTTCATGTCATTCACTTCATTTATGTGCTTCAGCTGCATGTCTTGAAATACCGGCTTCTGTTGAAGAGCTGACTAGGGATATACATGCTTATTTTTCACATTCCAGTAAAAGAGTTGAAGCATTTGAAGAATTTCAGTCCTTCGTAAATGTTGAATTGCATAAGATTTTAAAACCCTCTTAAACACGGTGGCTCAGTCTTCAAAGTGTAGTCAATCGAATACTTGCACAGTGGCATGCTTTACAGCTTTTTTTTTAATGAGTCAGACATAGCAAATATTGGCAAATCAAAACCCATTCTAAACGCATTAAACAATGTTATATTCAAATTGTATTTTCAGTTTCTGGCTTTTATATTAGATATAATTAATCTAATCAACATTGAATTTCAGACTCAAAAATATAAATTTCATGAATTGCTTGCTCAAGTCAAAAATCTTTTTTTTAATGTAGTGAATTGTTTTATGAAACCCGATTATCTGCAAAAAAGATTATTTACCACCCTGATAACTATTTAGATATTGCAAAAATTTCGGCGCAAAATGGGGCTGGAACTTTTACACTGTAATTTAAACCCCAATGATTTATTAAAATTCAGAACTATAAATGTTAAAAATTTTTACATAACATTATGCAAACAAATACAAAAACGATTTAAGTTTGGTGACAATGTCTTAAGTTTCGCTACCAATTTGGATCCCAAAATTGTCACAACGAATCCCGAATCGTTGATTTCAATGTATTCACGATTTAAAGAAAAATTAGTGGGTATTGATGTAGAAAAATTAAGTTCGGAATGGAGAAGTTTGCGAACTAATGACATATTATTAAAAAACAATAATAAACCTGTCGAAGAATTTTGGACGGTAGTTTTTAATATGAAAAACGTAATTGACGACAAAATGTATCTAAATGCAACGTCCTTTGTAAAACTATTTTTAGCGTTACCTCATTCTTCTGCCGCTGCAGTACGCGTATTTTCCCAACTTAATTTAATTAAAACGAAAAATAGAAATAAGCTGAATATAAGCACATGCGAAGTATTACTTCATACCAAAGAGCTTATGTACAATTCAAAATGCTACGAATTTAATCCATCAGAGAGTTTATTAAAAAAGAAACAGTAGATTTAAAATTTTGATAGATAGAAACGGAAGTTCCTATTTTAAAAAACAACGATCTCTTTATATATTTTATACGAAACTTGTTTTTATTTTATATTCCTGTGGTATTTGAAAGAAACGTTAGTAAGTAACTACAGAAAAAGTTTCAGTTTTTGTAAAGTTTCCTAAATACCACAGATTTATTTAAATTATTTGATATTTATAGAAAAGAAAGTTTTTTATTTTGCTGTTATTTCTGGGGTGTTTTTTAAATTTTTGTAAGACTATATTCGAAATTTCATTTTACTTTTATTTTATTTAATACACATGTACCTACAAGTTGGTCCGGTGGATCTTTTCCCAATCCCAAGCGTCATGTCATCATTCATATACAAACGCAATACATTAACTAGCACGTAGGTCGTAGATTGATGGTTTAATTAGGATGTGGTCTGTCAATGTACAAATTCGCGGCTAAACCACAGAACTTCTGTTCTAGGTTACACCTACACATTCATCATATCTCTGTTTGTTATATGATGTTGTAATAGAACAAACGGTTTCATTTCGGGGGCTTGGACTCTGTGAGGGAAAAGATCCACCGTACCAATAATTACTTTTGTAAATAATAGTCATGAAAAATATATTGTTCCACAATTTATTATGAAAAATATATTGTTTCACAATTAATTATGAATTCATCATTAAATTTAGTATTAATGTTGGAAAAAATATGAAGCTCCTTATTCCCCAAGAATTTTAAATTCACCCTCTTTTTTGTTACGAAAATTCGAAAACTATTACACTTTTTCACCAGATGTCAGTACATTCTGTTGAGGCAGAATGCCCATCCCCGCGTAATATACACTTGTCAGAAGGAACATGTTGTTTTGATGTTCTCGAGACTTTGGTATGGTAGATTTTTATTTCTTCATGTACCCACGATAGCCCTCCTGAGAGTGCATGGGGTGAAATATTTCATAAATCCTACACAAAACTTCACGACCTTGTTATTTCAGGTGTAATGAACGTCGTTAACTGTTTATTGTTTTATGTTTTCGCGTCAAACTGTTGACTGACTTGTCCCTGGATTTCGACATTAGGGATGATTATTACTTTTATTGAGGGGGACATTTTTCAGATTCATTAGGAATTTGTAACTTCAAGTAATTTGGGTAATCTTGTTCAGTGTGGTATAAATAACGTTTGTATATTTTAGTCACCTGGTGGCTGTAGGCCATGTTGGGTTAAGGATGGCGATCAAATGATTGACATTTGATGGGTTGTTGGCTTCCGGCGTGAATTGTCACTTTTCGATGAAGTCAAGTTGAAGGAAGATGGCGAAGTAGAAAATCTTCAAAAATTTGTGGTATGTGTTGACCATCCGATGTTTCGGGCTTTTATTTTTATTTTGCCGATTTAGTGTTGAGGAAGAGTAAATTTTTTGGACCAGGGAATTACCGGAATTTTGTGGTGAACCACACTCTACCCACGTTGTGGATTTGATCCTTTTTTAGGAATTTATGGATTTTAACCTTTTTGGGAATTTATGGATTTTAACCTTTTGGGAATTTATGCATTTGATCTCTAGGAAGGAGATACAGTAGAAACGGTGGAGCTTTTCCATCACGTGATCCAATCTACGATTTATGCAACACATATTTTCTACATTCTATCTTCTTCTA